>OZ030012.1:6507500-6742500 GCA_964023405.1 Apodemus agrarius | reverse complement strand
TGTGCTACAGGACCCTCTCCAGTCTGATATGCTTGAAATTCCACAGAGAGACATTCTTAAATAATTAACAAAGAGGAAATCACTGGGAAGAAACAAAATGATCCTTGCTAACATACTTTGAGGGAAGAAAATCAGTGTCAGGAGACAAAATTTCAGATGTAAAGTCCAGCTCTATGGCCAGTGAGCAGCTCATCAGCCTCCTGTGGAGTCTCGCTTCCAGGAGGCAATCTGCACACTTTCGAAAACCTCACATAACAAAGCTGATGGCTCTGGTCCCCTGGGCACCATTGATTGCCACGTTTATAAGTCACGATTTTATTTTTATACTTACCATTGGTGTTTTTACATCCTTTGAGACAGCATTTTGTCATGTAGCCCAGGCTGTCCGCAAACTTGAGACATCCCCCTGCCTCAGCCTTTCTAATGCCCTCTGTGCAGACTCTGAGGGGCTACTCTTGGTCTCTGTAAGAAATGTCTCATAAAAGTGTAACTTTTCCTTCCTATTTTCTCTCTCTTTAGAATGCTGGCCAGTATTTATGTGTGTTTTCTCTAGCTCTTTGAATTTTTTCACTCTCTCTGAAGCCATCTCTTTGGGGACATGGCTATTCGTCAAACCTTTATGTCTAACTCAAAATGGCAGGACTCGGTCCTCCTTCCTGCCCTCCTCCAGACAGCTGGTAAAGATACAGTTTGCCTGTCATTTTTTTCCTTTAAATTAATAAAATTGTTCTCGTGCTTCCTTCTGAGTCCATTTTTAAATTCTTTTATTAATGAGACTAAGAACCTTGAGAGGAAACACCTATTTTCCTGGAAACATGTGGTCCCTTCTTTAGTGATAGGCCCCGGGTAGTCTGCCAAAACCGGCTCTAAACCCAAGCCCTGTATAAAGAAAATTGCAGAGGCTTATAATTTGTCAGTCAGATTTATAGCAGTAATTCTCAACCCTCACAATGTGTCCCATGCTACCGTCTCGCCAGCAAGAACAATGCGGCACACTCAAGATCCTTCTGCAGCAAAGCTTTAATGCTCTTGAGAGGGAGAGCATAAGCCTACAGAGCAGAGACCCAAATACCCAGAAACCCATCCCTTATATAGGCTGCAACCCCTGCCTCGGACGTGTCATCCCCTGATTGACTGCAGCTCGGAAGAGGCGGAGACCAAGGGATGGTAAACTACCCAGCACCTGCGCACTGACTTGTTTACTTCACGCCAGCAGGATGTTTGGGCCGGCAGGATGTTTTGGGCCGGCAGGATGTTTTGGGCCGGCTGTCGGCTCCCCACATCTCCCCCTTTTTTATTATTTAAAATAAAGACCTCAGATTGTCGATGAACCTTCAGGCTCTTGTCTGGACCTTCAGGGTTCAAAACAATCTAATAATGAGGCCCTTTTGCTCTTATAGCAAGTAGGTCACCCAATCTTTTTTTTTCCTATATTCTTTGTTTACATTCCAAAGGCTTTCCCCTTTCCCAGTTACCCCCCACCATATGTCCCATAATTCCTCTCCTCCCCCCATGCTATTCCCCACTCTTCCCCCCCCCCACGATTTCTCTGTTCTGGATCTACAATACTGGATCCAATCTTTACAGGCCCAGGGTCCTCTCCTTTTTTTCTTCTTGAGAGTCATTTGACTTGCTAATTGTGCCTTGAGTATTTAGGGCTTCTGGGCTCATTAATATCCACTTATCAGTGATTGCATTTTGTGTGTATTCTTTTGTGATTGGGTTAGCTCACTTAGGATGATAGTTTCCAGATCTAACCATTTACCTACAAATTGCACGAATTCATTATTTTTAATTGCTGAGTAGTACTCCATTGTATAAATATACCACATTTTCTGTATCCATTCCTCTTTTGAGGGATATCTGGGCTCCTTCCAATTTCTGGCTATTATAAACAAGGCTGCTATAAACATAGTGGAGCATGTGTCTTTGTTGTATGCAGAGGAATCCTCTGGGTATATGCCCAGGAGTGGTATGCCAGAGTCCTCTGGGAGTGGCATGCCCAATTTTCTGAGGAACCGCCACACTGATTTCCAGAGTGGTTTTACCATTTTGCAATCCCACCAACAGTGGAGGAGTGTTCCTCTTTCTCCACATCCTTGCCAGCACTTGTTGTCTCTCGAGTTTTTAATCTTAGCCATTCTGACTGGAGTGAGGTGGAATCTCAGGGTTGTTTTGATTTGCATTTCCCTGATGACTAATGATGTTGAACATCTCTTAAGGTGTTTCTCGGCCATCCGAATTTTTTCTGGTGAAAATTCTTTGTTTAGCTCTGTACCCCATTTTTTGATAGGGTTATTTGGTTTTTTGGGGTCTAACTTCTTGAGTTCTTTGTATATATTGGATATTAGCCCTCTGTCGGATGTGGGGTTGGTGAAGATCATTTCCCACGTTGTTGGTTGCCGTTTTGTCCTTCTGACAGGGTCCTTTGCCTTACAGAAACTTTGTAATTTTATGAGGTCCCATTTGTCAATTCTTGATCTTAGAGCATAAGCTATTGGTGTTCTGTTCAGGAACTTTACCCCTGTGCCCATGTCCTCCAGGGTCTTCCCAAGTTTCTTTTCTAATAGTTTCAGTGTGTCTGGTTTTATGTGGAGGTCCTTGATCCACTTGGAGTTGATCTTAGTACAAGGAGATAAGAGTGGGTCAATTCGCATTCTTCTGCATGTTGACCTCCAGTTGAACCAGCACCATTTGTTGAAAAGGCTATCTTTTTTCCACCGGATGGTTGTGGCTCCTTTATCAAAGATCAAGTGACCATAAGTCTGTGGGTTAATTTCTGGGTCTTCAATCCTATTCCATTGATCTACCTGCCTGTTGCTGTACCAATACCATGCAGTTTTTAACACAATTGCTCTGTAGTACTGCTTGAGGTCAGGGATATTGATTCCCCCAGAAGTCCTTTTATTGTTGAGAATAGTTTTATCTATCCTGGGTTTTTTGTTGCTCCAGATGAATTTGAGACTCAAGCAAATCAGTAGCCTTCTGGTACTCAAAGGACAAGCAGGCTGAGAAAGAAGTTAGGGAAATAACACCCTTCACAATAGCCACAAACAACATAAAGTACCTTGGCGTAACTCTAACCAAACAAGTGAAAGATCCGTATGACAGGAACTTCAAGTCCCTGAAGAAAGAAATCGAAGAAGACCTCAGAAGATGGAAAAATATTTCTTGCTCCTGGATTGGCAGGATCAATATAGTAAAAATGGCCATCTTGCCAAAAGCAATCTACAGATTCAATGCAATCCCCATCAAAATTCCAAATCAATTCTTCATAGGTCACCCAATCTTTAAGGGGTGGAGACAGAGGTCGAACTCCCAAGCAACAAAATTAAGACTTTGTACGAGAGTCGCCACTAGGCTGTTGGTTTGACCCGAAGTGCCCTCGACCTGTCACTCTGCCATTTTTCTGGGAAAGGGAAGCTAGGGCAGGCAACCCTTATGCAGGACAACATGCCTCCCAGAGAGACCCTTATGTCAGGTGTCTCTCTGTGCGATGCTTTGCTCGGCATCCCCCATGGGCTGCTCAAGCTGGACACTCTACCCTGTGCAATGAGTCTAAGCTCCAGGTGTGCAAGAGCTGTCCAGCCGGCGGCCTACTGCTTGAGCATTGTTAGCCAAATGTCAGTGGAAGCTCCTTGTTCCAGAGCCACAAGCACTTGGGCAATAACCACCTTGTCTCTCTTGGTTTAAGCCCTGAGCCTACAGACCAGCCAGAGAAGTAACACCAGTCCACAGCAAAGGGCTGCGCCAAACAATCCCACCCCCACCCAGTCCTTAAAATAGGAGACAGCTGAAGCGATCCATGATGATAGTCCCTCCGTCAAGATAGTCCCTCCGTCAAGGACAGGTCAAGGCGCGTAGAGTTGACCTGGATAATGGCTGCTCTCAACTCTCAGAGTGTGAGTGACTGGGCGATCTGCGGTGTCCTTCTGTTCTAGTAAGCCTCTCAGTGACCCAGAAGGGGTTTTCTTCATTCTGTGCGAAGACACAAATGGCTCCCCTGGATCTTATTAGAATAGGATCCGGGCCTTTCCATTCATTAGTCAACACATCCTTCCATTTTACCAATTCTTTAGGTCGATGCGGGTCTGAGCAATGTCGCTCTGCTGCGGTCTGATCATGCTTATCTGAATTTAGAAAATTTATAGTAAAGAGTGCCACTGCTATGGCAACCCATGGCACGGGGGGCAGATCTTTTATTATTCCCCCTTTTTGTTTAATTAAATATGATTTGAGCATATGGTGTGCACGCTCAATGATACCTTGTCCTTGAGGGTTATATGGCAAGCCCGTAATATGCGTGACTTGCATTTGTGCACAAAATTGTTTAAATTTTTGAGAAGTGTAAGCGGGTCCATTGTCGGTTTTTAAGCACTTAGGCTTTCCCCAGGCACTCCATGCCTCACGTTTTGAAATATAGACGCCACTTTGCTGGAAGATCTAGTGATTCCAGCTGTCTCTAATAAACTGACAGCATTCACCACATAGGAGGAGTCAGAGACAATGTTAAGGGGACCTGAAAACTTTTGAGGAACATCTAGCACCACCAAACATTCTACTATCTGTGGGGAGGTTGATGGTTCTATGTGTCCCAAAGCCAATTGTTCTGCAACAAGATTAGTCACAACTTCTAGTTTTTCAGAGGTTAATGGCCACTGGGGAACCCACACCAGGTCCCCTGTCTTCCATGGTATGGGTCGTGCTGCCCCAGTGGCACCTAGGAAAAACCCAGGCCCTGTCTTCCTTGATTTTGGATGGGGGATATAGGTTCTACTCGCCCTCCTTCTGTGCCTTCAAAGACTGGGTAAGCAAGGCGCAGCTTTCTTTTTACCTTTTCAGACAAAAAGGAGCAAAACTTCGGGCGTGTCTCATAGGGAGAAGGTGCCGAAGGAACAACCTGTGAAAGGGCTGTTAGGGGCTGCCGTTTTCGAAGTTCTTTACTATTCTGCCTTCGATCATCTGGATGGTATCTTTCCTCCTCATATCTGGCAGGTTCCTCCTCTAACTCAGCCTCTTCATCGGGGTCTAAGACCTCATCCTCTGAGCTATTAGAGCTATCAGAGTTATCAAAGTTTAAAGCCTCAAGATCATGTACTGGATACAAGCTAGCTCCTCCTCTTGGTTTAACAATAGGAGAAGGTTCCTTAGGATCTGACACATTCACTCCCTTGTCTCTAGACTCCCTGGGAGGTCCTTTTTCCTTTTTTGGGACTGGTTTTTTCTTGCGCGCGCCCAACCTCTCACTACGCTCGGTTTCTGATATGCTATCCTGGACCTCTTCAAGGGTGTTCCGACCTTCTGCCACGGCAGCCCTACAAGCTTTATCTTCTAGACAGTTTTTAACAAGTTTCCAAATTGCTTTTGTCCCCTGCCTCAAGTCTCCTTCCACCATTTTGCGGTCAAGATCTCTACCTAATTTGTTCTGCAAGGCAAGAGTCAAAGACCTGGAGCATTCATACATGACAAAAAGAAAGATTAAAAGGGCTCCAAGAATGGTCACAAAAGCTTCAATACTACCTTCCCAGGGTGGCGACAATCCCAAGTCGAAGCCAAAGAAGAACATACCTCTCCGAACGTATCTGCCTGCAGTTCTGAATCTTCCTCGTAGCTGAGGGGTCTCCGATGGTGCTGACGATGATGAAGTCTCGTATTCCCGGGTTTCGGCACCAGATGTCCCGCGCTACCGTCTCGCCAGCAAAAATGACGCGGCACACTCAAGATCCTTCTGCAGCAAAGCTTTAATGCTCTTGAGAGGGAGAGCATAAGCCTACAGAGCAGAGACCCAAATACCCAGAAGCCCATCCCTTATATAGGCTGCAACCCCTGCCTCGGACGTGTCATCCCCTGATTGGCTGCAGCTCGGGAGAGGTGGAGACCAAGGGATGGTAAACTACCCAGCACCTGCGCACTGACTTGTTTACTTCACGCTGGCAGGATGTTTGGGCCGGCAGGATGTTTTGGGCCGGCTGTCGGCTCCCCACAACAATGCCCACACAAAGAACTCAAAACTCAATTGATATTGACACAAGCTGCCCACCTAGACTGGACAAATTGCTCTATATTATTCTTTTGCTCTTCTATGACATCCATAGCTACCTGTGGCTATTTCAAGCCACATGGATCCAGTTTCTTTCTCTGCTATAGGTTCTATCTTGTCTCTTCATCTCTGTCTCCCTCTCTCTCTCTGTCCCCACTTTAAAACTCTCACCCCACCTTCTTTCTCCACTGACCAATCATAGGCTCTAGCTTTATCTTTCACCTGCCCTCACCTGCTTACAGGCAATGATCTACACAGGACAGACACTTACCTTCTCATGTCACAAGCCAGTCATAGATCAGAACTTGAGAGGTGGGGCTGGGGGAGGAAGAGAGGGAGGGAGATTGTTGTTGGCAGGCAATTCTAACATGGCAAAGAAAAGCAAAAATTCTAAAAATGAAGGAGAAGTTTCCTCCAGCATGCAGTCAGAACATTTAAATAGTTAAAAATTTAAAAATTGACTCAGTGTCCATGGAAATTATTTGGTCATGTTTGAGACACAGAATGTTCTTGAAAACAGTGTCTGCATTCCTTTTCATTCACAGGAATAATTATTTTTGTAGTTTGTTCTTAGCAGGACTGGTTTGTAAAGATGATGTGGGGGCATCTGCAGTAATCTTAGTCAAGCATCTTCACAGCACAAAGCCTGAGGTCAGCACTGCACAACTTTGAATATTTACTCACATGTTGAACTCATAAAGCTTTCCTCATCGTGGGAGAGGAGACAGAGAGAAAGTGAGAGCAGATTTGAGAGGAGGGGAGCTGTCTGTCAAATGCTGTCTTTGATATGTAACATGGCTGTGGCCTTCGTGAACTACAGCAGCTCTGATACTTACCTGCACAAGACTTCCAAAAATCAAAACTAAAAAAAAGAATATATTGTAGGCATACATTTTTTTGCAACCTACTTCTAATGAAGATTCAACCTCTCCTCTAGCCGACCACCCAGCAGAGGCAGTGGAAGAGAAAAGTTATTAGGATGTGGGCGGAGTGGACTCATTCAGCAATAGTTCTTTGGGAGTGAGCTTAATGTTATTGGGTAGCAGTTCAGACCTGTAGCAAACACCAAATATGACTTAGCAGCTGGAGGGAGCTCTAGGGAAGTAGAAACCAGACACAAACCAGGAGCTACATTCTAATTTTTTCAGAGCAGACACTAGGCACAAACCTGCCACTGTAGTTCAATCTTGATGAAAGCACCAGGCTTGCCAAGCAGCCTGAGGGGAGGCTGCAGGAACCTTGAGAACAGTTCTTGGGTGAGTTTCTCTCAATGGTGGCATTATCACAAGTTGAGCTCAACAACACTATGTAAGGTGAACCAATACATGCATATCTTTAGTGAAGAATATCAAGGCAGAGCAAACCAAACCAAGGCTCAGTGCCAATCCCCCACTGTCTGTAGGGTCATATTTACACTCCTTCATCAAGTGTCCTTTTCCATGTCTGCTATGGGAAAACAGTCTTACGTGTGTTTGCTTTAGTGAATGGGTAGTGAATGAATAGTTCAGAGCCTCAGTTGCACTAGCTCTATTTCAACCACTGCAGCCACATGCGATGCGTGGTCACCAGAATCCATCGCTCAAACAGAGGCTACTGAATCATCGCAGAAAGTTCCCAGAGGCAGCAGGAGCCTCATTCAAGCCAACTTTGTTAGTTACGTGACTTACAAACAGGGATTGTGACTGCAAGTCTGCATGCACGTCTGTGGTGCTTAGCCTTCCTCTTCCTCCCAGGCCGGGGTTTAAGTGAAACAAACCATGCCAGACACAGCATCTCACTGAACGGAACAGGAAGTATTACTCTGAACGATTAGCATCGCTAATGAGGGTATCGCTCACAAAATCTCTACAGTCATTAAAAAACATTTACATTATTCTGAGTTTGCTAATTTCCACTGGGAGTTTTCCCTAATTATATTAATGCAGTCTTTCAGCTCTAATTTGAATATAGGGACAATGCAGAGGCCAGCATAGATCATCTTTCATTATTTTTAATGACATTAATCCTTTCTCCCATTTAATACTCCTGACCATGAATTTCAAACCCCGCTGCTCCATCTGCAGTGAGGACTCCACTGTCCCTCAGGAGTGAACCCACCTTGGCCGCAGTGCCACTGAGAACGTCCCCTTCCCTTGGCTTCTGCCTCCAGTCTCACTCGCCGGCATACTCTATGGTTCAGCTATGATTATTGACTCGAGGGCTGATGTAGTCATCTATAAACACTTCAGTCTGGAGCTCCAATAGTTATGTGGGTGATTTCAGGAGATGGCTCAGGAGATGGCTCAGACATTAGGAAGTGTTTGCTGCTTCTGCAGAGGCTCATCCCACCAACTGCAGCAGGAAGCTCACCCCACTTGCAACTCCAGCTTCAAGGGACCTGATACCCTCTTCCAAACCCCAAGAGTACCTACAGTCTATGGGACTTTTGGGGAGGAGAGATCCAGGAAAGGGGAAATCATTTGAAATGTAAACAAAGAATATATCAAATAAATAAATAAATAAATAACATTTGGAAAATATTGACATACAAAATATAGAGTACCTACAGACACACTCAGACACAGACACACATACACACACATACATACATACATACATTTACACACATATACACACATATACATACATACACTCACACATGCACACACACATATACTTGTACCACACACAAACATGTACTCACATCACACACATGTACTCACATCACATATACACACATATACGCACACACACTCATGCCACTCACATGCACTCACACACACACAAACCATGCACATTCACACACACACAAACACACACACACAGAAACTCACACACACATACATACATATATGCACTCATAGCACATACACACACACACATAAACACATTTTAAAGTAAAATAAATCTTTAAAATAATTGCTTCCTTAATTTTTGTGGATAACAAAATGTTTCGTTCTGCGTGTATTCAAACACTTTATGTAAAAAACAAAACAAAACGATACAAAAACAACCCTGTGCGCAGGGAATCTAACTCAGCATGCAATAGAGAAAGCTCTGAACATCTGGGTTTACAGCCACATTGTTCCCAACAGAGAAGGTATGGAGAGCCTAGGTGGTGGCCACCAGATGACTGGACAAAGAAATTGTGGCATAGATACCCAACAGAGTTTTAATCAGCCATAAACAATGAAATTATGTTATTGACAACAAAATTGAGGAAATAGAAATCCTATGTCAAAAATAATCCAAATTCAGAAAAACAACTTTCCATGTTTTTCTCTCAGAAGTAGAGCCAAGACTTTGTGTCTAAGCACAAATGCAGAGGTGAGTATGACTAAAGTCAAGGCAATGAGGGGACAGTCTGTGGCCTAGCGGAGAGGGCAGAAAGAGAAAGGACAGAGGAGACAAGGGAGAATATGCAGCCAAAGTGCCCGCAGACTGTGTGTACACCCACCACTACGTAAAATGACTATTTTCCAACAGAGCACTGCTGTATATTTAGGGAAGACACCCATAATCCAAAAACCTGAGACAGGAAGGCAGAAGGATCAGAAATACAAAGCCAGCCTCAGCTACATAGTTGCAAACAGCCTGTGTTACATGAGACACTGTCAGTTAAAACCTCAGGACTGCTCTCTCTCTTTTCCCTATTACTTTCTTTATTAATTACACAAATTCATATTAAATATTCTATGTTATTAGTATGAAAATTTTACTAAAAATTACGATTTTTTTGCCTCAAAAGCATTCTGTGGATACTAAATTAGTAATTATTCTTGTGTACTAAAGGTACACCGCACATGAAAATTTGGACACATGCTTTTGGTCAGTGATAGGTCACAAGTAAAGATTCATTTTTGAGATAGGACACATTGGGCTAGAAGATTCAAATATAGAAAAAATATATTGCAAAAAATAAATGGAGTAAAAAATGAGATGCTCATTCTCATCATGGCTTAGTCTTCTGATAAGTGGAAGTAGCTGTGAGAAACCTTGGCATTCATAGAATTTAAACTGAGCCAAAAAAAGAAGTCATCCTTGTATGGAGCTTACTCCAAAACCACAAACTCCAGACATAACAGAATGAATGAACAAGTCTGACCTGTTGAGTTCGGTCTGTAACGAACATGATAAAGTTAAACAACTGCTGAGAACGAGGCCATGTTCTGCTGTAAGCAGCCCTACCTGGCACTCTGTTGTGGTGTATTTCTCTCATAGGACAGTCACTGCCCTGCTCCATCTCATCCTCATCCCAGGATCTAAGTTTACAGAGAACCCAGCCTCTGGAAGAGTACTTGTCACGTGACAGAGGGACGTGAAGAAAAGACACACTCCATGGGCCTTTCTGTGTCCACAAGTCACCCATGCCCCCACTGCCTCATGTCACTGTTGATTCCTGGCCATGTCCTCATGGCTCCTCCTAACTCCAGCAAGATCTAGACGTATAAATGCCATTCATATAGGAAGAGGAAAGAAAATGAAATAAGTACTTGACTTTGACCACATGATTAATTCATGCCAACTGTGCATATATATGCCTGGCTACTGGGCAGAGTAAGTGCTTGTAGACAGCCTCAGACCCCAACTCTATCTGCCCTATAAATGACTCCTGCAGACCACAAAAGAACTTATTCTGGAAAGGAAAGGCATCCTTGAAAAGAGGATTTCATTTGCTTTATCCTGTTTAATACATGTAATAACTTTGTCCCATGAGTCTCACTGTTGTCTTTAAACAAATGACACCAGGAAGACTAAGATAACAGAAGTCAATTGACTAGAGTAGTGATTCACATGCATGCCAGTCAGCTGTCTGGGATGGCTGTCACCTGTCCTGCTCTTAGGCTCTTCCTGAGCTCAAGTCACTCACAAAAGATTAGCTTGTTTGGCACCAACCTTGTTATCTTCATTATTCCCGTCTCTTCCCATTGGTGCGTACAGTATGAGCATCACTCAAGAGCCAGACGTGATGTCAAGTGTCCAGGATACATCCTCATTCTGCATCTTCCATACTGATATAGGTGTGCTGCCTCCTCCCATTCTGATCTCCCTCCACATGCTGAATTTCTTCAGAAGGGGGTGAAGCATTGTTTTGTTGTCCTAGGGCTGATTAGTATTATGCTGTCCCCAGCCTTACCATCAATACAGATAGTAAATAAACACTTCAACTGTGCTTGTAGATTCACACTTGGCCAAGAGCAACTTAAAGCTTTACATTCAATCAGATGGGTTGCAAAGACATTTGACCCTGTCTAAACAGTACTAAAAAGTTAAAATTCACCTGGAGGCAATTAGGTCTTATGGAGATTCTGTCATGACATACTCTTCTTGCTCAGGTGCTTCACTTGTCTTGGTTCTTAAATACAAGAATAAAAACAGATAATCTTGGATGGAGCCTCTGAGTTCAGAACATTGGAGCCTTGGAGGCAATTCTTTGCAGCCATCAAAATCTATTAGAATATCCACTATGCCAGCTTTTGCCATCTGAATTGACAAGACTTGCTAGTTAGATTAACTTTTCCAAAGCAGATCTCTCCTGCTTTACTTCCCTGATAGAAAGTGTTCATTATCTGCTTGGTTTGATTTTACTAATCAGTGCCCTATATTACTCTCTCTTTGTCTGTCTGTGTGTGTGTGTGTGTGTGTGTGTGTGTGTGTGTGCTCACACACATGCACTATATATATATATATATTGTTGAGAACCCCATGGACAGGAGCAACATGGAAGGAGTTACTGAAGAGAAGATGAAAATGCCTGAAAGTTAGTTAGGAAGTCTGAAGTAAACTAGAAGTGATAGCCACTTAAATGCATTGGTCAACTAAGTCAACAATTATAATTTATTATAATATGTAAGGAATTTGCTACACAGTAAGAAATCAAGCAAACAGAAAAAGTATAAGTAAAAAACACAGGGCTCTTGTATGGAACCTTGAAGGTGGAGCCATTTTCCCGTCATCCTGAGCACCACAGCACTTCTATTGTCCAGATGGTGCCCAGTCAACAGTTACAAAATGACACATGTTCTCCTGAGTCGCTGCAGTACATAGACCCAGGTGAACTTAGACCCTGCCTTGTGCCTCTGGTTGATAATACCACACGTGCTTCTGTCTTCTGTCTGGTTTTCTTTCTCACACAGCAAGAAAACTACAGTGGCGCATGTGAATGTACTTACTTGGAGTCCTTCACCAGCCTGGCCACGCCCTTCACCCTTATCATCCCTTCCATGCCACCATTCTAAACTGGAGGCTGTGTACCCATGCCTAGCCTGTAGATTACTCTTCAGGGGCGATTGTCCGCAGGTTCTGAGACTACTCCTTCCCAATGACATTCTCCCAAATATAGACCACTAAGCATCCGAAGTGGCCAGGAGACAGCCATTGGCCAGAGGCACAGTTATTAAAAAGACTTGAAGAGCATGAGCTACCACAACAATCTGCTGTAAAGGCAGGGGAGTGCTGCGAAGCCTCTGGCTGACTGCAGCAGCTTCTCCTTGTTCTTTTATGCTTGCTATGCTGGTAAAAATAAATAAGGTTCAAATTTTAACCATCTTTTTTCTGTGATGGTCACCTTACACCTGTGTATATGGATATATATATATATATATATATATATATATATATATATGCCAAATGTTAAAACTAAGATTAAATTAAGACTCATTTTTTTAAACTGGCTCTCATGTTGAATTCAATTAATGCTTTTCTTGTATAGAAAATGATCTTCAGTCCTTTAAATTTTTATAAGAACCCCAGACCTCCAGCACAGCAGGGAGCAAACTCACCATACAAAGGCAAAGTCTTGGCCTTGAGAAGAGGATGCCTTCTCAAAACACGTGAGTAGATTCATGAGGAGGAGTTCTGACTGCTGTCACTGACCAGATCTCAACGAGGGTCCCAGGACTCCAGTCTGTGCTCTCTGTCCTCCTTCTCTGACACCTGCTGCTCCTGGATCCTACCCTAACAGCGCGGAAGCCAGCCCCAGTCCCGCCCGCACAGCCTGGTTGTCTTATCCCCCCTTGGAGCTCATGGAGCCTCATCTCTCTTGACCTCCCAACACAGGAAAGATAAAGCAGCATGTTTTCATTAAGAAAAGAAATGAAAATTTTACAAAACCTGTGTCTTCCGCACATACTCAGGAGTGAGCTTGTATAACCGGAGGATCTCATTTTCTTCTCAACTCTGAAGGGCCAAAGTTGTAGTGTCAGGAGACTGGAACAACCCAGAGGAAGGCAAGGGACCTTCAGTTTACAGTGACTTTGGAGAAAGGAAGTAGTTAGAGAGACAGCAGGATGCAGGTGGGCTCTGGGAATGCAGAAAGCTCGTCCACATCCTGTCTCCACCAGCTTCCACAGACTGTCATTGCTACAACACTTGCTGCAGCATATGGTTCTCAGTTGTTAATAGCCATTTCGGGGTGGAGAAAGTGTCTGTTAATTCCTAAAATACTTTGCAATGGTCCTTGTAATTTCTGACTGCAAGATCCACTTTATACAAAACAAGAGTGACGGCAGATCTGTCTGATCGGTGCGGCCCCTTGCTTCCTCTCCCCTTTGCATTGGCTGAGGGGAGTCTGGGGTCTGTGATTCCATCTGGCATGTAGGAATAAGCTGCCTTTGCTTTGTGACACTGCACATGCATCACTGGCGTAACTTTTTAATCAAATCTTGTTTCCTAAGTCATCTTCAGGCACAAATTAAAAAGCTCTAGATAATGGATCCATTTCAACCTTAGATTGTCTTTCTGAAGCCCAGTGAAATGAGACGGAAGGCTCGACCACAGCTCTTAGCTTCACTAGCTCACACAATGGGAAGGTGAGCTCAGGGCTTCACAGCAAGGAGGACTAGGGAATTCTGCCCTTAGAGAGGCCAACTCAATTTTTAAAAAATCAATTTGCGGGTAACTTCTGTGTCAGAGGCCTGGGGATCCTATGGATACTCATTAAAACCTTTTCCTAAGGAGACAGAGTAAGACTATAGTTGAGTTCTTTAAAGAATAAAACCTTCAAAAGAAAAGCAAAATTTTTCTATTCCTTCTTTTTATTTTTTTGAAATCAGTTTTCCTGTGACCTGCGGAATTGATTTTTACTTGCTGCTGAGATGTCAGGCTTCGAAAGCTCATCAGTGGTCGGTGTGAGCATCTGTGTTGATCTCAATTCCAGGCACATCCCCAGCTTCCAGTCTCTCTTAAGGAGGAAAAATCTTCATAAGTTTTAAGCTGACACTGACAACAGCTACAGCCCTACCATGAAGTCAAGCCGCTGAGCAGAATATTAAGTGTTGGGGCTAAACCTACCCTAAGGTGATGACTCTTAGTTCATACTGAATTCAATTAGACCAGATCCATTTTTATCATTAAATTATTTTGATGGGAGTCCCAATAGCCTCTGAGGAAATAGACAGCCTTGGCTATTACTCACAGGGGAATGTCCTTGCTTAGTGAGTCGAGGAAGAAGCTGGGTCAGAATGAACCTGTAGTGTTAGCACTTGTATGTCACTTGCCTCCTGCCATCAGATCCCAGGCAAACAATTTCATTATTTCTAAATCATGCTTGACAAATTGATATCAAATTTCTCCTCAAGCATGTCACACAACAACTTGCTGTCACAAAGATATTAAGTAAGTGTGCATAAAATAGAGACGTAGGAACACCCCATGGTCATTGCAATCGATGACTGACCTCCAGTAATCTGAAGTATATTAATATCTTGCTTAGATGAGTTCCTTGTGTACAAGTAAAGTTTTCCAATATGCCAAATCTGCCAATGTCACCTAAATTGGAGCCATGTGTGAATTTATCAAGTTTGCACTGAACACACTGAGAAAAGCATTCTCTATGACTCAAATCAGAGGACAAAGTAGAAATAACTGTCGACAACCTACATCAAGAATCACATATACAATGTTTGTGACAAAGTAAAGGAACCAGTATTTCCAATGTCTCTGTGAGTCAGGTAAAATAATCTGCATTTTAAAATCACCATCCAAGCGTCCATGTCTTCAGCCTAGCAACATATGCATACCCACAGGCACTACCAAGCCCATTTCAAATCCAGTCAGCATGTGAAATCTACCAGACACTCCTTAGAGTACTTAAAGATAAGAGGGATGCCAAGCTGTTCCTGGTATTCTTCATACAACTCCACAGATGAGGAATAACTCACAGTCACACAGCTAGAAATGATAAAAAACCCAGGATCAGCCCTCAACTGATTTCAGAGCTCTTTTCCTATATCTTATGAAATTATAAAATAGGATGATTTATTTCATTAATATTGGATATTTATGGCTTACCAATTTCCCAAGTATTAAAAAAAAGTGTAATTATCAAATCTGTGATAACTTACAATACCACTTCTCTCGTGACCTGGCTCTTTGGAGCTTAGCTTACGGGACGTAGCTGCAACCTGTACCCTGTCACTATCCTGGTCATGTGCATGAGACATGATGTCCTCCTACTCTATATGTACTGCCTGGACAGAGCCTCACAACCTGACTAAATTTTTCTGTATTTCAAACAAAATTTTGTATTTATCTTTATAGCATAAGTAAATATGTGAGCCAGGAACTATAGAAAGTCAGTTCATTTGAAAGTCAGTTCATTTGAATGTTCTTGGTACTCAAATGACACTCAGCAATAAACGTCAGCTTTTGAGACATGGGACTTTTTGTCCTTTTCCTTACCTTGCTCCTATCTTAGCCTGAACTTAAAACATGTTAAGTTCTTTTTGTTTTTTTGTTTTTGTTTTTGTTTTTGTTTTTGTTTTTTAATGTGTAAACAAGCAACCAGTGGTATGAGTTGCTTGTTGAAATCTCATGTAAGTCTGTGAATGAACAAGTAATATTTATACATAGGAAATTCCACAGCCCCCTAGCATGACAACATAATTAAAGCTATTGTAAAATTAACATCAAACATTTATACAAAAATCATGTTTGCCAGGCATGGCTTTAAGCCCTTAACTACATCTGTTCATTTAATCCCCAAAACAACCAGATGAAGTCTACATTTTAATCACACTTATAATTAAATATACATGTTTGCTTTCAGTTATTGTAATAGCCCTTGTTCATCTTGTAACATAAGCCTTCTCTACACTTCTTGGCATACTGTATAGACTGGTTAAAGAAATCGATTCATCAATCAGCTGTTTCTCTGTGGGATGTCACAATGTAAAGAATGAGTGACAGACAAAGAATGAATCACAGACAAAGCAATTTGGCATAATACCTGGGTGAATTACAATGAACCTAAAACTGCTTATCTTTGCAACACTGTGGTTCACTAAAGAACTGAGCTATTGGATTTCTTCCTAAGTTACCATCATGGTAAATTACTTAAGTATATATCATATACAAAACCAAAATGCACACCTCCATAAACCACACTCAGCTTCTCCTTCCATAGGCCATGATTAAAATTTATAATTAATACCAAACCAAGAAAGCCAGACACAAGAGAAAAATCTGTAGGCAAATGAGAGATTCAAGAAGTCAGGAAGACAAGCAAATTGTAATGTGTCTAGTGTTGGGTGATTGAAAACAGTAAACACATGTCAGTTTCCGAGCTGGCCAACATCAAAATAAAATAAACAACTGTCTGAAACTCAAATATAATGAAAAAAGGCTTGCAGCTTTGGCACGAGGTCATAAGATTAACCACGGATGAGTTCTTTGTGCAGGAGGCATTGGTGCACACATTTAGAAGTCATTGTCCAACTGGATAAAGAGACTGTTACCAGAACTGAAAATATATTGCGAAGACGCTGCCAAATTGATGTAGTGTGGAATTGTCAACAAATGTAAAATGATAGGGGAAAATAGTCAGGATTTGGTGAACAGCTATGACCAGGGAAAATGAAGAATTAGGAATAATTTCATCAAAACTGCCAGAAATATAAAGTGTCAGGACTTGGAAAATTGTACAAACTAGAGAACACTGAAGAAATAATCCTTCAGGGGAAAGATGATGGGCTCCAACTTAATCATGATGAGTAGAAGCAATTTACCTTGAAGCTTGCAGAGAACTCAAGAGGCCCCATCATTACCCACCAAGCCAACTGGTGAATGAGAAAACAGGGTTATATTAAGGTGCTCTTTGCCAGGGACTTGAAATCTTAAGTAATTTTTCAATAATCACATAAATACTCCCAAGATAACAGGTGTTCTTGTTGTATAAATTGCATTGTACAAGTGTTCTCGTGTGCGTATGCACTGGCTGATCACTGCAGGAAACAGTCTGACCTACAGTCTTGCCCCATTGTTTTCCTTCACAATTAGAGAACCTGAAATCTACTCTTAAATATTTCAAGTGCACAAAATTAACTCCTGACCTCAGCTATAGTTTGAGTCTCTAGATTCTTCCACTGTACTTATCCATGAAAATCACCATCCTAGTCTTTGCTCCTGTGTAGTCTATTTTGTAAAGATGTTATCTGTAAGCAAACATGTCCTACTCCACATGTAGCTCCAGCTTTTATGGTGCTTCATGATATCTCCCAGCTTTGTTCATACTATTACAAGGGGTGGGACCATGTGTTTAAAACTTTATAATATCATGTGGTGATATGCTACATTGACTTTTTTTATTCAGCCATTCAGATGACTTTCAGAATGATTTTTGTTTTCCTAGTCATTGAAACTTTCATATACATGTCTAATAATTTTAATCTCAACCTTTCACAGGCCCTTTTCAATTCCTCTAAGACACCACCACATACTTCTCCAAATTCATGCCTTCCTTTATCAATTATTTATTGAAATTATTTGGTTAGTTTGTTTAAACTTGCTGAGTTCAATAGGTGCTGCATACAGATAAGGGTTCATCCAGTGAAGGTGTGAGAAGTGACTCTACCTCCCCCGGCAGCCAGCAATGTCCAATAATCCCCCCATCTCAGTGATGGGGCTTTTAACGGGCTTCACTTTGTGCAGGTCATGGGCAGGTAAGAGCAGCTGATGGAGCTTGATGACTGTTTTTCTTCCCCATTGATGTTTCCTCTCCTACTGGCAGCATACAACTTCAGCATTTTCTCTCTGCATTGCCAGTACCTGTTATCTGTACTCTTTTTTTCATAACAGTTATGCCAGAAGATATTAGTGATATTCCTTTGTGGATCTTATTCCTCTAAGAATTCAGATACTCAGTTCTGTCTGATAAGTCTACTAGCTATTTGTAGACCTTCTATGGAAACCATATTTAGCTTTTACAAGTTTTATTGGGCTATGAATATTATTGCTATCAAACAATTTAGCCCTATATTAGACAGATCCTATCCCAGACCTCTGCCTGTTTGCTCTGTAGATGTTTCCTAATGCTTTTTATTTTGATTCACTTTTACATACTTTTGCTTTGTTTCCTAAGCAACAATAAAAGTAATAACGATAATTGTCAAGAGTGATACTGCAGTTTTTATCACGTGATTTATTTTTTTTTTTAGAAATTTCATGGACTCCTATCTTATGTTTAATCTTTAATCCAGTTTGAACTCTCGTGTCATAATTCAAAGTCTGTTACAGTAATGAAGATCCAGTTTTGTCCTTTGCCATTTACTAAATAGATTAATATGCTCCATTCTGTCTTTGTTGAGCAACTTCTCAAAACTCGCTTTACTGTATGTATGTGTATAGATATATCTTGTGTATACATATGTCTTGGTTGTATTACTCTGTTCCATTCATCTATATGCCTCCTATTGCCATGGCAGCAGCAACATGCTGTTTTGATTACTGTAGCTTAATCGAATGACTTGAAATTACGCAGTTTGATGGCTTACACTCTATCAGGATTGTTTAAGCTATTCGGGTTCATTTTGTGAACCACACAAATGTTACAGGTGAACACATAATGACCAATAGTATCTTTGCTTCAAAGAAAATCGGTAGGCGTCTGTCTCTTTAATCATGTGTCCTTTTATTGATAATCAATAATTGTGGTTTTTTTTTTTGTGTGTGTGTGTGTGTGTTTCTTGTCCTATTTGCAGACAGGAAATCAGAAACAAAGATTAATTTTTCAATATCTTGCTCTAAAGATATATAGTTTTATGCCTTCTTTGTTTTATATTTGTTTTCTAAAGAGAAAATGAAAAAGCAAAAGAAGGTGCAGTATTAGAAAGGATGGATATGGGAATATATGGAGTGGAGGACATGAGAATGATCTGAATATATTGTATAATTTTTCAATTAAAAATAATAAAACTTTTTAAAGAAAAAAAGTTCTACATACTTTCTTTTGCTATTATTTGTAGAAAACCCTAAGAGGAAAGCAGAGTGATATGTCCTGGACTAAGAAGTTAAATTACAGAAATCAAAAGTAGACTGTGTCATGGTTTAAATATGAAATCTCCCACTTAAGCTCAGGTATTTGAACACTTAGTTCTCAGCTAGTGGTACAGTCTAGCAAACTAAAATCTTTAAGAGATTGAGGTTTGGTAAAACAAGTAGATCACTGGGGGCAGGACAGAGCTTTATAGCCAGGGCCTAGTCCTCTTTCCTTTCTACTTCCCAAATACAGATGTGATTTGAGTAGAAGCCTCTGCCTCCTCTCAGGAGTCATGCTTTCCCTGCCATGTCTTTCTCACCATGATAGACCAGAGTCACCTGAAACTGTAAGCCCAAAATAAACTCTTTCTTCCTTGAGTGCCTTTGTAAAGATATTTCATCACAGGAGTGAGGAAGTAACTAAAAAGCGTTTAATCTAAACCATGTTAAGTTTTCTTCTCTTTTCTTCATTTTTCTTTTTTCTTTTTTTCAAGACAAGGTTTCTCTGTGTAATCTATACTATGCTGGGACTCACTCAGTATACCAGGATGCCCTTAAACTCAGAGATCTGTTTGCCTTTGCCTCCCAAATTCTGAGTTTAAAAGCATTCCCAACCACTATACAACCTAAATTTCTTTTTTTTTTTGATGAAATGTGTACAACTCAGTTTTAGAACTATATTTTTTGTTAAATGGATCCTATCATTCACAGTATTTGAAATACAATAACATCTGATAAAACAAACATGTGGTATATACTGTATCCTTCACAAATATTTAAATAAAAAATAAGAGAAGGAGAGATCAGAAAGAGAGAGAGAGAGAGAGAGAGAGAGAGAGAGAGAGAGAGAGAGAGAAACTGACAAAATGCTACCAATTTGCAGACAGTAAGTCAGAAACAAAGATTACTTCCTCAAAGCTTTGTTTTAAAGATGTATTCATGGGATAAAATTATCTCTGGCAACATCGAATAGACGAGAAAATGATGGAGTGACTGAGCCAGAAACTTGTGTTTGCTGTGACTTTCTCCCAAACTCTCAGCAGCGCCATCGGTCTGCTGTTGAAAGCTGATGGAAACAGAAATAACGGTGAGATGCGAACCACTCAGAAGCACCTCACTTATCTCCTCTCTCTTCATACAGCTCTTATACCCACAAATGCCCTTTCTGAACCTTTCATTCCTCAGTCACTTCATTGTACAACAGGGACAACTTAAGGGGACTTACAGGTGAAAAATAAATTTTATATTATCATAAAAAGTAGACTCAGTCCATCCATGCCCAAGGTGATACAGCTGCAAAGAGTGAATATTCCTTTTATTAATCTGTTTACATGACATAGAAAAAATTGCCCCTCAATGTTTCCATTGTTCATTTAATTTATGCTTGCTTCCTTTAGCCAGCAGTCATTAAAGTAAATACAGAGTTCCATCTCATGGTCCACCAGGAGCCAAGCTGTGTGGTATAAGAACAGAGGGTTAGAGGAAACATGGTTGACCATCTTATCAAAAATTATGGAGAATTACAAATTCTAAATTTTTACTTTTAATGAAATGCTTAAGCAAATTTCTCTTTGCTAAATGGAAGTTGCACCACAGTCTTTGAAATAGTTGAAGATTGGATGTAAATCCTTTCACTAAACTGGGCCACCCAAAATGCTTAAGGCTTCAGAAATCTGAAGGTCTATGCTAAAGAAGCATAGAAACACACGCAAATTATTCACTCTTATGGGCCATAGCCAGATCTAGGAGGAAGTCAAAGGCATTTTTAAGAATGAAAGGACAGAGGGCCCCCAGGTGAAGGACCTGCTGCAGATACAGGAAAGAGTGAATTCAGATATAAATGAAGGAATTGATATGGAGTGTAAATACATTAGATCTGATTGGGGATCATAAGTGTCCTTGTAGAAAATCACACCAAGAAGCCCTTGCACCCTATGGGAAGTTAGTGATGGCTACAAACAAAGGAGAAAATAAGCTACTTTGTTATTATTACATCCAGGGAAAAGAGCATGAACACAGCACACTGACATACTCAGCTGACGGTAGCATTTGCCTGAGCATAGTATAAAACTCCAAAACCTGTTATTAATTTAATAAAGTATCAAAATAATATTAGAATAACTGTTCTATTCTCCATGACAGCAAATTCATGGGTTATATATAAACCTGATAAGTCAAAAAGCACAAATCAAACTCTACTCTAGCATGAGAGTACTAGTCCTTCTGTAGAGATGCTGCAAGGCTCTTCAGGAAGCAGATGTGAGCACAGTAATGATGGTTGAAGAATGGAAGCCATGCTGGGAAAACGACTGAGGTTCATCAGTTGCCTAGTGGAAAGAGTGCTTGCTGGGAACTGCAGGAGGTGACGCCATCATCCTGGGGATGGTCTTGCATAATGGAAGAAATTGAAAGACTAAGCAGATGGCTTGGCAGGTGAGGTCTTTGCAGCCTAAACACAAGGACCATAATTCAGGTCCCAAATCTCAAGGGGAAGTCAGATCATTGTGTCAGCCTTCATGTCCCAGGATACAGGAGGTGTAGCTATGGAATCCCTTGGGCATGCAAGCTATCCAGACTAGCCTAAGCAGTGAAATCCAGGCTTATAGAGAGGTGTTGTCTCAGTGTGTATGTCTGAAGTGATGGAGGTAGACACTAAATGTCAAACTCATGCCTAGTCACAAACACAGACACACACTCCCACAAAGACATAGACATGCATGCTTACACACACTCCATGTATATACATGGAAAGCAAAAATGTAAGGTGGCCAGGTATAGTGAAGACAGCCTTTCATTCCAGCACTTGAGAGACAAAGGCATGGAGGCCTCTGAGTTAGTCCAGGGGAGAGAGAAACCAAATTCTGAAAAATAGTTTAAAGCAAGGAAGATGATGTTTGTCAATTGACATTTATAACCCAACTATCTCATAAGTCTAGTTATAGAAAATGGTGTTAAATGTTACAGTTTTATTTCTTAAAATACACAAATGAATCAGCTCTTATAATTTCCTCACTGGAGTGTATGCTCCCCCAAAAAATTAGGTTACTAGGTGGGAGATTTAAGTAAGCTGTTGCCTCTGCTCTTCACTTTGGTTGGCAGGGCCTTTGACCCTGAGTAAGAGAATTGTTCTGTTTATGGATTTTAATCATTAAACAACAAACAGCTATGGTAATAATCACACTTATAGCCAATATTTTATGACATTCAAAGTGTATCAGGCATTATTCTAAGCTTTGACTTATCCAATTCAAGACTGGGGAGATGACTCAGTTGACAACATGCTGGCCGTGAGAGCAAGGGGACCAGAGTCAGATGCCCAGCACCCCCATAAGAAAGCCTTGTCACACATCTCTAGTCCTAGTGCTGGGGAGACAGAGACAAGAGGATCCTTGGGGTATGGCAGCAGATGAAGAATAACAATGCCCCATTCTTTAATCTGTTTTTTCAATTTGGGCTAAATCATGTGTTATTGGCTAAATTCTGTCCCCAATTCCCTTAATCAATAAATTACTAATATAAATACCAAATAAACAACAATCACCCCACACATAGTAGAGCTTGTGTTGAGAGGAGAAATGAAGACTGACCCAGGCTGAAAGCTTTTGTTATAGATGATACAGCATATACTTTGCTTTGCCCAACATCATATTGGTTTTGTGACACAAACTAAAACTGACACAGCCCCGATGTCTTCCCACTTTCCCTCACTCTTGCTCTCTGCTGCTGGTGTCCGCTTTCTCTCTAAACAGTGTTCATGGTGGCACCACTGGGGACATCAGCATTGGGGAGATTATGGTCATCTGGAGTGTCATGGTATCAAAGCCAGCATGGGCTACTTAACTACGACCCCATCTAAAAAGAAAGAGAAAAGTGAGGTACTGGGGAGGTAGTACAGGAGAAAAGGAAAATGGTAGGCATTCCAAGGGCTACCCTTTAAAGAAAACTGACTCTCTCCCAGCACCCATCAATGGTCAAGAACTCAGCTAGAGCTGGGAATTCATACCCACCCCTGGACTCTGCTGGAATTTTGTCTGTGTGAGATTGCAGAGGTCATTTGCATCTGGTTAAAACCACTGTGAGTTCATAGCTCCAATTAAAGGCCATACATCCAGGAGTTATATGCACAATGCAAATCAAACTTAATACGGTTGTAAAAGATTAAGAAAGAAGACAGAAGTGGGTGGGTCAGAAGGTGAGGGTAAATGTGAGGGGAGTGGGGAGACAGGAGCAAATATGTTCAAAACATGTTGTATGAGATGCTCATGGAACTATTTCTAAAGGAGAAATGGAAACAGAGGAAAGCTAAAAAATCAGAGTTCAATACATCTTGGGTGAACCAATGTACTCCTACCAAGGTCAGCCATCATGACACAGAGCTGAATTCAGCTCTAAAGCACCAGAAGATCTGGCCCTAAATCTATGCTTGCCTCTCTAAACTACTGACTTCTGATGGGCAAAGGTTATTGCAAGGGACACACCGCTGTTAGGTATCAAATAAAGTCTACGTGCCTAGCACCTGGTAGGACTTACACTAGTTTAAATTCAGCCTCCATGCTTGCCATGTGCCCTAAAATACTAAATCCTGTGCCCCTCTGCCCTCAGACACGAATCTACTCATGAGGCATGAAAAATGGAAACATTCTTCTCAGACTGGAGGGGTGGAAGAGAATACAAGATTATTCTTTAAGGGGTGCACATGTCCACTGTAAACTATTTTAAATGTTAGCAGGTCTTGTTTCCCTGACAGTGTTAGTAAAGAAATTCACAATTACCTGTAGGTTCATTAAACATATCAATCCTCTAATGCTCTCATATTCATTCTCATTAGTGCTATGATTGCCCTGATCACAATAAATATAGGTCTATCGACTTGCAGGAGTGACTTCCTCTCAGAAAGACTTGCTCTTCATTAAGACTCAGAGACCACATTGGCCTAATCTGAGTAGACTTTAGAAAATTTAATTCAAACTAACTCTTTTCCCAAAGAAGGCCATGCTGACATATCCTTAGTATCATCTGCCAAATTTTGTTTTCCACTATTTATAAATGGATCCAAACATTTAGTAGATAATTGATTGTTAAGAAACAGCAAAATTATATTATGAAATTCAATTAGCCTGATGTGGTGGCTCATGACTTGAGAGCATGGTACAGTTGTGTCACAAGTTCAAGGTCAGGCTCAACTACAAAATCAGTTCACCGATAGCTAGATCTACATTGTGGGACCCTGTCTCAAAGTTAAAAACAACAAAAAGATGCCATGAATCTGCGATAGGCTACTATCAGTGCTGATAGAAAACACCCAAGGCAGGGCTAACTTGCATAAGTATGACTGTAGAAAGATGGAAGCTAGGCTTTATCAGAGATGATCCAATGTTGTCTTGCAATCCAATTTGCCAGATGGGAGAAAAGTCTCCGTGTATTGTTGAGAATGGAAGGTCATCTAAAGTAATTAAGTAAATAGGAAGCAAAGCTCTGAGGCTCAGATCTTCATTCAGGACGCTATCATCCCAAGAGCAGAGGAAGTGTTCTCATCACTGGAGTATCCATGTTGGGAAGCATAAAAAGAAGATGGTACACTATGCAGGCTGGTGCTACAGTGTCAGAGAGACTCCTGCTGTTCTAACCATATTTATGAACAGAACATCAACTACACAGTTTCTAGCAAGGAAGAGGTGCCCATTCCCCTCACAGTCATTGGAGTCTCTACAGAGAGAGGTCAGTTAACAGCATGCTCCTTGGAAACAAGGACACTTCAAGAATTGTCTACTTTACCAAAGCAAACTTTGAAAACAGTGTGAGACTGAAAGTGAACAGACTGCATATTGTTTAAAAGTAAGAACCAGGGGTGTAGCTCAGTTGGTAAAATGCTAATCCTAAACCTGGATTCAATCCCCAGGATAAGAAGGAAGAGGAGGAGAGAAAGCAGGAAGAAGAGGAAGAGGAAGAAGTGGAGGAGACAAGAATGGGAGAATGAGAAAAAAGAAGAAAAGATATACAAGGTCCAACTATATATCAAACAATAGTAATCCATTTTAAATATAATAGCACATATAGACGAAAGTGACGGAGAAGCACACTGTACTACTGCTATTTCAAAGAGCACAAAAATTGCTGCATTAATTTCAGACAGAGCGCATTTCAGAACAAAGGACATTGTGAGAGGTAAAAATGGTTAATCCATTCTGCTGATAGTAGGAACAGCCATTAGTTCTTGCACTAACAGCTATCCATGCAACAGACCATACATGCCCCCAAAGGTACAAGCTGAAAATAAGCATATGGAAAGATGTTCCATGTGATCAAGAATATATAAGTTCAAATAAGTGATACCACACTACTATTAGAAAGGTTCAAACCTAAGACCTGGACTACTCAGGTCATATGCTAGCAAGGATGTGAAACAAGAAAGACTTATTCATTGTGTGGGGATATAAATTGTTACTTCACTTTGGAAAGCAGATTGTCACTTTGTTATTCAAATAGATGGAGAGTGCCAACTTTTATATATGTGATCCACATGCATGCAGTTCCCACAGAGGCCAGAAGAATGTATTGAATCTCCTAGAACTGGAGTCATCTGGAATTGTAAACTATCCCATGTAAGTGCTGGGAACTGAACCCAAGTGCTATTTATGAGCAGCTAGTGTTCTATGTGTTAAACAGCTCCAGTCCCAGACTGTTCTTACAAAGCTGAACTCTAAGCCTCTATCCTAACATGTGATCTCCTATCTACCCAAAGGGATGGAAAATCTATGAAGACCATGAGCATGGGTGTATATAACAGATTTATACACAATTTATTCTAACATATTGATGCAACCAGATTATGGACAGTGTATGGACAGTCAAACCAAATTAACCTATACAATGGAATTTTTATTTAGCACTAAAAAAAAATGGACTTCCAAGGCATGAAAAGATGAGGACAAATAAATGCATAACACAAAAGGAAAAGGCAAAAGGCAAGCTGGAGTCAGCTTACTTGAAGTTAACTCCAGGACAAGCCATGAAGATAGTAACAATATCCGGGCTTGAGGAGCTTCAGAGGTTAGAGCCCAGAGAGTTGAGGACACAATATTATTCCAACAATGTGTAAAGCTAAACACATGCACTCCCTGTTTGTGAAGACTCATGTTGCACAGAACCAAGAGAGATGAGTAATGTATGTTGTGGTCTTAGATCATTATTGATGAAAGTCTATCAGTTCTGACAAAGCACCACTCTACCAGCGATGTGGCTCGTGACCTTGGGCACCTGAGCAGGCGGGACAACTGTAGGAAATGTTAGTACATTTCATTCTGGTTTTCTATGAAACTGGAAAGGCTCTTAAAAACAATGCCATCTTTAAAAACATTGTGAGGTAGAATTATTGGAGATGAGATGTAAATGTTAAGTTGGATTTAGATCATATATAGAAGGTAGAACAGAATGTGTTTTGTTTTAACTTTTACTTGGGAATTTAGGTATACATGAGTTGTGGGATATTTTATCTTAAAAATGTCTAGATGTGCCAGAGTGCTATGATGCTATAATTTCCAAGTTTGTTTGTTTTTTTAAGTTTATTCTCTGCATATGTCTGTTCTTATGTGAGTGTTCAAGAAGGTCAGGGGGTGATGTTGCTACACTGGAATTGGAGTTACAGGCCATAATAAGCTGCCCAGTTTGGCTACTGTGAGCTGAATATGGATTCTCAGCAAGCACAGTAAGTGTTCTTAACCCCTGAGCCACTTTTCCAGTCTACTATTGTTTTTCCTATTTTAAAGGGGTCAAAGTATCAGGAAAGTCGAAGGCTCCAGGAAGTATCATAATCATATCTGTACTGATACTGCACTCGGCCTTTATTGGTAGCTAAGCGATAAACTAGGCTGTGTTCCTTAGGCAGATATCTGCCACAAACTAAAATAAAATCAAGGAATAGGATACTTGAATAGTAGAATTTTGAAGGTATCATCCAATTATTTCAGAATCTACTATATAGATGACCCACAGAAGAAATCAATGGTTTACCTTAGTACACGTCTCTCCTGCTCCATGTCCTCCCTTCTCTCCCTCTGACTTTCTTTCTCTCCCATCTTACCTTTCTCCTTCTCTGTAACTGAAGTCAAGCAGTGAAAACAGTTTGCAAAACACTTTTCCTATGTGAATAACACAGTAAAGCACCACAGCACACCGAAGACCCAGGACCAACTTTTGCAGCTGAAAATTGTCTGGAGTGCTTCCATGCCTCCTCTGTGTGTGTGTGTGTGTGTGTGTGTGTGTGTGTGTGTGTGTGTGTGTGTGTAAAGTGTTATGAGTGTGCATGTTTGTGCACATGTATATGTTAGTATGTATGCATGTGTATGTTTCTATGCATCTGTATATGTGGGCGTGTGCACCCAGATACAAACATAACCTCATCTGAAGTTTTCCACATTCCACATTTAAAATTAGCCTCTGGGAAGTTTGGAATGTTTACAAAATAATGCAAGGCTTATTACTCTGTCAGACACAATTGTATATTTGTAGCATGTGAAAAGTAGAAAGAAGATGGAAAACAAATAGAAGGGAAAAGTAAAGGAAGGGCCAGGGATAGACTTAGCATGCTAGACCACTCACTTGCAAAGTGGGAAGAAATGACATACAGATGGAATAGAGCAAGTTCATCTTTTGAAATATGGCATAAATAGCAGAACTATCGACTAAATGAAGAAATGAGCACACGATATTAAAATGGTAAAAATCCTTTCGATATGGGTTTTTGTATAAAGCATTAAAAATGAATAGGAGTCAGCTCTTTCTCATCTTAAACCTTTTAACACCATTAAAGTTTGGTTTTTTTTAATCATGTACTGGCTTTACATGAATGTAAGCAAAGATTTTAATTTAGAGAATTTTCAGAGTCTAGGTTGCAGATAAATCATGAGGAAGGGGAATAAAATTAAGTTAAATTCATAAGGTTGTAATGATTTGACCCAGAAACTACACTTCTAGTAGTATTCCCTTAAGAAATATTCAGAAATGAGGACAAAGATTTATGTAGCAAGATGTGTGCTGTAGTATTCATCACAATGGCTAAACCTTGGGGCCACTTACACAATAAATATTGAGACATAGCTTAAAGAAATTATAGTTCAGCCATAAATAGGGTATTAAAAAGTCACTTAATCATTTTAAGATTATCCGTGAGGCTCTAAAATGTGTACATCATGGTATTATGCTGTGTGTGTGTGTGTGTGTGTGTGTGTGTGTGTATGTGTGTGTGTGTGTTTGTGTCTGTGCCTGTGTGTGTGTCAGTGTGTGTGTGTGTGTGTGTGTGTGTGTGTGTGTGCGTATGTGCATGTAGGGATCACACACAGAATTACTCAGCAAATATATGACCCCAGGATGTGTATGTGTATGTATGTGTGTATGTATGTGTATCTATACATATTTGTATATATCTGTATGCAGAACTTTATTATCAGCAGACATTTTTTAAAGAAAATTCTAAAATTTCTACTAAAAATAAAGACAATAATACTAGCTAAATAATATTTAAAAGTCAATAGCAAACAAAACATAAATAACATTTCTAAGTCTGAATGCAGATGCACATTAAGGGCTTTAAAATATATCTATGTAAAATCTTAGAGGTTGGATTGTACCTGGGAAGGAAAATGAATTAAAACATTCTAAGTACTTTCAAAAGAAAGTAAAACTGTTTGGACATTGTTAGCTTGTATACACTATACCTCCTGTGCTAACTGCTAAAACAAATTGAGGTTTCTTGTGTCCAATATAGTGTAAATGAGAAAATGGGACAAGGGAGAAGGAATAGATTGATTTAAAAAGGCAAGAATGGAAGAAAACAGCAATCAGGTGTGGACAGAGGTAAGAAAACAATAATCAATATGAAAGAAAACATAGAGATTAATAGAGATATAACAACTAGCATCATAAATACATTAAGCCTGACATTTAAAAGCAAAACCGCATCATGTTAGGTAATGTTTTTTTCATGTTAGGTATTTAAAACAGCGCTGACACCTACTAACTAGAGACAGAATACACTGGCTGTATTCTAACAGTAATGCAATGACAGCCATCTGGAATCATTAAATCTGCCAACACACCCCATGCAAAACTTTCAAGCTGTTTGTCATTGGACAGTGCTGTGACTTGGTGTGTTTGAGGAGACAGGGAGACTGTCAGTTGTGAACACTGGCTGTGCTATTACAGGGCCCTTCACACTAGAACATGAGCACCAGTTTATTTGACCATTCTTAACTGGAAAAGTAGCTCATGTCTGGAAAGTGAGCAAGAAGTCACACTTTTCCAGCAAGGCTGGCTTCCATATCCTCCATCAATCCTGACCATATCCAAGTCCATAACTAATGCAATCCTTTTGTATTAGTTAAGGTTTCATTGCTGTGAAGGGACAATATGTCCAAGGTTGCTCTTACAAAGGGAAACATTTAATTAGGGCTGGCTTAGAATTTCAGAGGTTTCGGTCCATTGTTATCATGCCAGGAAGCATGGCATTAAGCAGGCAGACACGGTGCAGGAGAAGTTGTACATCTTGATCCGAAGGCAACCAGGAGAGACTGTCTTCTGCAATCAGCCAGGAAGAGACTCTGTTCCCCACTGAGCAGAGCTAGGATGGAGACCTCAAAACCCGCCCCCCACAGTGACACACTTCCTCTAACAGGGCTATACTTCAATAAAGCCACACCGCCTAAGAGTGCCACTTTTAGTGGACCAAGCTTATTCAAAGTGCCACACCTTTCTGGGCTGCCTGGCTACCTTCCTTGCCTATAGGGAAATTTCCTTCTCTGAGAATGCTCATCTTTCCATATTTTGCAATGAATTAGACCCCCTGAGTTCCATTCTGCAAGCTTGCCACCATCTTAGTGAATAGACATGTGTACCTTTGTTATGAATATGAAACTCTGGCACCTGGTGTCTGTCTTGCCAGGCTATTGCTCTCACTCTTCTTAAGAAGCCCTGCAGTGCTAGCCTCTCCTGACAAATTGGCCATTCCTAAGCTTGCCAGCAGATGTTAATTCCATTTCCAGCAAATTATTTCTGGTCTTGGTAAATTGAGTGGCACTGGGACCCCACACCCAAGGAACATTGGAAACTAGTGGACCACCAAACATAGCTGTTTCCCTGACCTTTTCCAGGGCTTCCTCCCCAGTTTCACACTTTCCCATCCCCATTTTACTTATTCTGGTCATCTCCCCTTTCAAATATTAGGAACAGACATCTTAGGAACATGATAAAGCACCACAGCATTGCCAGGCTGTTAACTCCTTCCATGGAAGGGCTGCTGTTGTCTATATCTGCCAGCCAGAGTTGGAGGCTACTGGAGGAACCACATACCCTCAGCTACTGCCTCATCCTTGCCAGTTTATGCTAAGCATTGAGACAGGCCTTGAGACACTTTTGCTCTATGACCCCTCTCACTTAGCAACCCAACACTTCTGTACTTCATGTCAACACTGGTCATTGTCTATGGTCTGGTGACCAGGATGGAAGTAAGGTGAGTTCTGAATGTGGAAAACAAGGCTTTGCAAAAGCCAGCTGTATGTGCATGTGTTGGAGTGTGCCATATCTGCTGTGGTGATGTGTAGGCTAGTGTTGAAGGTGCAAGGGATGAAGAACTGAGAAATGAAAAAGCATCAACACAGATATTCTAAATGTTGTGGCCCACTCCTTTTCCATTTGGTGGTTTGGACATTGGAACCTTCCCCAAGTTCCATAAACCATTACTTTTATAAGGAAACATGGATATTTACCTATGATTTTAAAGTAGGCAGGGAATCTTATATAGAATGCCAAATATGCTCACCATAAAATAACTAATACAGAATTAAAAGCTTATGTTCTTTAAAATATAGTAAGTTGAAACTCCCTGAGATAGAAAGACAGTTTAGTGGTTGAGAGTTCATATTGCTCTTGCAGAGGACCCAAGTTACAGTCCCAGAACCCAGATCAGTGCAGCTCCCAGGATCCTGCAACTCCTGTTCCAAGGATCCAACACAATATTCTGTCATTTGAGAACAGTTATTTATGTGTACATATACATACACAAACATTCTCTCTCTTTTACATATACACACAATCAAAATTAACATTTTAAATAAAAATTCATGACATGTGGTAAAATATTTATAATACATATACTTCACAAAGACTAATATTTTATAGGTATACCAATTCATAAAATGTAACTTCAAGAAATGAGTGGAACTTAGTATAAAGGAAAATATAGGCAACTAGTAAATATGTAAAAAACTGAGCTTTATTAATTTTTAAAACTTGTGAGGTAAATTCATGAGGCGATTGAATTTTATCATTAACAAATTTCTACATCTCCCTCTTCCACCATGACCTGTCCTGTTCTTTCTGACTTGGTGACACGTGCCAGTGCTGCCATGGGGAAGACCCCATTTCCTGATACTTTCTAGAGATCCAGCAGCAGTGGAGCATTTGAGAAACAGCAGCCTGCAGGGTATTCGACCCTTGCCAAGTCTGCCACGGGGAAGACCTTATCTCCTGATCCTTCCTGGAGAACCAGCTGTATGCGGGGCATTTGAGAGAAAGAGAACCCCAGGAGTACAGATACACAGGCCTGCAGGACAGAGAAGTTACAGTCAGGGACAGAAAGACCAGAGATAACCAGATGGCCAAAGACAAATGCAAGATCATTACCAACAGAAACCAAGGCATCATGGCACTATCAGAACCCAGTTCTCCCACAACAGCAAATCCAGGATACTCCATCACATCGGAAAAGCAAGAGCTGCATTTAAAATCACATTTCATGATGCTTATGGAGGACTTCAAGAAGGACATAAATAACTCCTTTAAAGAAATACAGGAGAACATGGGTCAACAGGTAGAAGCCCTTAAAGAGGAAACACAAAAATCCCTTAAAGAAATATAGGAGAACATGGGTCAATGGGTAGAAGCCCTTAAAGAGGAAACACAAAAATTCCTTAAAGAATTTCAGAAAAAAACAAACAAGTGAAGGAACTTATCAAAACTATCCTGGATCTAAAAATGGAAGTAGAAAGAGACCTTGAACTTCACTCCCAGACGGACAGGACAGGCAGCTCTAGGTATAGAGATATCCCAAGTTTACCATCACTTGGGACACAAACCTCCAGGCTTCTGCCTGTACCCAAGATATGGGTAGTTCTGCAGCTTGTATGTGTGCCAGCCTGTCGTGGGTCGTTTGCCCTGCAGAGTAATTTGCACTTGGAGGGGCTCCCTACCACCATCTTTGCTCCCAGTTGGACAGGACAGGCAGCTCCAAGTAAATAGAGACAACCCTGAATATAACATTGCTTGGGGCAAGGCACACCAGGGCCCCAATGGCAACCAAGAGTGGGGAAGCTCATCAGAAATCTGTGCCAGGGGAAACCCAGTCATGCAGAGGAGCAGAAAGAAATACCCTTACAGACTTACAGGAGGTCCAAGCACCAGACAGTGACAACAGGACCACTAACACCAGAGATAACCAGATGGCAAAAGGCAAACATAGGAACTTTGCTAACAGAAATCAAGGCAATATGGCAGCATCTGAACCCAATTCTCCAAAAACAGCAAGTCCTGGATATCTCAACACACCAAAAAAAATAAAATAAAATAAATAAATAAATAAATAAATAAATAAATAAATAAAAATAAAAAAACAAGATTTGGATTTAAAATCACAGATCATGATGCTGTTAGAAGAATACAAGGACATAAATAAATGTCTTAAAGAAATACAGAAGAAAATGGATAAAAAGTTAGAAACACTTACAAGGGAAACACAAAAATCATTTAAAGAAATTCAGAAGAATATGGGTCAAAAAGAAAGAAGCCAATAAAGAGGAAATGGAAAAATCACCTAAAGAAATACAGGAGAACTTGGATCAACAGGCAGAAGTCATGAAAGAGAAAACACAAAAATCTCTTAAAGAATTACAGGAAAACACACACACACACACACACACACACACACAAACAAGTGAAGGAACTGATCAAACCCATCCAGGATCTAAAAACAGAAGTAAAAACAACTAAGAAATCACAAAAGGGAGCAGGGCATGGGTTCTTTGCCTGGCAGGAGACTCTGCAAGCCACACTCCCCACTCCCCACTCCCCAGGGCCACCTCTGGCATCCTTGCAGCAGTCTGAACTAACCAAGCTGAACCAGGTACCAGTGATATCTAGAATTTGGGATCTCTGGGGACTCAAAGCCACCAGGCAGCGATCCGGGCAGAGCACTGGTTCCTGGACCCCAACCAGGCATGGGCTCTGCACCCTGAGGGGAACCCTGCACTCTGCTCAACCCCGGCCATCTAGGTGGCAGGTGCTTAGATTGAGCAGGCAGAACCAGATACCCTAGACATCCCAAGCTTAAGATCTCTGGGGACTCAGGCTGCTAGCCAGTCATCTAGGAATGGCAGGGTTCTCTGCCTTGTGGGAGAGCCTGCACTCCACACTTCCCGCTCCCTGTGGCCACCCCCCAGCATCCTTGCTGCTGACTGGACTAAGCAAGCACAACCAGAGAAGATAAGCAGCATCAGGTCCACAGAGATAACCGAATATAACATTGCTTGGAGCAAGATACACCAGGGGTCCAACAGCACCCAAGAGGAGAATAACACATTAGCAATCTGTGCAGGGGAAACCCAGTCATCCAGTGGTAGGGAAATAGCCTTACTAGGCCACTGGTAGTTCAAGCACCAGAAAGTGACTAGAGGACCAACTAAGGCCAGAGATAACAAGGAGGCAAAAAGCAAACATAGGAATATTACTAACAGAAATCAAGGCAATATGGCTGTATGTGAACCCAGTTTCCTGACAGCAGTAAGTCCTGGATAACCCAACACACCAGTAAAACAAGATTTGGATCTAAAATCACTAGTCAGGATGCTGATAGTGGAACACATAGATCAATCTCTTAAAGAAATGCAGGAGAAAATGGATGAAAAATATGAAACCTATACAAGGCAAACACAAAAATCACTTAAAGAAATTCAGGAGAATATGGATCAAAAATAGAAGCCAATAAGGAGAAATTACAAAAATCACTTAAAGAAATACAGGAGAACCTGGATAAAGAAGTAGAAGTCATGAAAGAGGAAACACAAAAAACTCTTAAATAAATACATGAAAATACAAACAAGCAAGTGGAAGATCTGAGCGAAACCATCCAGCATCTAAAAACAGAAGTAGAAACAACTAAGAAATCACAAAGGGAGACAAACCAGGAGCTGGTTGTTTGAGAAAATCAACAAGATAGATAAACCCTTAGACAGACTAACCAATGGACACAGAGACAGGATCCAAATTAACAAAATTAGAAATAAAAAGGGAGATAAAACAACAGAAACTGACAAAATTCAAAACATCATCAGAATCTACTACAAAAGCTTGTACTCAACACAATGGGAGAATCTGGAGGAAATGGACAATTTCCTAGACAGATATCAAATACCAAAATTAAATCAGGATCAATTAGATCAGCTAAACAGTCCCATAACCCCTAGAGAAATAGAAGGGGTTATAGAAAGTCTCCCAACCAAAAAAAGTACGGGACCAGATGGTAGTGCAGAATTTTCTCAGACTTTCAAAGAAGACCTAACACCAATACTCTTCAAACTATTCCACAAAATAGAAACAGAAGGAACACTGCCCCACTCGTTCTACCAAGCCACAATTACTCTGATACCAAAAACACATAAAGATTCTACAAAGAAAGAGAACTATAGGCCAATTTCCCTTACGAATATCGATGCAAAAATACTAAATAAAATCCATAACTGAATCCAAGAGCACATCAAAACAATCATTCACCATGAACAAGTTGGCTTCATCACAGGGATGCAGGGATGGTTCAATATATGGAAATCTATCAATGTAATCCACTACATAAATAAACTCAAAGAAAAAACCACATGGTCATCTCATTAGATGCTGAAAAAGCATTTGACAAAATTCAGCATCCTTTCATGCTAAAAGTCCTATAAAGAACAGGAATTCAAGGCCCATACCTAAACATAATAACAGCAATATACAGCAAACCAGTGGCCAACATCAAAATAAATGGAAAGAAACTTGAAGCAATCCCACTAAAATCAGGGACTAGACAAGGCTGACCTCTCTCTCCATATCTTTTCAATATAGTACTTGAAGTTCTAGTGAGAGCAATTAGACAAACATAAGAAAATCAAAGGGATACAAATTGGAAAGGAAGAAGTCAAACTATAATTATTTGCAGATGATATAGTAAGTATACTTAAGTGACCCAAAAAAACTCCACCAGAGAACTCCTACAGCTGATAAACAACTTCAGCAAAGTGGCTGGTTTTAAAATCAACTGAAGCAAATCAGTAGCCTTCCTATACGTGAAGGACAAGCAGGCTGAGAAAGAAGTTAGGGTAATAACACCCTTCACAATAGCCAGAAACAATATAAAGTATCTTGGTGTAACTCTAACCAAACAAGTGAAAGATCTGTATGACAAGAACTTCAAGTCTTTGAAAAAGGAATTGAAGAAGACATCAGAAAATGGAAAAAATATTTCTTGCTCTTGTGTTGGCAGGACCAATATAGTAAAAATGGCCATCTTGCCAAAAGAAATCTACAGATTTAATGCCATCCCCATCAAAATCTCAAATCAAATCTTTATAGATCTAGAAAGAGCAATTCTTAAATTCATCTGGAGAAACAAAAAACCCTGGATGGCTAAAACTATTCTCAAAAATAAAAGGACTTCTGGGGGAATCAATATCCCTGACCTCAAGCACTACTGCAGAGCAACTGTGTTAAACACTGCATGATATTGGTACAGCGACAGACAAGTAGATCAATGGAATAGAATTGAAGACCCAGAAATGAACCCACAGACTTATGGTCACTTGATATTTTATAAAGGAGCTACAAGCATCCAGTGGAACAAAGATAGCCTTTCAACAAATGGTGTTGGTTCAACTGGAGGTCAACAAGCAAAAGAATGCAAATTGGCCCACTCTTATTACCTTGTACTAAGATCAACTCCAAATGGATCAAGAACCTCCAAATATAGCCAGACACACTGAAACTAATAGAAAAGAAATTGGGGAAGACCCGGGAGAACATGGGCACAGGGGGAAAGTTCCTGAACAGAACACCAATATCTTACGCTCTAAGATCAAGAATTGACAAATGGTATCTCATATAATTACAAAGTTTCTGTAAGTCAAAGGACACTGTCAGAAGGACTAAACGACAACCAACAAATTGGGAAAAGATCTTCTCCAACCCCACATGCTACAGAGGGCTAATATCCAATATATACAAAGAACTCAAGAAGTTAGACCCAAAAGAACCAAATAACCCTATTAAAAAATGGGGTACAGAGCTAAACAATGAATTTTCACCAGAAGAAATTCAGATGGCTGAGAAACACCGTAAGAGATGTTCAACATCATTAGTTATCAGAGAAATGCCAATCAAAACAACCCTGAGATTCCACCTCATACCAGTCAGAATGGCTAAGATTAAAAACTCAAGAGACAACAGGTGCTGGCAAGGATGTGGAGAAAGAGCAACACTCCTCCACTGTTGGTGGGAGTGCAAGATGGTACTGAAAATCAGTCTGGTAGTTCCTCAGAATATTGGGCATGACACTTGCAAAGGACCCTGTCATACAGCTCCTGGACATATACCCAGAGGATTCCCCTGCATGTAATAAAGATACATGCTCCACTATGTTCATAGCAACCTTATTTATAATAGCTAGAAGCTGAAAGGAGCCCAGATGTCCCTCAAAGGAGGAATGGATACAGAAAATGTGGTATATTTATACAATGGAATACTACTCAGCAATTAATAATAATGAATTCTTGAAATGTGTAGGCAAATGGTTGGATCTGGATAATATCATCCTAAGTGAGTTAACCCAATCACAAAAGAATACACATGAAATGCAATCACTGATAAGTAGGTATTAATGTGCCCAGAAGCTCTGAATACTCAAGGCACAATTTGCAAATCAAAAGATTCCCAAGAAGAAGGAAGGAGAGAACACTGGTCCTGAAAAAACTGGCTCCAATTTGCAGGAGAGTACCGGAACAGAGAAAGGGTTGGGGGGTAATTGGGGAATGGGCAGGGGCAGGATGAAGAGGACTTATGGGACACATGGTGAAGGGGTAACAGGGAAAGGGGAAAACCTTTAGAATGTAAACAAAGAATATAGAATATAAAAAAAAGAAATCATAACAGGAGACAACTTTGAAGATAGAAAACCATGGAAAGAAATCAGGGGTCATAGATGCAAATATCAACAACAGAATACAAGAGATAGAAGAAAGAATCTCAAATGCTGAAGATACCATAGAAACCACTGCCTCAACAGTCAAAGAAAATACAAAATGCAAAAAGCTTGTAATCCAAAATATTGAGGAAATACAGGACACAATGAGAAGACCAAATCTAAGGATTATAGGTATAGAGGAGAGTGAAGATTTACACCTTAAAGGGCCAACAAATATCTTCAAAAAATTATGGAAGAAAAATTCCTTAACCTAAAAAGAAAGATGCTCATGAACATACAAGAAGCCTACAGAACTCCAAACAGACTGGACAAGAACAGAAATTTCTCCTGTCGTATAGTAATCAAAACCCAAAATGTACTAAACAAAGAAAGAATATTAAAGGCAGTAAGAGAAAAAGGCCAAGTAACATATAAAGGAAGACCTATATCAGAATTACACCATACTTCTCACCAGAGACCATGAAAGCTAGAAGATTCCTGGACAGATCTCATGCAGACCCAAAGAGAACACAAATGCCAGGCAACACTACTATACCCAGCAAAACTCTCAATCACCATAGATGGACAAACCAAGATATTCCATGATAAAACCAAATTTACACAATATCTATCTAAAAACCCAGCCCTACAAAGGATAATAGATGGAAAACACCAATATAAGGAGGGAAACTACACCCTGAAAAAGCAAGATAGTAACATTTTTTCATCAAACCCCAAAAAATATAACCACTCAAACATAAAAATAACATAAAAGATAACTGGAAGTAATAATCACTATTCCTTAATATCTCTTAACATCAATGGACTCAATTCCCCAATAAAAAGACATAGATTAACAGACTAGATACATAAACGGGACCCTACATTTTTACAGCATACAGGAAATACACCTCAGTGTCAAAGACAAACACTACCTCAGAGTAAAAGGCTGAAAAACAAATTTACAAGCAAATGATTTCAGGAAACAAGCCAGAGTAGCCATTCTAATATCAGATAAAATTGACTTTCAACCTAAAGTCATCAAAAGGGATGCAGAAGAATACTTCCTACTGGTCAAAGGAAAAATACACCAAGAACTCCCTATTCTGAACATCTATGCTCTAAATGCAAAGACACCCTCATTAATAAAAGAAACTTTATTAAAGTTCAAAGCACACATTGCACCTAACACAATAGGTGGGTGACTTCAACACTCCACTATCCTCAATGGACCAATCAGGGAAACGAAACTAAACAGGGATACATTGAAACTAATTGAAGTTTTGGACCAATTGGATTTAAAAGATATATATAGAACATTTCATCCTAAAGCAAAAGAATATACCTTTTTCCCAGCACCTCATGTTACCTTCTCCAAAATCAACCATATAATTGGTCACAAGACAGACCTCAACAGATATAAGAACTAATCCCATGCCTCCTATCAGATCACTATGGAGTAAGAGTGTTCATCAATAGCAACAAAAACAGAAAGCCCAAATACACATGGAGGCTGAACAAAATATACCCAAATCTATGGGACAGCAGTACTAATGAAAGCATTACTAAGAGGAAAACTCATAACCCTGCGTGCCTCCAAAAAGAAACTAGAAAGAGGATACACAGGTAGCTTAATCACATACCTTAAAGCCCTGGAACAGAAAGAAGCTAATTCACCCAAGAGGAGTACAAGACAGGAAATCATTGAACTCAGGGCTGAACCCAATCAAGTAGAAACAAAGAGAACCTTACAAAAGATTCAACAAAAGCAAGAGCTGGTTCTTTGAAAAAAATAAAAAGATAGATAAACCCTTAGCCAGACTAATCATAGGGCATAGAGACAGTATCCAAATTAACAAAATTTGAAATGCAAAGGGAAATATAACAACAGAAACAGAGGAAATTCAAAAAAATCATCAGATCCTACTAGAAGAACCTATACTCAACCCAACTGGAGAATCTTGAGGAAATGGACAATTTCCTAGACAGATACAAAATACCAAAATTAAATCAGGGTCAAATGGATCATCTAAATAGTCCCATAACACCTAAGGAAATAGAACTGGTCATTGAAAGTCTTCCAACCAAAAAAGCACGGGACCAGATGGCTTTAGTGCAGAATTCTATCAGACCTTCAAAGAAGACCTAACACCAATACTCTTCAAACTATTCCACAAAATAGAAACAGAAGGAATACTACCCAACTCATTCTATCAAGCCACAATTTTGCTGATACCAAAACCACACAAAGATCCCACAAAGAAAGAGAACTTCAGACCAATTTCCCTAATGAATCTTGATACAAAAATACTCAATAAAATTCTTGCCAACTGAATCCAAGAACACATCAAACCGATCATTCACCATGATCAAGTAGTCTTCATCCCAGGGATACAGGGATGGTTCAATATATGGAAATCCATCAATGTAATCCACTACATAACAAACTCAAAGCAAAAAACCACATGGTCATCTCATTAGATGCTGACAAAATTCATCATCCTTTCATGCTAAAAGTCTTGGAAAGAACAGGAATTCAAGGACCATACCTAAACATAGTAAAAGCAATACACAGCAAACCAGTAGCCAACATCAAACTACATGGAGAGAAGGTTGAAGCAATCTCATTAAAATCAGGGACTAGGCAAGGCTGTTCCCTCTCTTCACCTTTTCAGTATATTACCTGACCTTCTAACTAGAGCAATTATACAACATAAGGAAGTCAAAGGGATACAAATTGGAAAGGAAGAAGCCAAACTCTCACTATTTGCAGATGATATGATGGTATACTTAAGTGACCCAAAAAACTCCACCAGTGAACTCCTACAGCTGATAAACAACTTCAGCAAGGTGGCTGGTTATAAAATCAACTGAAGCAAATCAGTAGCCTTCCTATACTCAAAGGATAAGCAGGCTGAGAATGAAATTAGAGAAATGACACCTTTCACAATAGCCACAAACAACATAAAGTATCTTGGTGTGACACTAACCAAACAAGTGAAAGATCTGTATGACAAGAACTTCAGGTTTCTGAAGAAGGAAATTGAAGAAGACCTAAGAAAATGGAAAAATCCCCCATGCTCATTGATTGGCAGGATTAATATAGTTAAAATGGCCATTTTGCCAAAAGAAATCTACAGATTCAATGCAATCCCCATAAAAATCCCAAACCAGTTCTTTATAGAGTTAGAAAGAGCAATTCTCAAATTCATCTGGAATAACAAAAAAACCAGGATAGCTAAATCTATTCTCAACAGTAAAAGAACTTCTGGGGGAATCAATATCCCAGACCTCAAGCAGTACTATAAAGCAATGGTGTTAAAAACTGCATGGTATTGGTACAGTTACAGGCAGGTAAATCAATGAAATAGAACTGAAGACTCAGAAATGAACCCACACACCTATGGTCACTTGATCTTCGACAAAGGAGTTAAAACCATCCAGGGGAAAAAGATAGCCTTTTTGACAAATGGTACTGGTTAAACTGGAGGTCCGCATACAGAAGAATGCAAAATGATTCATTCTTATCTCCTTGTACAAAGCTCAACTCCAAGTGGATAAAGGACCTCCACATAAAACCAGACACACTGAAACTAATAGAAAAGAGACTGGGGAAGACCCTTGAGGACATGGGAACAAGGGAAAAATTCCTGAACAGAATACCAATAGCTTATGCTCTAAGATAATTGGCAAATGGTATCTCATTAAATTACAAAGTTTCTGTAAGGCAAAGGACACTGTCAATAGGGCAAAACAGCAACTGATAGATTGGGAAAAGATTTTTTGCCAACCCTACCTCTGACAGAGGGCTAATATCCAATATATACAAAGAACTCAAGAAGGTAGACTCCAGAGAGCCAAATAACCCTATTAAAAATGGGGTACAGCTGGGCAGTGGTGGTGCATGCCTTTAATCCCAGCACTTGGGAGGCAGAAGCAGGTGGATTTCTGAGTTCTAGCCCAGCCTGGTCTACAGAGTGAGTTCCAGGACAGCCAGGACTACACAGAGAAACACTGTCTCAAAAAAATGGGGTACAATTCCTGTGCCTATACCCAGAGGATTCCCTGCCATGCAATTTGTCAAAGTGAGATATCTCTGGTGATAGAAAACCTTGTAAAGAATACAGGAGTCATAGATTACAACAGATTCTAAGAGATAGAAAAAAAAGAATCTTGGATCCTAAAGATTCCATAGAAAACATGGACACAACAGTCAAAGAAAATGCAAAATACCAAAACATGTAACCTAAAACATCTAGGAAATCCAGGACTCAATGGGAAGACCAAACCTAAAGATCATAGCTATAGAAGAGAGCAAAGATTTACAACTTAAATGGCCAGTAAATATCTTCAACAAAATTATAGAAGAAAACTTCCCTAACCTAAAGAAAGAGAGGCCCACAAAAATCCAAGAAGTCTACAGAACTCCAAACAGACTGGACAAGAACAGAAATTCCTTCCCTTACATGGTAATCAAAATACCAAATGACCTAACCAAAAAAAGAATATTAAAAGCAGTAAGGGAAAAAGGTCAAGTAACATATAAAGGCAGACCTATCAGAATTACACTAGACTTCTCTCTCACCAGAAACTATGAAAGCTAGAAGATCCTTGGCAGTTGTCATACAGACCCTAAGAGAACATAAATGCCAGCTGAGGCTACTATACCTAGCCTTCACCTCTTCAATCACCACTGATGCAGAAAACAAGACATTCTATGATAAATCCAAATTTAAACATCTTTCCACAATTCAGCCCTACCAAGGATAATAAGTGGAAAACATCAATACAAGGAGGGAAACCACACAGTAGAAAAAGCAATAAAGTAACCTTCCAACAAACCCAATAGAAGATAGCAACACAACCAGAATTTCACCTTTAACTAAGAAGATAACAGTAAGCAACAATCACTTTTCCTTAATATCTCTAAACATCAATAGTTTCAATTCCCCAATGAAAAGATATCGACTAACAGACTGGATACAAAATACCAACTTCAGAGCAATCAGTCTTCTGACAGACTGGATACAAGAAACCCACCTCAGGCAATCACTACTTCAGAGTCAAAGGTTGGAAAACAATTTTCCAAGCAAATGGTCCCAAGAAACAAGCTGGAGTGGCCATTCTTATATAGGATAAAATTGACTTTCAAGCAAAAGTTGTCAAAAAAGATAAGGAGGGACACTTCATACTGGTCAAAGGAAAAGTCTACCAAGATGAACTCTCAATTCTGAACATCTATACTCTGAACACACGGGCACCCACATTCATTAAAGAAACTTTAATAAAGCTCAAAGCACACATTGTACCCCACACAATAACAGTGGGAGACTTCAACACCCCACTCTCAACAATAGACAAATCATGGAATCAGAAACTGAACAGAGATACAGTGAAACTAAACTGAAGTTATGGACCAAATGGATCTAACAGATATTTATAGAATAGTCCACCCTAAAGCAAAAGAATATACCTTCTTCTCAGAACCTCATGGTACTTTCTCCAAAACTGACCATATACTTGGTCACAAAACAGGCCTCAACAGATACAGAAATATTGAAATTATTCCATGTACCTTATCAGATCACCACGGCCTAAGGCTGGTCTTAAGTTCAAACAAAAACAATGGAAAACACACATACATGTGGACTTTGAATAATGTCCTTCTCAATGGTAACTTGGTCAAAGAAGAAATAAAGAAATTAAAGACTTTTTAGAATTTAATGATAATGAAGACACATCATTGCCCAAAACTTATGGGACACAATGAAAGCAGTGCTAAGAGGAAACCTCATAGCTCTGAGTGCCTCCAAAAAGAAAATGGAGAGAGCTTACACTAACAGTTTGACAGAGCACTTGAAAGCCTTAGAACCAAAAGAAGCAAATACACTCAGGAGGAGTAGATGGCAGGAAATAATTAAACTCATGGCCTAAATCAACCAAATAGAAACAAAAAGATCTATACAAAGAATCAACAAAACAATGAGCTAGTTCTTTGAGAAAATCAATAAGATAGATAAACCCTTAGCCAGACTAACCAGAGGGCACAGAGGTACTACCCAAATTAATAAAATCATTAATGAAAAGGAAGACATAACAACAGAAACTGTGGACATTCAAAAAATCATCAGATCCTACTACAAGAGCTTATACTCAACAAAGTTTGAAAATCTGGACAAAATGGACAACTTTCTAGATACATACCAGGTGCCAACTTTAAAGCAGGATCAGATAAACCATCTAAATAGTCCCTTAAGTTCTGAGGAAATAGAAGCAGTCATTAATATTCTCCCATTAAAAAAAGCCCAAGAACAGATGGGTTTATCAGGGAATTCTGTCAGATCTTCAAAGAAGAGTTAATACTGATACTTTTTAAACAATTTTATGAAATAGAAACTCAAGGAACACAACCCAACTCATTCTATGAAGCAACAATAATGCTTATATCTAAACCAAACAAAGACCAAACAAGGAAGGAGAACTTCAGACCAATCTCCCTCATGAACATTGATGCAAAAATAATGAATAAAATCCTTGCCAACTGAATCCAAGAATGCTTCAAAACTATAATTCACCATGATCAGGAAGGCATCATCCCAGGGATGCAGGGATGGTTCAATATATATAGAAATCTGTCAATGTAATCCACTACATAAACAAACTAAAGGAAAAAATCACATGGTCATTTCATTAGATGCTGAAAAGGCTTTTGACAAAATCCAGCATCCCTTCATGATAAAAGTCTTGGAGAGATCGGGAATCCAAAGCCCATACCTAAACATAGTAAAAGCAATATACTGCAAACAGGTAGCCAACATCAAGTTAAATGTAGAGAAACTTGAAGCAATCCCACTAAAATCGGGGACCAGACAAGGCTGCCCACTCTCTCCCTATCTATTCAATATAGTACTTGAAGTCCTAACCAGAGCAATCAGGCAACAAAAGGAGGTCAAAAGTATACAAATCAGAAAGAAAGAAGTGAAAATATCACGATTAAAGTATATGATCATATACTTAAACTACCCCAAAACTTCCACCAGAGAACTCCTAAACCTGGATATAAAATTAACTCAAACAAATCAGTAGCCTTCCTCTACTCAAAGGATAAACAAGAGGAGAAAGAAATTAGGGAAATGACAACCCTTCACAATAAACCCAAATAATATGTCATACCTAGGTGTGACCCTGATGAAGCAAGGGAAAGATCTATATGACAAGAACTTTAAGCCTCTGAAGAAAGAAATCAAAGAAGTCTCAGAAGGTGGAAAGTTCTCCCATATTCATGGATTGGCAGGATCAATATAGTAAAAATGTCCATCTTGCCAAAAGAAATCTACAGATTCAATGCAATCCCCATCAAAATCCCAAATCAATTCTTCATAGATCTAGAAAGAGCAATTCTCAAATTCATCTGGAATAACAAAAAAACAAGGATAGCAAAAACTATTCTCCACACAAAAAATCTTCTGCAGGAATCACCATCCCTGACCTCAAGCTCTACTACAGAGCAATCATGATAAAAAACTGTTTGACATTGGTATGCAGACAGGCAGGAAGTTCAATGGAATAGAATTGAAGACCCAGAAAAGAACCCACACACCTATAGTCACTTGATATTTGACAAAGGGGCCAAAAATATCCAGTGGAAAAAAGACAGCATTTTTAACAAATGGTGCTGGATCAACTGGAGATCTGCATGCAGAAAAATGCAAATCAATCCATTCTTATCTCCTTGTACAAAGCTCAAGCCCAAGTGGATCAAGGATCTACACATAAAACCAGACACACTGAAGCTTATAGAGGAGAAGGTATGGAGGAATCTTGAACACATGGGCATAGGGGAAAAGTTCCTGAACAGAACACCAATAGCTTATGCTCTAAGAACAAGAATCGACAAATGGGACCTCATAAAATTGCAAAGCTTCTGTAAGGCAAAGACCATGGTCAATAGGGCAAAATGGCAACCAATAAATTGGGAAAAGAGCTTTACCAAGCCTACACCCTATAGAGAGCTAATATACAACGTATACAAAGAACTCAAGAATTTAGTCTCCAGAGAGTCAAATAACCCTATTAAAAAAATGGGGAGGTCTCCATATTGCTACCAGGACACAGCTAGAGAGGCCCAGGTAGACAGACTCCAGCCGGCACTACCATCCAGTGGGTGGATCCGCCAGGCTCACGCCACCAGCCAGGGCCAGGGCCAAGGCTCTGAGGGACTTCTCCACGCCCTCTGGCCTTGCACTAAGGCAGCTGGGAGCAGCCTGCCCGCAGTCCCTTACAGCAGGGGTCTTGGTAGTTCTCCATATTGCCACCAGGATACCACTAGAGAGGCCCAGGTAGACAGATTAAATCAGGGGCTACCATCATTTGGGAGGATCCTCCAGGCTCACCCCACTAACCAGGGCAAGGGCAGCAGCTGGAGAGACATCTCCACAACCTCCAGCCATGCACCAACTCAGTTGGGAACTGCCCTCCCTGAGGTCCCCTCAGCACTCGCAGAGGCAGTCTCTATCTTGCAGCATAGTCACCAGTAGAGAAACAACAGGTGAGCCCAGCCTCGCAGGAGGTTCAAACACCAGCCAGTGACAACAAGGCCAACTAACACCAGAGATAACCAGATGGCAAAAGGAAAATGAAGGAACTTTACTAACAGAAATCAAAGCAGCATGACAGCATCTGAACCCAGTTCACCGGCAACAGGAAGCACTGGATACCCCAACACACCAGAAAAACAAGACTTGGATCTAAAATCACTGGTCAGGATGCTGGTAGCAGAATACATAGATAAATCTCTTAAGGAAATACAGGAGAAAATGGATCAAAAGTTGGAAGCCTTTACAAGAAAAACACAAAAATCACTTAAAGAAATACAGAAGAATATGTATTTTGATCCAAATTCAGGAGAATATGGATCAAAAAACAGAAGCTAATAAGGAGGAAAAACAAAAATCACTTAAAGAAATACAGAAGAACGTGGGTCAACAAGTAGAAGCTATGAAAGAGGAAACACAGAAATCTCTTAAAGAAATGCATGAAAACACAATCAAGCAAGCGAAAGATATGAGCATATCCATCCAGGTTCTAAAAACAGAAGTAGAAACAACTAAAAAATAACAGAGGGAGACAACATTGGAGATAGAAAACCTTGGGAAGAAATCAGGGGCCATAGATGCAAATATCAACAATAGAATACAAGAGATAGAAGACAGAATCTCAGATGCCGAAGATACCATAGGAACCATTGATTCAACAAAGAAAATACTAAATTCAAAAAGGTTGTAACCTAAAACATCCAGGAAATCCAGGACACAATGAGAAGACCAAACCTAAGGATTATAGGTATAGATGAGAGGGAAGATCTACAACTTAAAGGGCCAGCAAATATCTTCTACAAAATTATGGAAGAAAACTTCCCCAACCTAAAGAGAGGGATGCCCATGAATGTACAAGAAGCCTACAGAACTCCAAACAGACTGGACCAGAACAGAAATATATCCTGTCACATAATAATCAAAACCCCAAATGTACTAAACAAGGAAAGAATATTAATGGCAGCAAGAGAAAAAGGCCAAGTAACATATAAAGGAAGACCTATCAGAATAACACCAGACTTCTCACCTGAGACCATGAAAGCTAGAAGATCCTGGGCAGTTATCATGCAAACTCTAAGAGAACACAAATTTCAGCCAAAACTACTTTACCCAGAAAAATTCTCTGACGCCATAGGTGGAGACATCGAGGTATTCCATGACAAAACAAAATTTGCACGTTATCTTTCCACAAACCCATCCCTACAAAGGATAATAGGGGGGAAACACAAACACAAGGAAGGAAATTACACCCCAGAAGAAGCAAGATAGAAACCTCCTCTCATAAATCCCAAAAGAAGATAACCTCTCAAATATAAAAAAATAATTTCAAAAATGTTGGGAGGCAATAATTACTATTTCTTAATATCTTTTAACATCAATGGACTCAATTCCCCAATAAAAAGACATAGACTAACAAACTGGATATGGAAACAAGACCCTACATTTTGCTGCATACAGGAGCATACAGAAACATAACATCTCAGTGTTAAAGACAAACACTGCCTTAGAATAAAAGGCTGGAAGACAATTTTACAAGCAAATGGTCTCAGGAAACAAGCTGGAGTAGCCATTATAATATCAGATAAAATTGATTTCCAACCTAAAGTCATCAAAAGAGACTCAGAAGGTCACTTCTTGCTGGTCAAAGGGAAAAATCCACCAAGAAGAGCTCTCAATACTGAACATCTATGCTCCAAATGCAAGGTCACCCTCATTCGTAAAAGAAACCTTACTAAAGCTTAAAGCACACATTATACCTAACACAATAATTGTGGGTGACTTCAACACTCCACTCTCCTCAATGGACCAATCAGGAAAGCAGAAACTAAACAGGGACACAGTGAAACTAATTGAAACTTTGGAAAAATTGGATTTAACAAATATATATAGAACATTTCATCCTAAAGCAAAAGAATATACATGGAAACTGAACAATACTCTACTCAATGACACCTTGGTCAAGGAAGAAATAAAAAACAGAAATCAAAGACTTTTTAGAATTCAATGAAATTGAAGGTACAACCTACCCAAATCTATGGGACACAATGAAAGCAGTGCTAAGAGGAAAACTCATAGCTCTAAGTGCATCCAAAAAGAAACTGGAGAGAGCATACACTAGCAACTTAATGGCACACCTTAAAGCCCTGGAAGAAAAAGAACTTAATTCACCCAGGTGGAGTAGAAGACAGGAAATCATCAAACTCAGGGCTGAAATCAATCAAGTAGAAACAAAGAGAACCATACAATAAATCAACAAAGCCAGGAGCTGGTTCTTTGAGAAAATCAACAAGATAGATAAACCCTTAGACAGACTAACCAAAGGACACAGAGACAGTCTCCAAATTAACAAAATTAGAAATGAAAAGGGGAACATAACAACAGAAACTGAGGAAATTCAAAAGATCATCAGATCCTACTACAAAGGTCTATACTCAAAATAACTGGAGAATCTGGGGGAAATGGACAATTTCCTAGACAGATATCAAATACCAAAATTAAATCAGGATCAATTAGATCAGCTAAATAGTCCCATAACCCCTAAAGAAATAGAAGGGGGTAATAGAAAGCCTCCCAACCAAAAAAAGTATGGGACCAGATAGTTTTAGTGCAGAATTCTACCAGACATTCAAAGAAGACTTAACACCAATACTCTTCAAACTATTCCACAAAATAGAAACAGAAAGGGCACTGCCCAACTCATTCTCAACGCAACAATCCCGCTGATAACTAAACCACACAAAGATTCAACAAAGAAAGAGAACTACAGGCCAATTTCCCTTATGAATATCTATGCAAAAATACTAAATAAAATTCTTGCCAACTGAATCCAAGAGCACATCAAAACGATCATTCACCGTGATCAAGTAGGCCTCATCCCAGGGATGCAGGGATGGTTCAATATATGGAAATGCATCAATGTAATCCACTACATAAACAAACTAAAAGAAAAAAACCACATGCTCATCTCATTAGATGCTGAAAAAGCATTTGACAAAATTCAGCATCCTTTCATGCTAAAAGTCTTGGAAAGAGCAGGAATTCAAGGCCCATACCTAAACATATTAAGAGCAATCTACAGCAAGCCAGTAGCCAACATCAAAATAAATGTAGAGAAATTTGAAGCAATCCCACTAAAATCAGGGACTAGACAAGGTTGACGTCTCTCTCCATATCTTTTCATTATAGTACTTGAAATTCTAGCCAGAGCAATTAGACAACATAAGGAAGTCAAAGGGATATAAATGGGAAAGGACGAAGTCAAACTATCATTATTTGCAGATGATATGATAGTTTACCTAAGCGACCCAAAAAACTCCACCAGAGAACTCCTACAGCTGATAAACAACTTCAGCAAAGTGGCTGGATATAAAATTAACTCAAGCAAATCAGTAGCCTTCTTGTACTCAAAAGACAAGCAGGCTGAGAAAGAAGTTAGAAAAATAATACCCTTCACAATAGCCACAAACAACATAAAGTAACTTGGTGTGACTCTAACCAAACAGGCGAAAGATCTGTATGACAGGAACTTCAAGTCCTTGAAGAAAGAAATCGAAGAAGACCTCAGAAGATGGAAAAATATTTCTTGCTACTGGATTGGCAGGATCAATATAGTAAAAATGGCCATCTTGCCAAAAGAAATCTACAGATTCAATGCAATCCCCATCAAAATCCCAACTCAATTCTTCATAGATCTAGAAAGACCAATTCTCAAATTCATCTGGAGTAACAAAAAACCCAGGATAGCTAAAACTATTCTCAACAATAAAAGGACTTCTGGGGGAATCAATATCCCTGAACTCAAGCAGTACTACAGAACAATTATGTTAAAAAAAACTTCATGGTATTGGTACAGCAACAGGCAAGTAGATCAATGGAATACGATTGAAGACCCAGAAATGAAGCCACGGACTTATGGTCACTTGATCTTTGATAAAGGAGCCACAACCCTCCAGTGGAAAAAAGATAGCCTCTTCAACAAATGGTGCTGGTTCAACTGGAGGTCAACATGCATAAGAATGGGAATTGACCCACTCTTATCTCCTTGTCCTAAGATCAACTCCAAGTGGATCAAGGACCTCCACACAAAACCAGACACACTGAAACTATTAGAAAAGAAACTGGGGAAGACCCTGGAGGACATGGGCACAGGGGGAAAGTTCCTGAACAGAACACCAATAGCTTATGCTCTAAGATCAAGAATTGACAATTGGGACCTCATAAAATTACAAAGTTTCTGTAAGGCAAAGACACTGTCAGAAGGACAAAATGGCAACCAACAAAGTGGGAGAAGATCTTCACCAACCCCACATCCGACAGAGGGCTAATATCCAATATATATAAAGAACTCAAGAAGTTAAACCCTAAAGAACCAAATAACCCTATCAAAAATGGGGTACAGAGCTAAACAAAGAATTTTCACCAGAAGAAATGCGGATGGCCGAGAAACACCTTAAGAGATGTTCAACATCATTAGTCATCAGGGAAATGCAAATCAAAACAATCCTGAGATTCCACCTCATACCAGTCAGAATGGCTAAAATTAAAAACTCAAGAGACAACAAGTGCTGGCGAAGATGTAGAGAAAGAAGAACACTCCTCCACTGTTGGTAGGATTGCAAAATGGTAAAACCGCTTAGGAAATCAGTTTGGCGGTTCCTCAGAACATTGGGCATGTCACTTCCAGAGGACCCTGGCATACCACTCCTGGGCATATACCCAGAGGATTCCCCTGCATACAATAAAGACACATGCTCCATTATGTTCAAACTGCTCTGGAAATCAGTTTGGCAGTTCCTCAGAAAATTGGGCATGTCATTTCCAGAGGACCCTGCTATACCACTCCTGGGCATATACCCAGAGGATTCCCCTGCATACAATAAAGACACATGCTCCACTATGTTTATAGCAGCCTTGTTTATAATAGCCAGAAATTGGAAGGAGCCCAGATATCCCTCAAAGGAGGAATAGATACAGAAAATGTGGTATATTTATACAATGGAATACTACTCAGCAATTAAAACTAATGAATTCATGCAATTTGTAGGTAAATGGTTAGATCTGGAAAATATCATCCTAAGCGAGTTAACCCAATCACAAAAGAATACACATGAAATGCAATCACTGATAAGTGTATATTAATGAGCCCAGAAGCCCTAAATACTCAAGGCACAATTAGCAATTCAAATGATTCCCAAGAAGAAGAAAGCAGAGGACCCTGGGCCTGAAAAGATTGGATCCAGTTTTTTTAGATCCAGAACAGAGAAATGGTGGGGTGGGGGATGATTGGGGAATAGTTAGGGGGGGAGAGGACTTATGTGACATATGGTGGGGAGAACTGGGAAAGGGGAAAGCCTTTGGAATATAAACAAAGAATATAGAAAATAAAAAATAAAAAAAATTAAAAAATAGGGTATAGAACTATACAGGGAATTCTCAATTAACAAAACTCGAATGGAACTAAAGCACCTAAAGAAATGTTCAGCATCTTTAGTTCTCAGGGAAATGTAAATCAAAACAACATTGAGGAATAGCGGCGGGCCTCCATATTGCAACCAGGACACAGCTGGAAAGGCCCAGGTAGACACCCCTTCCAGGGCTACCCTCACGGGAGGGGGGGGATCTGCTAGGGTCTCAGAGCCAAGCAGGCTGAGTTCCGCCTAGGCTCTGTGGGACATCCCTGCGCCCTCTGGCCGAGCAACTAGGCTGCGTTCTGCAACCAGCTCGCCGGCCCCTGGACCAGCGATAGCGGTGGGCTTCCATATTGCAACCAGAACATAGCTGGAAAGACTCAGGTAGACACCCCTTCCAGGGCTACCCTCACGGGGGATCTGCTAGACTCTCGGAGCCAAGCAGGCCGAGTTCCTTGCAACCAGGACACAGCTGGAGAAGCCCAGGTAGACAGACTCCAACAGGGGCTACAATCGCATTGGTGGCAGCCAGCTTATGATCCCTTAAAGCAGCAGTCACACATATTCACCAGTAGAGAAACAACAGGTGAGCCCAGCCTCACAGGAGATTCAAACACCAGCCACTGACAACAAGGCCAACTAAAACCAGAAATAACCAGATGGCAAAAGGAAAATGAAGGAACGTTACTAACAAAAATCAAGGCAACATGACAGCATCTGAACCCAGTTCTCCAACAACAGGAATCCCTGGATACCCCAAAACACCAGAAAAACAAGACTTGGATATAAAATCACTGGTCAGGATGCTGGTAGCTGAACACATAGAAAAATCTCGTAAAGAAATAGAGGAGAAAATGGATCAAAAGTTAGAAGCCTTTACGAGGCAAATACAAAAATCACTTCAAGAAATTCAGGAGAAGATGGATCAAAAAGAAGAAGACAATAAGGAAGAAAGACAAAAATCACTTAAAGAAATACAGAAGAACGTGGGCCAACAAGTAGAAGCTATGAAAGAGGAAGCACAAAAATCTATTAAAGAAATACATGAAAACACAATCAAGCAAGCGAAAGATATGAGCACATCCATCCAGATACTAAAAACAGAAGTAGAAACAACTAAGAAGTCACAGAGGGAGACAACATTGGAGATAGAAAACCTTGGGAAGAAATCAGGGGCCATAGATGCAAGTATCAACAATAGAATACAAGAGATAGAAGAAAGAATCTCAGAAGCCGAAGATACCATAGGAACCATTGATTCAACAGTCAAAGAAAATACTAAATGCAAAAAGGTGGTAACCCAAAACATCCAGAAAATCCAAGACACTATGAGAAGACCAAACCTAAGGATTATAGGTATAGACGAGAGTGAAGATTTACAAGTTAAAGGGCCAGCTAATATCTTCTATAAAATTATGGAAGAAAACTTCCCCAACCTAAGGAGAGAGATGCCCATGAATATACAAGAAGCCTATAGAACCCCAAACAGACTGGACCAGAACAGAAATACATCCTGTCACATAATAATCAAAAGTCCAAATGTAATAAACAAAGAAAGAATACTAAGGCAGCAAGAGAGAAAGGCCAAGTAACATATAAAGGAAGACCTATCAGAATAACCAGACTTCTCACCTGAGACCATGAAAGCTAGAAGATCCTGGGCAGATATCATGCAAACTCTAAGAGAACACAAACTTCAGCCAAAACTACTTTACCCAGCAAAACTCTCAATCGCCATTGATGGAGACATCAAGGTATTCCATGACAAAACCAAATTTGCAAGATATCTTTCCACAAATCCAGCCCTACAAAGGATAATAGGGGGAAAACACCAAGACAAGGACAGAAACTACACCCGGGAAGAAGCAAGATAGAAACCTCCTCTCATCAAACCCAAAAGAAGATAACCTCTCGAATATAAAAAATAAATAAGATAAATAAATATAATTTCAAAAATGTCTGGAGGTAATAATTACTATTCCTTAATATCTCTTAACATCAATGGACTCAATTCCCCAATAAAAAGACATAGATTAACAGACTGGATACGGAAAGAGGACCCTACATTTTGCTGCATACAGGAAACACATCTCAGTGTTAAAGACATACACTGCCTTAGAATAAAAGGCTGGAAGACAATTTTACAAGCAAATGGTCTCAGGAAACAAGCTGGAGTAGCCATTATAATATCAGATAAAATTGACTTCCAACCTAAAATCATTAAAAGAGACTCAGAAGGTCATTTCTTGCTGGCCAAAGGGAAAATCCACCAAGAAGAGCTCTCAATACTGAACATCTATGCTCCAAATGCAAGGTCACCCTCATTCGTAAAAGAAACCTTACTAAAGCTTAAAGCACACATTACACCTAACACAATAATTGTGGGTGACTTCAACACTCCACTCTCCTCAATGGACTGATCGGGAAAGCAGAAACTAAACAGGGACACAGTGAAACTAATTGAAACTCTGGACCAATTGGATTTAACAGATATATATAGAACATTTCATCCTAAAGCTAAAGAATATACCTTTTTCTCAGCACCGCATGGTACCTTCTCCAAAATAGACCATATAATTGGTCACAAGACAGATGTCAACAAATACAAGAAGATCGAGCTAATCCCATGCCTCCTATCAGATCACCATGGAGTAAGAGTGGTCTTCAATAGCAACAAAAACAACAGAAAGCCCACATACACATGGAAACTGAACAATACTCTACTCAATGACACCTTGGTCAAGGAAGAAATAAAAAACAGAAATCAAAGACTTTTTAGAATTCAATGAAAATGAAGGTACAACCTACCCAAATCTATGGGACACAATGAAAGCAGTGCTAAGAGGAAAACTTATAGCTCTAAGTGCATCCAAAAAGAAACTGGAGAGAGCATACACTAGCAGCTTAACGGCACACCTTAAAGCCCTGGAGGAAAAACAAGTTAATTCACCCAGGAGGAATAGAAGACAAGAAATCATCAAACTCAGGGCTGAAATCAATCAAATAGAAACAAAGAGAACCATACAAAGAATCAACAAGACCAGGAACTGGTTCTTTGAGAAAATCAACAAGATAGATAAACCCTTAGCCAGACTAACCAAAGGACACAGAGACAGTATACAAATTAACAAAATTAGAAATGAAAAGGGAGACATATCAACAGAAACTGAGGAAATTCAAAAGATCATCAGATCCTACTACAAAGGTCTATACTCAAAACAACTGGAGAATCTGGAGGAAATGGACAATTTCCTAGACAGATATCAAATACCAAAATTAAATCAGCATCAAGTAGACCAGCTAAATAGTCCCATAACCCCTAAAGAAATAGAAGGGGTTATAGAAAGCCTCCCAACCAAAAAAAGTACGGGACCAGATGGTTTTAGTGCAGAATTCTACCAGACCTTCAAAGAAGACTTAACACCAATACTCTCCAAACTATTCCACAAAATAGAGACAGAAGGGACACTGCCCAACTCATTCTTCGAAGCCACAATTACGCTAATACCTAAACCACAAAAAGATCCAACAAAGAAAGAGAACTACAGGCCAATTTCTCTTATGAATATAGATGCAAAAATACTAAATAAAATTCTTGCTAACCGAATCCAAGAGCACATCAAAACGATCATCCACCATGATCAAGTAGGCTTCATCCCAGGGATGCAGGGATGGTTCAATGTACAGAAATCCATCAATGTAATCCACTACATAAACAAACTGAAAGAAAAAAACCACACGATCATCTCATTAGATGCTGAAAAAGCATTCGACTAAATTCAGCATCCTTTCATGCTAAAAGTCTTGGAAAGAGCAGGAATTCAAGGCCCATACCTAAACATAGTAAAAGCAATCTACAGCAAACCAGTAGCCAACATCAAAATAAATGGAGAGAAACTTGAAGCATTCCCACTAAAATCAGGGACTAGACAAGGCTGCCCTCTCTCTCCATATTTTTTCAATATAGTACTTGAAGTTCTAGCAAGAGCAATTAGACAACATAAGAAAGTCAAAGGGATACAAATTGGAAAGGAAGAAGTGAAACTATCATTATTTTCAGACGATATGATAGTTTACCTAAGCGACCCAAAAAACTCCACCAGAGAACTTCTACAGCTGATAAACAACTTCAGCAAAGTGGCAGGTTATAAAATTAACTCAAGCAAGTCAGTGGCCTTCTTGTACTCAAAGGACAAGCAGGCTGAGAAAGAAATTAGGGAAATAACACCCTTCACAATAGCCACAAACAACATAAAGTATCTTGGCATAACTCTAACCAAACAAGCAAAAGATCTGTATGACAGGAACTTCAAGTCCTTGAAGAACGAAATCGAAGAAGACCTCAGAAGATGGAAAAATATTTCTTGCTCCTGGATTGGCAGGATCAATATAGTAAAAATGGCCATCTTGCCAAAAGCAATCTACAGATTCAATGCAATCCCCATCAAAATCCCAACTCAATTCTTCATAGATCTAGAAAGAGCAATTCTCAAATTCATCTGGAACAACAAGAAACCCAGGATAGCTAAAACTATTCTCAACAATAAAAGGACTTCTGGGGGAATCAATATCCCTGACCTCAAGCAGTACTACAGAGCAATTGTGTTAAAAACTGCATGGTATTGGTATAGCAACAGGCAAGCAGATCAATGGAACAGGATTGAAGACCCAGAAATTAACCCACAGACTTATGGTCACTTGGTCTTTGATAAAGGAGCCACAACCATCCGGTGGAATATAGATAGCCTTTTCAACAAATGGTGCTGGTTCAACTGGAGGTCAACATGCAGAAGAATGCGAATTGACCCACTCTTATCTCTTTGCACTAAGATCAACTCCAAGTGGATCAAGGACCTCCACATAAAACCAGAAACACTGAAACTATTAGAAAAGAAACTTGGGAAGACCCTGGAGGACTTGGGCACAGGGGAAAAGTTCCTGAACAGAACACCAATAGCTTACACACTAAGATCAAGAATCGACAAATGGGACCTCATAAAATTACAAAGTTACTGCAAAGCAAAGGACACTGTCAGAACGACAAAACAGCAACCAAAAACGTGGGAAAAGATCTTCACCAACCCCACATCCAACAGAGGGCTAATATCCAATATATACAAAGAACTCAAGAAGTTAGACCCCAAAGAACCAAATAACCCTATCAAAACATGGGGCACAGAGCTAAACAAAGAATTTTCACCAGAAGAAATTCGGATGGCTGAGAAACACCTTAAAAGATGTTCAACATCATTAATCATCAGGGAAATGCAAATCAAAACAACCCTGAGATTCCACCTCACACCAGTCAGAATGGCTAAGATTAAAAACTCGAGAGACAACAAGTGCTGGCGAGGATGTGGAGAAAGAGGAACACTCCTCCACTGTTGGTGGGATTGCAAAATGGTAAAACCGCTCTGGAAATCAGTTTGGCGGTTCCTCAGAAAATTGGGCATGTCACTTCCAGAGGACCCTGGCATACCACTCCTGGGCATATACCCAGAGGACTCCCCTGCATGCAATAAAGACACATACTCCACTATGTTTATAGCAGCCTTGTTTATAATAGCCAGAAATTGGAAGGAGCCCAAATATCCCTCAAAGGAGGAATGGATACAGAAAATGTGGTATATTTATACAATGGAATACTACTCAGCAATTAAAAATAATGAATTCATGCAATTTGTAGGTAAATGGTTAGACCTGGAAAATATCATCCTGAGTGAATTAACCCAATCACAAAAGAATGCACATGAAATGCAATCACTGATAAGTGGATATTAATGAGCCCAGAAACCCTAAATACTCAAGACACAAATAGCAAGTCAAATGATTCCCAAGAAGAAGAAAGGAGAGGACCCTGGGCCTGTAAAGATTGCATCCAGTTTAGTAAAGAAACCGAGGGGGGAGGGGGAATGATTGGGGAATAGTTGGGGGGGAGAGGAACTATGGGAATTATGGTGGGTGGGAACTGGGAAAGGGGAAAGCCTTTGGAATGTAAACATAGAATATAGAAAAAAAAAAAACAAAACATTGAGATTCCACCTCATACCAGTCAGAATGGCTCAGATGAAAAACTCTGGCGACAGCAGATGCTGGAGAGGATGTGGGGAAAGAGGAACACTTCTCCATTGTTGGTGGAATTGCAAGCTCGTAAAACCACTCTGGAAATCAGTTTGGCAATTCCTCAGAAAATTAGACATAGTACTATCTGCAGTCACCCAGACACCTCAGGACTCTCAGGGACTAAACCATCAACCAAGGGGTACATATGGTTCCAGCCAAAAATATGGCAGAGAAATGCCTAGTCAGGCATCAGTGGGAGGAAAGGTTCTTCATCGTGTGAAGGCTCAATAGATGTCCCAACAAAGGGAAATCGAGGGGCGTTGTGGAAGTGGGTTGGGTAGAGGGGCATATACTTGGAGATAGGGGTGGGAGGAGTTGGGGGTTTTCGAGTAGGAGGAAAACCAGGAAAGGTTTTACCATTTGTAATGTACTGAAGATTATATTCAATTAAAAAAAACAGATAGACAAAAATTCCAGGAGATAATTCCAAGTGCTATGAAGGCTGTGGAGGAATGCAGATCCCCATGTAATCCCGCAGGTGTCAGTGGTGTCAGTGTGCCTTCACACTATGAGAGGGTGATTTCCCTCTTCAGTCTATGCCCTTGACATTTACTTGTTGCTAGTAAATTGCAAAGTTCTAACTATTCCTGTGGATTTGCCACAGAAAGTCTACAAACCAGAAGTTCAATGACACCTGGAGCTTTGCTAGAAGTGCAAATTTAAGGCTAGGCATATGGATTTGTTCCTGTTTTGGAAGTAGAGCACCTGCCTACAATGGGCAAAGAAGCCCTGGCTTTGTTTCCAGAACCACACTAAACAAACAAACACATAAGTCGTTTATAATGTTTGAATTGGAACCCTTACTAAGGATATATTAGAATAAAAACTTAAGAGTGACTTGCAGCGATTGTGTTTTAAGAAGCCCTTGAAACTGCTGATTAATGTTCAAGTAAGTAAACCATATTATCTATCAGGTTAAAGTACCATATGTAGAATAGAGAATGTAGAATATAGATTGTAGGATTTAGAATATAGAATATGAAATATAGAATATAATTAACATATGTAACATATGTTAGGCTACATTAAAATAAGATAATACAAGATAATAAAGAAAAAATTGTCAAACTGTATTTTAAGTAGGAAGGGTGGTTAATATTGCCTTGAGTTTTATCTTAACTATATGCATGTATATGCCTGAGGCCTTTAACGATGGGAAGCAAGAAGTATGTGATATGGTCTTTATAGCAGAATGATTTGTAGTAATGAAGACTGGAATTCTCTCACATGCCATACACAAGGGATTAGACACATGGCAATGCTCTGAGTAAATACAAAATACTGCATAATTGTGCTAAATAGAATGTCTGTGAGGCCACTGAATTGGAGTGCGCTTCTTATTTGAATCACCCACAGACCATGTTAACCTGGAGTTCAGCTACCATAGCAGAGCTGCTGCAGCAATTCCAGGAGCTTATAAACAATTAACTCTTCCCACAAGACACTTCTGTTTCCACAAATGCTGTTTGGTTATGGCCTTGGTAGAGGCTCCCTAACACTGCTTTATTTCTGGAGTGCCATGACTTATTTCTTTGGTTTGTTTTAAATTGTTTTTCTTTGCTCAGTTTTGTTTGTGATAGCTCAGGTTACCACTCAGAAGGTTGTGAGTCTAAGGCTTTTTTTCTTTTAACAACGTGGAGCAACAATGAAGTTCAGAGATGTTAAGCAATATGAGTGAGTTTACTTCCTTATATGGGAGGAAGAGAGACAAAAGGGTGAGGGGAGGAGGAAAGAGAGAGAGAGAAGGGGATGGGGAGAGGAGCAGTGGGGAAGGGTGTTGGATGGAGAAATGTGTGAGAGTGTTCTAAAGATATGGTACAGATGATAACTCTTAAGCACGGTGTTAGAGACACGAGTGCTCCTCAAATTATTGCTTTATTTTATGAATATTTTACATTTCAAAGTGCATATTTAAAGTGCACATCTACATGCACAAATAGGGAGACTAGGTGTGCATGCTTATGTGTTTGGAAGCATGGCGCTGAGAGATGCTATAGAGACACTTTAATTTCTACTTTGTACACATGTGTGTTCTGAACTGGAAGATAACTACTTTTAATACTCACATCTTGGTCTTCCCAGAGAAACTACTCCTGCCCATGGTCATAGCCAGCTGACCTCAAGACCCTGCACTGTCTCAACGTCTCCAGCCACTTACTGACTCTAACATGACTAAGTATTGGATCTGACATGTGTTGACCTAGAATAATGGTTCTCAACCTGTGGGTCAAGGCTCATTATAGGGTCAAATGACCCTCTCACGGGAGTCATTCATCAGTTAATCTGCACATCAGATGTCTATATTAAGATCCATAAAAACAGCAAAATTACACTTATGAAGTAGCAATGAAATAATGTTATGGTTTGTGGTCACCAAGAAATGAGGAACTGTATTAAAGGTCACAGCATTCAGCAGGTTTAGAATCACTGGACTGTAGTCTCAAAAACATGAGTTTATACATTTTTGAAAAATGAATAGGACAACTTAAGGAATGTCAGAAAGAGAGGAGAAACTATGAGGAGGAGGGAAAGGAATGGGATTCCTCCCAAGAGTCTCCTTGCAGCCAATAGTTCACTGAGAGCCAGTGGCCCAAGCACAGAGTGCACCTGCTTGAGGAGTCCTCCATTTCTGCTCCCAATGTGATATTTCCTGGGACTCTCACCAGAAACCACTTTACAGTAAAAGAAGAAATGAATAAACAAGGAGGAAATGTAGATGAAATTAAAGGTAAAGTTCTGCCAAATTAGTGTGTCAAATATTATAAAAATAAAGAACATAAAAGGGTAATTGTCAAAGTGGAACTGAAACTGTTCAGCTAAAAAGAATGTGAGCCCTCAATGATACTGGAGAACGGCTTGGTGTGAACATGCATAGAGAACACCTAATCCCTGGATGGATAAAGAAGCAAGCGTCATAAAGGGGGTTGGGGGATCTGCACGGCAATGCCTGAGATGCGTGGTTCCTGCAGTGTGCAGAGCTGTACTCTGCACTCTTCTCTTCCCATCAGAGGAGACTGTTCTAGCTACCATTTTGCTTCAAACTTTTGACTCAGAGTAGGTAAGACAGCTCAGCAGGTAAAGGTACTTGCTGCCAAGACTGACAACCTGAGTTCAATCCTGAACACCCACTTGGTGGGAGGCAAGAACTGATTCCTTCAAGTTGTCTCTGACATGCATTCATGCACACACCCATAAGTATACACAAAATAAATGCAATAAAAAAATCACCTTAGTTATCATGCCCTTTGGAAAACATGCATACAGGTAAATATATACAAGCATACACATACACAGACACAAAACACTCACACAAGTATATACACCCATACAAGTATACACACACACACACACACACACACACACACTTACACAGACATATACATATGTACAATTATACAAACGAATACACACACATGTATACACAGATATACATTCACACAAATATATCTACATATAAATACATACACATATACACATAAATATATAAAAGCATACCTGTACACACACAAATATAAACATGAACACATATTCATTTATACAAATATATATACCCAAACATGTATATGTACACATATATACTTATAGAAATATATATACATGTATATAAATATATACATGCACACTCACATAAATATATACAAATAAACACACAAAATACATTCATACATGTACACACATACTTGTACACACACATTCACACAAGTATATACACCCATGCATGTACACACACACACACACATACCATGCCTTTCTGAATCATCTGAGTTAACTATTTCTCTCCGACTCAGAACATTGATGTACACAGCATGATCAGTATTCTTGGTTCTTGGTTTACCCTCCATTTGCATTACTTGTTGACCAAAGAAGTAATGTTATGACCATTTTTCTATAACAACAACAATAATAAAAATTGAAAAGCTTTGTGAGATCTGAGAAGCTTTTCTAAAACACATATTTCCAAAATGTTCAAACATTCCAGGCTCATGAAGCATTTTGGCCTCCACACCCTTTTGCTGAATTTGCAAATTACAGAGATCAACAAAACTCTGCAAATAATTAATAACTTAGTGAAAGAAACATCTTAGTAAGCAAAGGTGACAGCACGTAGATTCCAAGTAAGTTTTTCAGATATAGCTGTATCCTAAGAGGCCCTGCCAATGCCTGAAAAACATGGGAGCAGGTGATGCTCTCAGTCAAACATTGAACTGAGCACAAAATCTCTAATGGAGGACCTAGAGAAAGGACCCAAGGAGCTGAAGGGGTTTGTAACCCCATATGAGGACCAACAATATGAATCAACCAGTATCTTCAGAGGTCCCAGAGACTTAACCACCAAACAAAGAACACACTTGGAGGGACCCATGGCTCCAGCTGCATATGTAGCAGAGGATGGTCTGGTCAAACATCAATGAGAGGAGAGGCCCTTGGACCTGTGTACACTCATTGCTGCAGTGTAAGGGAATGCCAGGTCAGGGAAGCTGGAGTGGGTGGGTTAGTGAGCTGGGGGAGGGGGGATGGGATAGGGCGTCTTTTGGAGGTGAGTCATAGAAAGGGGGTAACATTTGAAATGTAAATAATGAAAATATCTAATTAAAAAAATAAGAGGAAAAGAGGCTTTAGTACATGGCTACAACCTCAGGGCTCCTCAGCTGGTACAGCTCACATTCTGTGTTGCCAAAGTGTGGTAGGACTTTTTCCTGTAGAATTAATTTAAATGCTAGTGCAGCAGGAGGCCTGTGATTGGACAGGGAAAAAGGAGGCAGCACTAACAGTTGCAGAGACAGTGAGTGACACAGGAGAAGACCACAAGGAAGCAAAATGGAGGACAAACAGAATTATTCAGATTCTGTAAATTTTGAGTAGCCACAGATAGATATTATACCATATAGGGATAGAATAATTGGGGTAACTTGTCTAATCTAGGTGGGCAGTTTGTACCACTATCAATTGGCTGTGAATTTATTGTGTGGGTATCTTGTGTATCAAGAATTTATTTATATATAAATCTGATTAATTATAAGCTTCTAGAGTTTTGTTTTACTGGATTAATGGAATGTGGGACTGACAATGGCAGGTGATTTATGACTAAGAAGGTACGTGAGGCACTGAGAGAAGGGAAGCAGAGCTGGGAAAAACATGACCAGTCACCACTGGGGCTAGCCTGGGGACAGAGGCAGAGCTACAGTGGCAAAGCATGGGTTTGCCAGATGTGCACCACAGTGGCTGTGGAGGTCTTGAAGCATGGACCTGGAATGGTAGTGAACCTGCCAGTGGGAACTTAGCAAGCTGGGTGGAGAAATTTTGGAGCTTTGAATCAAGAGAGTCTCCACAAGATAAGAACAGGCTGGCCGTTATCTGTAGGTGCATGGCTGGCCAGACTGTTGGGGCAGAGTTGTCAGCAGTAGCATGGATTCATTTTTTTTTATGTTTCCTGCAACACCAAAGCAACATGACTCAAGTGGAATTTGAGTTTTATTTCACGAGGATTTTGTAATTCAGCACTGGAAAGGGCCATTCTGTTTCACATTTGAGCTAATCTCAGGAGAATACTAGTTTCGTATAGCGAGAAACACACTTGCACTGGCAGCTCCCTTTCTTCCACGGTGGGCATTCTTCAGCTGGGCCAATTCTCCGAAGGTTCAAGAACAGGTGGTCTGTAAATGCTTACTGACAGTTTTAAGACAGTTCTGCCTCTAAACACAAGCAGAGGAGGTAAAATCCACTTTGGGATATCTGCAAATATAAAGTCTATCATGTGAGATCATTCTTACACCATTTTCATGTAGAGATGAAAAGATAATATGATATACATTTCAGAAATGTTATTTTAAATCATACTATTCTCAAATTGAAAAGTTTATGAAATTATTATTGGGTTGATGGATGTTCAGGTGTGCTATACAAGACAAATTTACATTGCCTTACAGGCCTTCATTTTTCATGACAAAAAATACTCTGAAGTGTCAGTTTCTGTTATTTATTCTTATTGATTTTTTAAGACAGTGTGCAAAATAATTGGCTTCAAAGCTGAAAGATGGCTCGGCGATTAAGAGCTTTTACGGTTCTTGCAGAAGACCTGGTTTGGTTTCCACCTCAGAGAGCTCACAAATAACTACACACCAGCTCCAGGGGATCCAATGCCCTCTTCTGGTCTTTATGAAAAAACATATGCACATCATGCCTATAAACACATGCAAGACACACACATACACAAACTGGGAAAATAAATAATTGTTTATTAAGTAATAATGGGTTTCATGATGACATTTTTCCACTTATACTTTATTGAACTCTCACATTCTTCCCACCCCATTCTCTCCTGTATCCTCCATGCACTCTCTACTCTTGCTGGTCTAGCTTCCCCCACAATGAGCCCTCGATCTACCTCCAAGTCATATATACCATGTGTTATCAGCCTGTCTTCCCCCAACCTCTCTTATCCTCTCTCTTTTAGACCACCTCCTTCCTTCACATAGCCATGTCACCAATCCTTGGTAAACAGTTTTTACCTAGATCTTCCAATGAGAGAAGACATGTAACATTTACCTTTCGAGGTGAGCTAGTTACTTTTCTGTTGCTGTGGTAAAACATGATGGCCAATGAAGAGTTCCATGGGGATAAGAGTTCATCATGGATTGGGCATCTGTGAACAGCAAGGCATTACATAGGAAAAGGATGCTCAGTTCACATCTTTAAACACAAACACCAAAGCATCAAGTACAGACACTGAACTGGAAATGCCACAATGACATGAGTGTCTTAGTCTCAAAGCCCTCTCTCTCATAGGGATGTCCAGAAATGCTGTACCTCCAAATGATTACCAAACAACACCGTTCCCCAGAAACCAAGTGTTGAAGAACATGAACCTGTGTTCAGAGGCAGAGCCTATATTTTTTCCTGGTGACAATGTTGGGAAATGGGCTGAAGATTAAGCTCAGTCTTTTGCAGAAAGTCTTTGTGTTTGGGGGAATGGGAAACTTCATTTGAAATCCTTAAAGGGAGCATTCGTGTATCTTTTAGTTCTTACTAATGACCTGCTGACCCATCTCACTCTCTGGTTTCCATCCAGAAGTGATGACCCAGTCCGGCATTTGTTCCTGACACTGCCATCTACTGTAACAATACAAAGTTCAGATCATTCTCATCTGAACTGACCCAATGCCTATGCTGTGCTCTGGAAGCTCCTGAAGTGGGAGCTACATACACAAACCCTTTTTGAAAAGTGAGACGACCTCTGGTCCTTGACTGTAATGTTGGGAATTAGATGGGTTGGATTTGGTTGCTTGGTTTGGTTTTGGTTTTGTTGTTTTGTTTTGTTTTGTTTTGTTTTGTTTTGTTTTGTTTTGTTTTGTTTTGTTTTGTTTTGTTGAAACCGTGTGTCACTGTAGCCCAAGATAAGCTAAAACCCACTCCTAAGCCTTATCAATGTAGAGGTCAGTGTAGAGGTCCCAGCTCAGTCAACATTAGCACAAATGTTCTCTAGAACAAAACTGAGTAAAACTCAAAAAAATCGAAACAAAATGGGCTGGCCTGGGGTTATAACTCAGCAGTAGAGTCCTTTCCAATAATGAGAACCTGAGTTTATTTCCCTGGGATTGCAGATATGAGAGAGAGAGAGAGAGAGAGAGAGAGAGAGAGAGAGAGAGAGAGAGAGAGAGAGAGAAGGGAAGGAAGAAAAAAGGAATGAAGAAAGGTAGAAAGGAGAAAGGAAGAAGGGATGTAGGAAGAGAGGAAGGAAGGGAAAGTTGCAGGGATTCAGGGGGATTTCACTCCCTAGGACTGAAATTACAGTTATGTGCCCCATGTGAGGAATGTGCAATGGTGGAGATTAAACTCTGTGTTCCATGCATGCTAGGCTAATACTCTACCAACTAAGCTACACTACCAGGCTCCCAGCATTCATGTTCCTAAGATATCAGCAATATAATATGTTGCTTTAATATTATTCAGCAGGCCATCATCAAGCACAGTAAAATTTGGCAGCTAGACATGTAAATACCGAAACAAGTAAGAGAAACACACAATATAAAGAGCCTCATACCAGAATGGTATGTTATAAGTGAGTTTGCCGCACCGTTTTTAAGAACTCGAAACATAACTATTGGGTTTGTATTTGAATTGTGGACCCCTTCCATTATTCCTTGGATCTAAACCAAAAAAAAGTAACCTAATGGGAAGTTTTGACCTCCAAAAGACCAATATTAGAATATAAGACTTCCTAAATAGAGCTGGCTGTAAAGAATTCCTTCCAGTGGCTTTACAAAGGCTCTTGAGACCTGAACTGCATTGCCCCAAACTTATCAAAACCTAACCTGTTCTTTCTGGAATATTCACTTCCTCCAGGACACAGAGAGACCACACTGAACAGGTATGACTAAACGGTAAGAATATCAATTAAATTGTGGGAAACAAGATTACATAATCGTATGAAGATCCTTGGAGGGAGGACACCAAAGCTCCTTCCACAGTTATCAACTAAATAAGCCATATGGATTACCTGTCACTGTGTATTAATAATAGTACATTTTAATATTTAATCCATCTGGGTGTGGTATGGACACCTGTAATCCTAGTACTTGGGAGGGTGAGATAGGAGATTGCTTAACAGGAAGCTAACCTGGAATACAATAGAACCCTATGTCAAATACATGTATATATGAATTTGTGTGTGTGTGTGTGTGTGTGTGTGTGTGTGTGTACAATAGACAGTATGTCATTGTTTCTAAAGACCAAACATGTATATAACACATTTATATAACTCATGTGTATAATTGGTGGGTCCCAGAAACTCAGGAATTCTCAGGACTCTTAGACAAGTTATCTACCAGAAACAGTGTCTTCTGGTGGTTTAACAAGGTTGAGACACAGATGTCTCCTCACATGGTCACTTGAATGACTATTGGATGGTTTCAGTTCATTGTCTCAACACATGGTAGTGGCCTTTCCCTTAAACAAGTAACCCAAAGGAGTGTAAAAAGAACACCCAACTGTACACTCAACATCCAAGCCATAGTCTCTTTGGAAATTTAGAAACTCATTAGCTCCTCTTTATTTCAAATTTTAAATAAATTGATGTGTTCATCCCATAACTAAGGAGGACAATACACACAAAGGTGGAAATATTGGGAACAGAGAACCATTCAAAGTTCATTTTAGAGATTATTAGAGAATTCAGAAACTCATGTATCTCCATATCTGGAGATGATCTTGAACTTCTGATGCTCCTGCCTCTATCTCCAGAGTGCTGGTACAACAGGTATACTGCCAACCATATCTATGCAGTCCTGAGGATTGACCCCAGGACCACAGTATACAAGGCAAACATTCTACCAACTGAGCCTCAGCTCCAGCCCCAAACACCAATTTTTTCATACATATTATGAATCTTCCATATTATTTGCTGAGTGTTAGGATCATGTGCACATGTGTGCATGTGCTCATATGGCTCAAGGGTAGAAGTCAGAGTGCTGAGATATGTGCACTGTACCTTGTGAGTAGAGGAAACAGGAGCATGCACCTGTCTGTAACAGAGAGTCTTATTTGACATAGTCTTCTTCAGCCTCCTTATACCTCGACTCTTCTGTCCCAAAATTAAACAGCAGAACTGCCCTAAGCTGGATAAGAAATATCAGAGGATGAGATGGAGAGAGCATTGAGGCTTTTGATGACTTAAGTGTAACTATTTCCTGTCTAGGCGGTAATAAAGATTTACAGTGGAGGAAAATGGGATAATATTGTTGTAAAACATGTCAAATAAGGAACCAATACCTAAAATACACAGATGCTTAAATCTCAACAGACTGTAAACAACAAGCACAGTTTTAAAAGTCAGCCAAATATCTAAAACAGGCATCTCCCTGAAGCAGACAGATATAATTATAGGAAGTGAGCAGATAACGATCAGGTGGGTAATGGCGGCATGTGGATGCTGCCTCACCAGATACTGTCACATCAGTAATATCAATCCGAGTCCATCTAGGAAAGAACTCCAGGAACTACAGCAGCAATAGAACAATAGAACAAATTGATGAGCTACTTCTCTTTGTCTGCTAAGCTGAGCACCCAGCACCTCGCCTGCAGGAGGAGAGAGCAAGTGAGCCTTATCTGAAGGCAAGAGCATCCCTATGTGAAGAGAGTTGCAGTATTATCCACAGAAGAAGCCCAGGGTCCTTGAAAAGTCTAAATATCTAAAACAGGTGCAGTGTGAGTCTTGCTGCTTGTTGTAGAATTCTCTCCTCAGCAGTTTTCCTTCACAGCTTCTGATTTACTTTCTGCCCTGTCTTAATTCAGTGGTGAACTGTGACCTGGAAGTGTAAGCCACATAAACTCTTTCCTCTCCCACCCCCCCCCAAAAAGAAAGAAAAGTGCTCTGTCCTCTTAGAAAGTTAGGCACCACCTTTGTCACATCAGCTATGTTAAAAGTCTTTCTTGGGATCAGGATTGTTAACAGTTAACTTTTTCTCATGTGTGAAGGGGGAGAAAGTCTGTGGATCCTCAAGGAAGTCCCAGCCACCACCAGCCCCCCAGCCGTTCATATACAATTCTACCCTAAGTGCCTTAAGTGAGTGGCCTTGAGTGTCTCCTGGAGGTGCTGGCTAGAGATTATTTTAAGGGGATTCTACCTATGTGAACACGTGACCCACCATCCATGCTAAGTATATACCTTCCAGATTAGCTGCTCTAGGGTAACCCATACCACCCACCAATGGCCTTATATATGGACCCAGTGAAACTCATTGGTTTACCTGAGTGACCTTCCAATGATTGATAGTTTGATTTGTCACTGGGAACTTATGTGTCTCCCTGAGGAAGGTATTCTTACAACACTGAGATGTGACTTACATGGCAGGAAAGGAAAATAATGGAAAATAAATTCCATTTTAAAACAAAATTCCTCCCAGCTCTGGAGCTAGGGCCATGCAGCATCTTGAAAGTGAATTTGTTATTTAAAATCGAGTTACCTTAGTGACCTGGAAACAGAAAAACTCTACGTCAGCAAAGCCTAAATCTTACCTGCTACAATTCCTAGGATAAGAGGCTTTCTAAAAGGCAGTCATGGAGACAGGGAAGGCTTGAGAGTGGGAAACAGAAAACTATATGTGGCAGGAGACAGGAAGAAGTACATAGGACAGCCCTGCCCTCTGGGGACAGATCTCTTCAACTGATAGTAACACTAGGACTTGAGAACTCTGAGATAGATTAAGCTCTGGAGACAGCTATCTGCTCTGATATTCCCTACTAAGAATTTTTGAGAATTTTGTATCATCTGCATACGACATGGCAGCTACAGCTGCATCCGTGCAGCCTAGTGATTAATACTCAACAGAGTTTGCAAAAGTGGACACAGGTTTGCTTTGCAGATCCCCATGCTATGCTCACTTCTCCTCCCCCCCCCCCCAGCTAGAGCATCAGCCAGTGAGTAGGAACTGGAGAGTCTGAGTGAACCTGCACAGCCTCCGTACTCTGAAGCAAGCTGTGGCTAGCAGCACCTCCTCTTACAGAAAGAAAGCAAGCCACTCAAGTGAAGTTAGTTCTGGAAAACATCCGATACTCATTCAATACAAACTCAATGCAATGTTAAATAAACTCAGTGGTTTGTATTTGAAATTTATGTGTGTGTGTGTGTGTGTGTGTGTGTGTGTGTGTGTGTGTGTAGTGCGGGACATTAATAATTGAAGAATAAAAAGCCATGAAGTTGAGAAGAAATGGGAAGGACAGAAGAAGAATTGGGGAGATGAGAGAAAGAAGGAAATGATGTCTATACTGTACATTAAATTCTTACAAAACCAACATAGTCAAATGAAATAAATCACAACCTGTCAGTACTTGCAGCAAAAGCAGATGTAGAGGAAAGTTTACAGCTCTTATTGTGGTCTAGGAGTCACCTCACGAACCACATGAACACTGATCTCAGTCAGACAGGGAGAGTTCACTGAGCATTAGCCCTAGGGTTGATCAATCCGAGCAACAGATCACAGACACAGACCAGACTTGAGATCTGGCTGTGAGATTGAGTCAAGTCCTATAGGGCTTTTTAAGTCTGAAATCAGTGCCACGTTATCCCACCATTCAGAGTTTAAGGATAGGTGACTTAGGAACATGTCTTTGTTGAACATTTATCCTGCTTCCATTGGTTAGGGTATTCAACTGTGGCAGGGGATTTTCCTTGCTTAACATTCATGTCTTAACTTGCAAATCAGGATGTTAATTACCCACGAACATATCTCTTTCTGCCAAGTAGGATGCCAATTCCCAAGGAGGTAATGGGAACTTAATTTCTATTCAGCCCATACTCTTAAATGGAAGTCTTATTCCAAATAGTTTCTCATATTAGTGCAGTTGTTTCTCTTATGTTGTGTTCCATCCCAGGGACAGCTTATAAAAGGAAAGGCCATAAGAGCTTAAACGCAGGTACAGAAGTACCTATGGCAGTTGGTTCCAGCCCAAGCTTACTGTAGTGATCTGACAACTATTTTGGTGATTCCCAAGAACACCAAAGAACAGAACATAACCGAATCTGCCATTAACTGGAGCATGAGAAAGTTTCCTTATACTATTAGGAACAGTACAAAATGGCTCACTAGACAGGCAACAGATATATAGGTCTTAATAGCAATATCACAAATAACCTAATAATCCACCTCATAAGTTTGAAAAAAACAAGAATAAGTGAAACTCCCAAAGAGAAGACAGAAGTATATAAGACATATTAAGGCAGGAAATGGTGAGATAAGGCCTAGAATAGCATATCTAATCAATGAAGCAAGGAACAAGTTCCTTGAAAAAAGTAAACACTATTGAAAACTATATAACTAACCAAACCGAAAGAGAAAGAAGACCCAAATTAATAATATTAGAGATTAAAAGGAACATTCCAACAGACTGCAGTGAAGTCTGGAGAATTGTCACGGAATACTGTAAAAGCTGATATTTCAAAAACAAATCTGAAAATATGGAAGTATTGATAAACTCTCAGACATAATAATAGTGGGTAACTTCAACACACAACCCTCACTAAGAGATAAGTTATAGAACTAAAAATTGATTTAAAAATTTTAGTCACCATGTATAAGAAATCAAATGGACCAGATAGATGTTTACACAATGTATGACTTAACAAAATTATATTTAAAAAATATAAAGTACTTAGACAAGTCCATAATAAAGAGTGCAATTGAACAGTAGTAAAAAATGTATCCCAACAAGGGTGGACAGATGGCTCAGCAGTTAAGAGCACTGGATACTCTTCCAGAGGACTGGGCTTACTCCCCAATGCCAGGAGGTTGGCTCACAACTGTCTGTACCTCCAGTTCCAGGGAATCCAAGGTTCTCATCTGGCTTCCACAGGCACTACATGCACATAGTACACAGACATATATACAAGCAAAACATCCATGAAACATGAAATTTTTAGAATGAAGGGGAAAAAATTCTATGTGTTCCTAATAAAGAAAATCTCATTAGCCAGATAGAATCACTGCTGAATTCTACCACACTCTTGGAGACACACTAACACCAGTGTTCCTCAAAGTGGTCCATAAAACAGAATTAGAAAGAACACTGTGAGACTCATTCTGTGTGGACAGTATTAACTTAATACTAAAACCAGATAAAGACTTGGCTGAAAAAGGGAAAAAAAAACTATCCACTGTTAATTTCTATGATTAACATAAATGTAACACTTCTCAATAAAATACACATTGAGATCAAATATCATGACCAAGTTGTTCCCATCCCAGGCATGCAAGGATGGTTCTACATACTCAAATAAAAAGTGCAATAGAGCCTACTACTAGACTCAAAGACTCAGAGGTCAATAGCCAGTAATCGCAAAAGACAGAAAGGACTAATTTTACATTCCTTCCCAATAAAATCCCCCTAAAATAATGGAAACAAAATGACTCACTATGCTGGTAAGATGGCTCAGTGGGCAAAGGTATTTACTGACAAGTCTGATAACCTGACTTCAGGCCCTAAGATCCACAGGGGAGGAGAGAACTGACTCCTACAAACTGCCTTCTGACCTACACATGCAACATTCACCAGCACGCCCCACAGCAAGTAAATGAGCAAGTAACAACAACAACAACAACAACAACAACAACAACAACAGTAACAAGAACAACATACCTTTTAAAGAGGCTATATAACACAGATCTGTCCCCAAACTTATACTGAGAAATTCAAAGTGTACCCTACAAATTCAGGAATGAGTCTAGGGTGTCAGTGCCACAGGGCAAAAGAAATAAAAGCGATTTAAATAGGAAAGGAAGAAAAAGTCAGCTCAAGATGGAAAGACTTCTTGTGCTCATGATTCACAAAAATTAATGCTGTGGAAATGGTTATGTTATCAATAATGATATCCAAACTAATGGCAATTGCCATGAAAATTTCCACAGAACAAGAAAAGGCATTCCTAAAATTCACATAGAAGAAAAAAGACTCAGAATACCCAAAGTAATGCTAGGCAGAAGGCAATGAGAGAAACATGGTACCTGACCCTAAATTGTTTCACAGAGACATAGTGATAGCAGCACAGTACTGACACAGGAAAGACTCATGTACCGATGCAGTAGAAGACACAAGTTTATACCAATGCAGTCCCAGACATCTTATTTGACAAATTGTCAGGAATATAACTGGAGACCAGGTAGCCTCTTCAAAATGTCCTGTGTAAATTGCATTTCCACATGAATGAAAACAGATCAATATTTCACACCCTACATAATAATCAATTTAAAATGGATAAAAGACTTGAAGCTAATATCTGAATTTCAGAAACTTCTATAGGAAAACGGGTAAAATACTTCAAGAATCTGTGTGTGGCAGCTTGTATCTGAAATCTAAGCACTCAGGAAGCTGAGGAGAGGGAAATACCATATGACCAGCCTAGGCTACTCAGTGAGCTTCAGGCTAGCCTGGAGTATAGAGTGAGACCATGTCCGAAAAAAGAATGAAGGGAAGAAAATAGGAAGAACGGGAGGGAGGGATGGAGGGAGGGAGAGAGGGAGAGAGAAACAAGGGGATGAAGGAACAAAGGAAGGATCAAAGGATTAAATAAAAACCAGCAACTGCTCAAAAGTAATAAAACCCTGAGCTACTGAGCTGATTTGGAAATTAAGAACATTTGCAGCTTTGTCAGAATACCTAGATTCAATTTCCACCACAAAGAGAGATGCCTGGCAATCATCATCTGATGTATGTGCAGGTAAAACACTCATAAACAAAAGAATAAATAATGGTATAATTATTTTATAAATAGAGGAATATAATGAGATTAGGGAAAGGCTGAATTTGTTGAATGGGTTTGCAACTCCATAGAAAGAACAATATCAACCAACCAGACCCCCCCCCTCCAAGAGCTCCCAGGAATCAAGAATTCACATGGAGGGACACATGGCTCCATCTGTATATGTAGCAGAGGATTGCCTTATCTGGCATCAATGGGAGGTGAGGCCCTTGGTCCTGTGAAGGCTTGTAGGGGAATGCTAGGGCACTGAGGCAGGAGTGGGTGGTTGGGTGGGGGAGCACCCCTAGAAGCAGATGGGAGTGGGGATGGGATAGGGGGTTTGCAGAGAGAAAACCAGGAAAGGAGTATCACTTGAAATGTAAATAAATGAAATAACCAATAAAAATTATTTAAAAAGTAAAGAAATAAAAATAAAAGGAGACTCTGTGTTTGCCAAAAAACCAAGGCAAAACAAAACAAGCAAACAAAAAATATAAACAAAAAAGAAGGGGAGAACCAGCAAACACTGCTTCTTGAGGCCTTGTTGGCCATCACTAGCATCTATAGATTTTAGACTTTGTCCTGTAGTTAGGTGGAGCAGGCAAAAGAGTTTCATCTATCAAAAGGCATGCTGAACAACATATTAAGTCAAAAAAGCTTGAAACAAGGAGTAAGGGACAAAAAAATTAAAAGAGAATTCTGCTCACTCAGGATCACTGAATTTTTTACTTCTATTAAGTGGTTTCTTCTGGGAAGGTTGGGAGCCTGTGTTTCATTGTCTGAGCTCTAAGGATAGTAACCTGAGGCTGAGAACAACATTCAGAGTAAGCTTTCATACATGTTGTGTTCCTTCTCCCCAGGGAACTTCATGGTCTTTCAAAACAAACTTTTGAAGTGTCAAATGTGCCCAGAATATATTTTTGAATTGGCAAATTAAAAACATGAAAATACAGGACTCCTCCTCAGCTTGACAAATAGTTATTGAGTTTATCTAAACCAAGCATTGTCTACACCTGCAAAGACTGAAGTTCGCTGATGAACAAAGCAGAGACACTCTCCCCACAGCATGCTAATATTTTAAATCTACAGGAGTGGGAATGAGGGAGAACGATCTCCAGAAATGTTCAGCACTGGGAATTTGTTCTCTCTCCCCTGGCTCTCATCTGAGTGAAAAACACCTCTCTTCTCTATGAACCACAAGTGACCTTGGAATTTGAAATTACTTTGCCTGTATAAATAAACAATCATTTAACTCAGTACTGCAGGGTCTATAAGTCAACTGAGACAATCAAGACTCAGTGGATATCCATCTAAGGAGAGGACTCTGCCCTTGCCAATGACTCTTCATTGGAAATCCCAGCTGCAGCTGTTGTAGCAATATCTAAATTGCAAAGCACTGACAGCAAGATTTCTTTTCCATTTAGGGCTTGTCCAAGGCTGTATATTTTTGTTATTATGCAACCTGTATAAATATCCAAAAAACAGAAATAAATTTTTTCTTAGCTTTTGAATACACACATATCCCAAATCACACTTTTATGTCCCAAGTGCTTTTGAAAACATAGGCAAAGAAAATCATCTGTAGGTCCTATCAACAGTGATGATCCTTGACAACTCAAAATGAAGATATAAATAAAAAAGATATAAATAAATTTCATCTTCCTACTTACATTCTTAGGTTTGGTTTGGTTTGGTTTGGTTTGGTTTGGTTTGGTTTGGTTGGTTGAGGCAGAGTCTCACAGTAGGCCCGTCCTGTCTTCTCTGCTTTCAGACATATTTTGAAAAAGTACAGAAACATGTGTGGCTTTGAGAAAGCAGCTCTCATTAATTCAATCAGAGCACACTTTGTAACAAAGTAGCTTGTCTTGAAAGTATGCAAGGATATATAAATGCTTGTGTAGATACTGACATTATCCATTTCTCCATATCCTGTGGGGATATATAAATGCATGTGTAGATACTGATAACATTATTCATTTCTCCATATCCTATCATCAAAACTGTATTTTTCAATACCTCTTACATTCCAGATTTCTTCTAGGAACTTAGAATATACAGCCAAGAAGACAAATTGCCTGACCCATTAAATATTCACAATATTGGCCAAGATGTATATAAATAGAAAGTTTTATTTAAAACTTTGTGCTTTACCAACAAATTAAATTTTAATGTAAAGAGTGCAAAGAATTGATGTGCTCATGTATTGAGGATGGAAATATCAATTGACTGAGTAGCTCTAAAGTGTACTTGTGTGATACTTATAAAAAAAAACTCTCAATATGTGCTGATTCTAGCAATAATTTTCTTGAAACTCATCCTAAGAAATATAAAACCATGAATCTGCACCGAATTTCATCTATACACTGTATTTTTCAATATTAAAAAATTGGTTACTACTTTAAAGCCAAATGTTGGGAGTCTGAGCAAATTTCTTTAAAGTTTATGAAGAACCAGATCACATGGCCTCCTTTCTCCGATGGTTAAAGAAAGAAAATACAGGCAATTTAATGCTATTTTTATTTAAAAAGAAAAACAGTTTTATGTATGCGTTGCAAGGGACTGGCAAAAATAACCCTTCATTGTTCCATTCCACAGGAGGCCAGAAATCAGCAGGATTTAATCACAGTTGGCAGTCTTCCCTTTGGCACAGAAAAGAACATCTATTGACAACCAATGTGGTGGTTCTAGTGATTCAGCCAAGTTGCAGGTCTGGAGAGAAAGAGCCAAATGCTGCTTGGCATCATGAGAGGGCAATCTGTTGTCATAAAGGACAAAGCACAAATCTAAGCTCAAAAAAAGATGCCCTTTTCCCATCACCAGACTGGCTGTATTTTCTCGGAGGGAAATGAATGCCAGTCTTTGGAAGAGGGATGCACTTTGCAGGTGATTCAGTCTGAAGAACCTGCTCTCAAGGGATAACAGGCCCAGGTGGTAATGGAACTGGCATTCATTCATCCTGGTAGGAAGGAAGCCAGTCGCATTCCCTTGCCAGCTTCACTCTACTGCAGACGCCAGCAAGCTGTGGCTCAGCTGGTCAAGACCAGCCTACCTACTCCATGATTTGTGTGACCCACAGGTAAAAAATGGTTTTTATACGCCAAAAAAGTGTTTTCTTGAAGAATAGTATTGTGGGGGTTAGAAACATGGCACGACGGATAAACTGCAAAAATTAGAACTTGAGTTCAGATAGCTAGATTCACAGAAAAGCTGGGCCGGTGTGGCAGTCGCTTCTAAGCCCTGCACTCAGGAAGCAGAGCAGGACAAACTGGCTGGCTATAATGATTGGAACTGGAGAGATACTAACTCAGCGAGAGACCCTGCCTGGATACACAAGGCAGGAAATAATTGAGGAAGACACTGAACATCAACCTTGGGTGTCTTCCATTGGCATATGAACAGACATGCATAAGGTTGGACAGAAAGGAAAAAGAAGAAATGATGTAAATATATTTTAATCTCAAAAAATAAAATAGAGAACTGAAAAACGAAAGTTTCTCCCATCTCAGTATTTCAAAGGAAAAGACCTCTCACAAAGGGACATGAGGAGGCGGACCTGGCATCAGAACTAGTGTTGAATCCATGGATGATCCAAGATTGGCAGGACTCCCGCCCATTTCATTCCTGGATCTCACTCCTCCATGCATGAGTTCAACCTGCTAAGTCTGGATAGTTACTTGTGTGTATATTTCAGGGCTGACCATTTAATGTTGTATAACTGATTCTTCTTCACTAGAGAAGACTATGGGGAGAAACTTTCTCCTCTTCCAAGGAGCAATTTCTCTCAGGTCTTCTATGAGCCTCATTTATCTAAGAATTTCCTATATCTGGAACTCACAGCCTCTGAGTCACTGAGAAATTATCCCTCACCCTCATGTGCTAGCCAGGGTCAGTGTGTAATTAGGGTTTTACTGCTTTGAACAGACACCATGAACAAGGCAACTCTTATAAGGGACAACATTTAATTGGGACTGACTTAGAGGTTCAGAAGTTCGGTCCAGTATCATCAAAGCATGGCAACATCCATTTAGGCGTGATGCAGGAGGAGCTGACAGTTCTATATTTTCATCTGAAGGCTGCTAGCAAAACATTGACTTCCAGGCTACTAAGATGAGGGTTTTAAAGCCCACAACCACAGTGACACACCTTCTCCAACAAAGCCACACCTCCAAATAGTGCCACTCTCTAGGCCAACCATCTTGAAACCACAGCAGTCAGCATGACTCCCCTGCCCTTCCATGCCCTATAATAATACTAGATAAGCCAACAGGGGCACAAGATTTTCTCTTCCAAAATGTTACCCTGAATCTGGAATCTGTGTTATGGGTTTCAGTTGCTGTAACAAAGCATCATGACCAAAAAAGCAAGTTGTGGAGAAAGGGGTTTATTTTATCTTACAAACTTATGTTACACCCCAATCACTAAGGGAAGCCAGGACAGGAACTCAAGACAGTAACCTGGAAGCAAGAATTAAAGCAAAGGTCATGGAGGAATGTTGCTTATTGTCTTGATCCATATGGCTTGTGTTTTTATAGCACACAGCACTACCCAAGGGGGACTGTGCCCATGTGGGCTGGGCCTTCCTACAACAGTCATTAATTTAAAAAATGCCCCCAAAGATGTTTTCACAGGACAAACTCCTTGGGCATCTTCTTGGTTGAGGTTTCCTCTTCCCAGGTGACTGTAGATTGTGTCAAGCTGACTCCACCCATGGAGAGCTCCTTCTACCTTCTAGAAAATTCATCTTTCAGAAACAAGTCCTGGTCTTGCTCCAAGATCTTGCTCCCTTTCTTCCTCTGATCAAAATGAGCTCTTTCCTGAGTCAGAGAATACTATCTGTCCTACTGTGTGGGAGAGAAGGAATTGCAGCAGCCTGACTAAGTGTTCTGTGAAATCTTTGACCATGAGGTCAATATGAATGAATTTGGAGCTCTATGTCTCAAATCAAATTGCAGGGTGTCACTACAGATTGAATATTTTGGCTCCCTCTGCTTCAACTTTATATATTGAACTGTAAAATGTGTGATAGCATTAGAAGCCAAGGGTCTCTGCAAGAGAGTGACTAGTTTAGAATGTGATCATGAAGATAGAAGTCTCAAGATGAGATTAGACTTTTTATTAGAAGAGAAAAAGATGTCTAGTGATTGATGAATAGAGTGATAGATACAAGCATATACATATTATATACATTTATCTTTTATATATCCACATAGTATATATAGTTGTATTACATCAGTGTGCATGTGTGTGTGTGTGTGTGTGTGTGTATGTGTGTGTGTGTATGTGTGTGTGTGTGTGTGTGTGTATACATAATCTCTATTATATCCACATGGAATTTAAATATATATGCATGCACACATTCCACGGCCTGTGGTTCAACAGGAGACACTAGGAGAGAAGGACAGAGAATGGAAAGGACATGAGACTCAAAGAACGAGGCCAAGACAAGTTGTTCAAGGCCCCCAAAACTGTATTTTCTCAGAGAATTTATACAGGTAGGGGAAGAAGTAAGGCAAGTGGAATTTTCCACGAAGCCCAGGCATTCTGCCAAGGTGAATCTCTGGCAGCTGTAAGATGTTTCTTCTTCTGGCAGGGCACAGTGACCATCAACCACCAGATTTCTCCAAGCTGAGAAGTCAAAACCCAAGTTTATCTTTAATATGGAATAAAGTAAGGTCAGTTTGGCTCCTAGCACACACACATACACACACAGAGAGCGACAGATAGACAGACAGACACAAACACATTCAAACACACCCACAAACCAGGCAAAGTCCACATAAATACAAGTAAGAAAAGAGCCTTCAGAATCCAGAGAGAGAGCTGTCACTAGGACCCAGTCATCCTGACACCTTGCTATTGGAGTTTGCATCTTCAGAAATGTGATCAAAAATATGATCAGAAAATGTTCTGTCATCTTAGACAATGCAAAAGTTATCACAAACACAATTTTTAAAAAACAAAGACAATAAAGCCAGTTCCATGAGAAAATAACTGCCTAAAAGCATGTATGTATGTGAGTCAAAAGAAGCTAATAATATCTCATGTCATAGCTGAGTATATAATGACACGCTCACAAATATGACTTTGAGATGTTTCTTTAACTTAAGTGTTGCTTCACATGTATGAGGATTTGGATTCTACCCTCAGTACCAAAATTAAAATAATAAAAAGCCAGGCACTTATAATCCCTGCCCTGACAGGCAGAGACAGGGAGTTATCTAGCAGCCCAGCCTGGCTGAACCACTGATATCCAGATTCATGGAGAGAACTGGGTCTCACAAAATGGTCATTGTGAAAAACACTTCCCGTCTACTCTAGCACTTGCCCACCCCCCATACTTGCACACACAAATGACTTTGAGTTGCAAAATAAACTGTTCATGCATAAAACCAAAACCAAAATCTTCAGTTCTTCCAATGAATTATTTATTGTTTTTAGTCCTTCAATGAGCTGTTGAGTTAATTTTCTCGGGATTATAAAAAAGGCAGTGTGTGAACTTTCTTTCTCTGTCCTCCTTAGGGCAGACTAACCTTGCTTCTGTCTCACTATAGAGAATAGTAACGAGTAACCATTATTAATGGGCCTTTGAAATTCTCATCTCAAGCCACAATGTAGGGGAATATTATTTATGAGTATTCTAGTTATCACTGATGACCTCCATCAGAATTTGAACTCAATAAATGATTTGGTCTCTCATAGATAAAAGAGTTCTATAGGAGAAGACAAATGATTAAAAATAACCCAAGCAAACTAGTTTCAGGCATAACAGTCATTTCACATTGGCTTGCTCCCATGAGTTCTGGAGGTTTCTGGGCAGAGAAGCTGTAGGGACAGTCTCCCTGTGTCTCCTCACCTTTCTGTTTGTACAAGTGAGTCTAATTATGTACTGGTAAGTCTTTTTCTTCATTCATTATCATGTTTAAATTTAATTGAAAAGTAATATCCTCACAATTTATAAATGGTCTTTTGACAGTACTTCAGAACAGTAAAGTAATTTTCTGGCTGTCATTAATAACCACACTGATATCTTTTTGAAACTGAACACTGAAAGTATAAAATTATTGGCTACCATCTGGGTCTCTTTGAAAGGACTCTTTGAAAGCTTCTTTGAGACCAAGACATCACTTCTTCAGAATGAATTAAAATGGACCAACCTAGAATTCCCTAATAGGCCTCTAACATATAGGGCATGCATTTCACTAGCTTCTTACAAGTAAAACTACAAAAAAAAAATGGAGCTACTTAGCAATGTCAAAGCTAAATCTTACATGACGAGAATGATCCAGAGTGTAACTCAATGGCTGATATACTCATTTCATGCCTGTTGTTAAGGAGTTTTAAGCATCATCAACAGACATTTGAATACAAATCGTCACCAAGTTGTTGTAGAGCCCTAACCTGGCACATTGTCAAAGCAGTCCTTAGAAGCCCCATGCTCGGCCGGGCAGTGGTGGTGCACACCTTTAATCCCAGCACTTGGGAGGCACATGCAGGAGGATTTCAGAGTTCAAGGCCAGCCTGATCTATAGAGTGAGTTCCAGGAAAGCCAGGGCTACAGAGAGAAACTGTCTCGAGAAAGAGAAAAAAAAAAAAAGAAGAAGAAGCCCCATGGTCTGAAGGCCTGTCTCTACCGCAGAAGAACTATGAAACTTGTACACATTAACTCACTCCTCTCTCCATCATTTGACTTATTTGCAACATAGAACAGTAATTAGAGTAATACCTTCTTTATAGTTGTTTGTAAGTACTAAACAAGGGAACAAACACAAAACACAAATGGCAGATAGTACATTGCAAGCCCATTTCCATGAATCACCTTTGTAATCAATTACTTAAAGAAGGAAGTATATTAAGTAACCACCAAATGAAATTATGTTCAAATTTTTATTTTATGTAAGCTACCTCAATTTCCATAGCAATTTAATGTATCAATAGGTTATGTTAGTAAAATGAGGGAGCTCAGTCTTTTGCTTTTTCCTTTTGGTTTCACAGTTTGAGTGAGTTTTTGAGAAAGCATTTCATAGAAAGCCCCGTTTGTTCTGGAACTCTTGTTCCTCTTGCCTCTGTCTCCCAAGCGCCAAGGTAACAAGCATCTGCCACAAACCTCAGCTCCTTCATTTTTCTACTCAATGAGCCTTTCCTAAGCATCAACCATGATTCAGGAGATGTTTTAGGTCCCAAGGAAGCAAGTGAACAGGAAAGAAGCCCTTATCATCATGGAGATTAAAACCAACTAACAACAGTCAAAATAAAGTAAATTGTGTATCGTAGAAAGGAACTTGGGTTGAAGTTTCAGATAAAATGACCCAAGGAAGGATCAGTAAAAAGCTAATGTTAGTCAGGCGTGGTGGCAGAACTAACTTCAGCATTAAATTACAGACAAGTCATTGACTACACAGCAAAACCTAAAAGGGAAAGGAACAAAAAAAAGCTAACAATTAAGAAAATACTCAAAGAAGGAAAGAAAAAAGGCCATGAGCATGTACAGAGGAAGACATTTCCAGATCAGTGGCACAGACAGCATAGCCACACTCGTTTCAAAAGTAGGCAAGTATTAGCAGTGAGGAGATACAGCTCTAGAAGAGGGGACTGTGTCATAAGGTTGGTTCCATGTCACAGTGCAACTTTTTTCTGAGTAAGAGATGCCATGAGGTATTTGTAACAGGGAGTGGTATTTTCAGACTCACACATTAAAGAAATTTTTTCTGGTTGTTCCATAAATACCGAACTCTAGGGAGGTAAAGAGTGGGATCAAAGCAATGAGGCTTTTGCAGTATTTTAAGGAAAAGACTATGGTAGTAAATGATGGAGTCAAAGTATTTCCTAGTGGCCTGTAATGTGATAAAGATGGATTAAGCACCATGCTGCCAGGTAGTGGTGGCGCACGCCTTTAATCCTAGCACTTGGGATGCAGAGGCAGGAAGATTTCGGAGTTCAAGGTCAGCCTGGTCTTCAGAGTGAGTTATAGGACAGCCAGGGCTACACAGATAAACTCTGTCTCAAAAAACCAAAACAAACAAACACAAACAAACAAACAAAAAACATGATGCTGTAGTCTTTGTTCCAAGGAACTGGAAGTGTTAAGAAGGTCAGGAGTAGACCAGGTATGGAATAAGGGTGGAAAAACCACACATTCAATTTGGGCTATTTTGAATGTCTAGTAGGCATCCAAGTGGCGATATCAAGTGTATTATTTAATACTTGATTCTGATAGACTAAGGGTGAAAGTTCTACTTTCAGTGATTAGTTTTACAGCTATCAGATGTAGCATCAAAAACCAAAGACTTAATGTGGATAAAAAGTACCAAAGGTTGAACCTTGGAGCATCCCAATGGAGAATGCAAAGGACACTGAAAATCATTAGCCAGTGGGTGAAACCAATTTAAATCTTATTCTTAAGGTGTATGTAGAGGTTGCTGGTTATAGCACATGCAGCTGAGATGGCATCCTGGAGGAGGAGGCCTGAAGTAAATAAGACTTAGAAAGAGGAGTTTGCAAATCTGTTACAAAGATTCTGCACACAACTTTCCCAACAACATTTCTTCACCCTTCTCAATATTTTTCCCAGCTTCAGCATGTCCTCCCTGGGAGCCTGCCAATAAGGCCCTGCCAGAGAAGCAAATAGGACAGCTAAAGAGGTAGAACAGACTGCAGGTCTTCATTCTCCCTTTCCTCCTCCAAATCCAGTCCCATTTTTTCTGCCCATATCTGTAGCCAACTACCTGTTATGGACTTCCTTGCTATCTACCTCCATTACCTGGAGAATAAGTTGATCCTGGTAGAACACCCTGATTCCCTCACTCATGTGGACACCATAGCCTTTCATCCATCCCATCTTATTCCTACGTATTAGCTTCTAATAACTAGAATCACATTCTACACAGAACACCTAGTAGTTACACTTGGACAGATTCCTAAAGGATTCCCTAACAGGTAGCAGTCACCACATCCCCTTAAGAACAAATAAAAAGGAAAAGACAAATGAAGAAACAAAACAGTCACCCAACAATGATAAGGCCAAATATCAACAACTAGAACTCCAGTCACCCAAATCCAAACATAGAGACACTGCTGTTAAAAACATCAATAACAACCAAGACAGTATCTCCTCACTGAGTAAGTACTGAGAATAGTTAGACAGCTGAAGCACAAGGCCTTAACATAGCCTTTATGAATATGATGGAGCACCTTAAAGAGTAAATGGATAAAGCCCTTAAAGAAATCTGTAAAACACTACTAAGAATAAAACAGTTCAAAACCTAAAAAATGGAAATAGAGTCAATAAAGAATACACAAACTGAGAGAAATCCAAAAATAAAAATTTAGGAACTGAAACAGGAACCTCCAAAGCAAGCTTTCTTGATAGAAAACAGGAGATAAAAGGCAGACTCCATGGCATTGAAGACAAAATAGAAAACAATGGGTACTTCTGACAAAGAGGATGTTAATCTAAAAACTTCCAGCCAAAAAAAAAATGCAGAAAATCTAGAAGACTATGAAAATAGTAAATCTTCAAGCAATAAGAATAAGGGCAGTAGAAGAAATCCAGATCAAAGGCACAGAAAATACTTTTAAGTAAATCATAAAAGAAAATTTCCCTAACAAAAAATAAGATACCTTCCAAGCTAGAAGAAGCTTACAGAGCACCAAACAGGGTAGACCAAAAGAAGAAAGTCCTCAAGGCACATAATAACCATAACACTAAACTTACAGAACAAAAATAATATTGAAGCTTCAAGAGAAAAAGATCAAGTAACCAACATATTAGACTAACACCAGATTTCACAAAAAGAGAGTTTAAAAGACAGAAGGGGCTGGATTGGTGTTCTACATATTCTAAGAGACCACAGATGAGAGCCCAGACTAATATACCTAGCAAATCTCAATCACATTAGATGGAGAAAATAAAACATTAAATGATAAAACCAAAAATTTTAAAAGACCTATCTATAAGTCCACCACTAAAAAGTCACTAGAAGAAAAATTCCAAATTAAGATGCTAACCACACCCAGAAATGACAAGGAAGAAATAATCTTAGACCAGTAAATCAAAGAAGGAGAAACATACCACCATTACCACCAGCAGCAGCAGCAACAGCAGCCACAACAGCAACAGCAACAGCAACAGCAACAGCAACAGCAACAGCAACAGCAGCAACAAAATAACAGAAATCAACAAACAATGCTTATTGATATCTCTCAACAATCATCTCAGTTCCCCAGTAAAAAGAGACTAACAGAACAGGTCTTAAAACAGGATCCATCCTTATACCTCATCAAAGAAACACAGAGATCAACATCAAAGATAGTCATTACTTCCTGTTAAAGGGTTAAAAATGATATTCCAGACAATTGGACATAAGAAGCAATCTCGTGTAGTCATTTGAATATCAAACAAAATAGACTTCAACCTAAAACCAATCAATTGACATAGGAAAGAACACTACATACTCATCAAAGGAAATAAACACCAAGTTATTTTAATTTTTAATATCTATACACCAAACACAAGACACCCAAGTTTGTAAAATAAACACTACTATTACATATTGACCCTCACACACTGATAATGGGTGACTTCAATAGCCTATTTTCACCAATAGACAGGTCATCCAGACAAAACCTAAACAGAAATATTGGAGCTATATAATGTCATAAACCAAATTGACTAACAAATATTTACAGAACATTTCACACAAACACAAAAAATATATATATACTTTTCATCACCTCATGGAACTTTTTCCAAAATTAACCACATACTCAGACACAAAGCAAGTCTCTACAGATACAAGAAATTGAAAAAACAGCCTACATCCTAAAGACTAACACATGGAAAATGAACATCTCACTAATGAACAGAAAATGGGTCAAGACAGAAATTAAAGACTTTCTGTAATTGAATGAAAATGAATGCAAACGAAGTCAAATTTATCAGCTAGAAGGTGATCCTAAGAAGCAAGTTCATAACACTAAGTACATCCATTTAAAAAAAAAGCGACTGCAGGGCAGGGAGAAATCTCATACTTAACAGCACACCTGATAACTCTAGAAAAGAAGAAATTACACCCAAAAGAGGTAGATAATAAGAAAAAATGAATTCAGATCTCATTTCAATGAAATAGAATAAATAAACAAATAAGCAGAATCAATAAGACAAAGAGTGGGTTCTTCGAGAAAAAACAATAAAATGGACAAATACTTATCCAAATTAACCAAAATGTAGAGAAAAATCCAAATCAACAAAATTAGAGATGAAAAGGAGGACATAAGAGACCCCCAAGGAAACACAGAGAATCATAAGAAAAATACTTTTAAAACCTGTACTTCACCAAATTGGAAAATCTAAAATAAATGGATCATGTTCTCAATACATACCACATACCAAAGTTAAATCAAGCTCAGATAAGCAATTTAAAGACCTGCATCCCTTAGTGAAATAAAAGCAGTCATTAAAATTCTCCAAGAAAAAAAGAAAACAAGAGCCAGATGGCTTCAGCATAAAATTCAACCAGACATTTAAAGAGTTAATGACAATATTCCTCAAATTACTTCACAAGATAGAAACAGAAGAAACATTGCCCAATTCATTTTTTCTTCAGTTTTTTCCTTTTTTTTTTTCCAGAAGAAACATTGCCCAATTCATTTTACAAGACTATAGTTAGCTGATATCCAAACCACTTAAAGACTAAACAAAGAAAGATGATTACAGAACAATTTCCCTTAAGGGCATACATGCAAAAGTTCTCAACAAAACACTTGCAAACTGAATTCCAAAATACATCCAAAAAAATCATCCAGCGAGATCAAGTAGGCAACATCCCAAAGGATGTTTAAATGTTTAAAATTTTTGCATGAGGGTAAAAATTATAGAAAAGGTTCAATATATGTAAACCAGTATATGTAATCCACAATGTTAAAAACCAAAAACCACATGATTAGGGCTTTTTTTTGGGGGGGGGGTTGAGGTTGGTTTGCTTTAGTTTGGTTTGGGTTTTTTGTTGTTGTTGTTGTTGTTTTTGATTTTGTTTTTGTTTTTGTTTTTGTTTTTACAAAATGCAAAATCCCTTCATGATAAAAGTTCTGGAGAGATTAGAAATACAAGGGACATACCTCAACATTAAAGCAATTTACAATATGTCCATACACAACATCAGCTTGAATGGAAAGAAACCCAGAGAAAGTCCACTAAAACCATAAACAGACAAACCTGGCCGCTCTTTCCATACCTACGCATTATAGAATTTGAAGCCTTAGCTAGATTAATAAGAGATCTGAACGAGACCAAGATACAAATAGGAAAAAAAAAACAGGCCAAAGTATCTTTATTTGAAGAGGAAAAGTTCCACCAGGAAACTCCTACAGCTGAAAAATACTTTCCACAAAGTAGAAAAATTAATAAGCAGATATCAGTAGCAATAATAAGTACTGAGAAAGAAACTAAGAAAACAGCATCTTTCCTAACACTCATTAAAAACAATTTCTTGGGGTGACTCTAACCAAGCAAATAGAATACTTGCATGATAAAAACTTTTCAAGACATTGAAGAAAGAAATGGAAGACATCCAAAAATAGAAGGATCTCCAATGCTCCTGGATCAGTAGGATTAATATAGAAGAAATGGATATTTTACCAAATGCAATCTGCTGAATCAGTGTAATCCCCATCAGAATCCCAACACAATTCTTCACTGATCATAAAAAAAAACATTTTTTTTAATTTTTATTTTCTATATTCTATGTTTAAATTCCAAAGGCTTTCCCCTTTCCCAGTTACCCCCCACCATATGTCCCATAATTCCTCTCCCCCCTGCTATTCCCCAATCATTCCCCCCCCACGATTTCTCTATTCTGGGTCTACAATACTGGATCCAATCTTTACAGGCCCAGGGTCCTCTCCTTTCTTCTTCTTGGGAGTCATTTGACTTGCTAATTGTGCCTTGAGTATTTAGGGCTTCTGGGCTCATTAATATCAACTTATCAGTGATTTCATTTCATGTGCATTCTTTTGTGATTGGGTTAGCTCACTTAGGATGATATTTTCCAGATCTAACCATTTACCTACAAATTGCATGAGTTCATTATTTTTAATTGCTGACTAGTACTCTATTGTATAAATATACCACATTTTCTGTATCCATTCCTCTTTTGAGGGATATCTGGGCTCCTTCCAATTTCTGGCTATTATAAACAAGGCTGCTATAAACATAGTGGAGCATGTGTCTTTATTGTATGCAGAGGAATCCTCTGGGTATATGCCCAGGAGTGCTATGCCAGGGTCCTCTGGAGGTGACATGCCCAATTTTCTGAGGAACCGCCAAACTGATTTCCAGAGCGGTTTTTTACCATTTTGCAATCCCACCAACAGTGGAGGAGTGTTCCTCTTTCTCCACATCCTCGCCAGCACCTGTTGTCTCTTGAGTTTTTAATCTTAGCCATTCTGACTGGTGTGAAGTGGAATCTCAGGGTTGTTATGATTTGCATTTCCCTGATGACTAATGATGGTGAACATCTCTTAAGGTGTTTCTCGGCCATCCGAATTTCTTCTGGTGAAAATTCTTTGTTTAGCTCTGTACCCCATTTTTTGATAGGGTTATTTGGTTCTTTGGGGTCTAATTTCTTGAGTTCTTTGTATATATTGGATATTAGCCCTCTGTCGGATGTGGGGTTGGTGAAGACCATTTCCCACTTTGTTGGTTGCCGTTTTGTCCTTCTGACAGTGTCCTTTGCCTTACAGAAACTTTGTAATTTTATGAGGTCCCATTTGTCAATTCTTGATCTTAGAGCATATGCTATTGGTGTTCTGTTCAGGAACTTTCCCCCTGTGCCCATGTCCTCCAGGGTCTTCCCAAGTTTCTTTTCTAATAGTTTCAGTGTGTCTGGTTTTATGCGGAGGTCCTTGATCCACTTGGAGTTGATCTTAGTACAAGGTGATAAGAGTGGGTCAATTCGCATTCTTCTGCATGTTGATCTCCAGTTGAACCAGCACCATTTGTTGAAAAGGCTATCTTTTTTCCACTGGATGGTTGTGGCTCCTTTATCAAAGATCAAGTGACCATAAGTCTGTGGGTTAATTTCTGGGTCTTCAATCCTATTCCATTGATCTACCTGCCTGCCAATACGATGCAGTTTTTAACACAATTGCTCTGTAGTACTGCTTGAGGTCAGGGATATTGATTCCCCCAGAAGTCCTTTTATTGTTGAGAATAGTTTTAGCTATCCTGGGTTTTTTTGTTGCTCCAGATGAATTTGAGAATTGCTCTTTCTAGATCTATGAAGAATTGAGTTGGGATTTTGATGGGGATTGCATTGAATCTGTAGATTGCTTTTGGCAATATGGCCATTAAAAAAAAAACAATTTTTACACTCATGCGAAAGTTTTAAAAAACTCGGGAGAGTTTAAAATAACCCTGAACAATAAAAAAGAAAAAAGAAAAACTTACTGGAGGAATCATCTCTAATCTCATATGGTACTGCAAAGATACAGTAATAAAAACAGCATGATATTGGCACAGAACAGATGTGTTGATCAATAGAATTGAACTGAAGACCCAGATATAAATCCGCACATATAAAGACACCTGATATTTGTTACAAGGAAATAAGAAATATACACACAATTCAACTCTAAATGGATCAAAGAACTCAACTTAAAACCAGATACACTGTAGTTGACAGAAGAGAAGAAAATGGCCCTGACCTCACTGGCACAAGAAACAACTTTCTGCACAGAACACTATTAGCACAGGCCCTAAGATTAACAATTAATAAATTGAACATTATAAAACCAAGAAGCTTCTGCACAGCAAAGAATGCCTTCATTCAGACAAAGTGGCAGCCTACAGAATAGGAAAAATATTTTTACCAACTACACGTTCAATAGAAGACTGATAGCCAGAAGATATAAAGAACTCAAGATACTAGTCTTCAACAATCCAAGTAACCCAATTAAAAAATAGTGTACCTTCTAAATAGATAATTCTCAAAGAGGAAACACAAATGGCTGTGAAACATGTGAAGAAATGTTCAATATACTTAGTCATCAGGGAAATGAAAATCAAAATGACTAATCTTACATCTGTCAAAATGACTAAGATCAATAAAAAAGAGTAATAGTTCATGCTGGTAAGCATGTAGAGCAAGCAGATGGCTCATCCATTGCTGGTGGGACTGCAAATTTGTAGAGCCAAGAAGGTGTGAAAAAACCTACCTTAAGATCCAGCTAGCCCACTCTTGGAAATATACTTAACAGTCATGCCATCCTAATATGGAGACAATTGCTCAGTCATGTTCATTGCCACCCTCTTCATCATAACTACATACTAAAAACAATCTAGGAGTCTCTCAAAAGAAAACTGGATAAAGAAAATGTGATTTTCTTACAAAATGGAATATTACTCTGCTGTGAAAATAAATGAACTCATAAAATTGACAGGAAAATGGATGGAACTAAGAGAAAAATCATCTTGAATGAGGTAATCCAAACCCAGAAAGACAAATCTGATATGTATTTGCTAATATATGCATATAGCTGTTAAGTCAATGATAAACAAGCTACAAGTGTTGAACATCATAGGTTAAGTCTAGAGTCAGGGACTTAGGGGAAAGACAGCTCTCCTTTGCAAAGGGAAATAGAAAAGGTATGGATTGATGGGGGATCTGGAATGAATAATCAAGGGCAGAAGGAGAAGAAAGATGAGAGGCAACTAAAATTAAGAGCCATTTGAGGGGTGATATGGAAGCCTAATGCAGTAGGAATCTCCTAAAATGCATACATATATGAAGGGGATCTAAACAAAATTGCAAACAATGTAGGAAACAGATGCAAGTGGACAACTCTTTGTCTCTAAATGATGCTTCCAGCACCAGGAAGGGGTTACATCTAATTGGCATGGTAGTTAACGTGGTTCCATGAGAAGCCCCAAAGAACCCAGGCTGCCACCAAGGCTACAGATTGCTCTCCACATCCTGATGCCAAGGCCCAAATGCTGAAGACACCAACACAACACATTGAACTTGGAGAAGCCAAGCTAGTGTATACTTAGAGCCTTCTCCCCTGTGTTCCAGAGTCTTTGGTACTAGCAGTTACTCTGAATACTACCCGAGGAGAAATATAAACACCAATGCAGCCACAAACTCTTTAGTCTAAAATGGTGTCCTGAGTGCAAGGGATACCCGTGCAATGGCAGCACCAAACTTTTGGAAGTATAATATTTAGAAAGTCCCTCTCCATGATATACAACCTATACCTGACACTGCTTGGTGAAGAACAGAGGGTAAAATCAAACTCTACTGTTCAACTGAAGAAACACATTTTATTTGATAAAATAACAATGACATTCTACTCTACTCATAGATCAGAATCTTGGTCAGCCATCATCAGAGAAGCCTCCTCCTGCAGCAGCTAGGAACAAATAGAGACCCACAGCCAGATAATATGCAGAGACTGAGAGACCTTGGAACACTCAGCCCTAAATAGATGTCTCCTTGTAATCCTTCTCCTTGGACTTTAGGCAAGTCTGTGGAAGAGGAGGCAGCCAGAGTATAAAAGCCAGAAAAAGTGGAGAACACCAAGAAAATAAGGCCTTCTAAACACAACACAGCAACATGACACCTACCCTATCCTTAACCTTGAAGCTTTCTCCAGTTGATAAACACTTGCAAATGAAACTCTAGTTTCCTCGAAGGGAGTCTCCTGAGAAGCAATGGATTCAAAAGGACACACTGCATAGCTACCAGAAGTCATATCAGCTATGCTGTCTCTGCGGCTTCCTTGTCTCACAGACATGACAAGACTTTTCTTTAATCTTTGGTTTTAATTTTATTGTATTAGTATTTTTCTCTTTTTTTTCTGCAGGTCCTTTGAATATATATTATAGTTTCAAGGGTTTTTTTTGGGGGGGGATTCATACATGTGTGAATGAGCAGGTCTCTGCATGTCTGTATCTGTTTCTTGTACCTTTTTCTTGGGTTCTTTTCCTTGTGCTTGTTTGTTTTGTTCTAGTCTGATGTGTTAGTTTTTGCTTTATTTTATTTTATTTCATTGTTATCCCTAAAAGTCTATTTGTCTTCTAATGAGAGACAGAAGGAATGTGGATTCAAATGAGAGGAGGTGGCTTAGAACTAGGAGGATCACAGGATGGGGAAGCTATAACTGGGATATATTATAGGAGAAAATTGCATTTCCAATAGAAAATGGTCCCTTTAAAGACTTAGCGAGGCTAGAGAATGTGGTTCAATGGTTAAGGACATTTCCTTCTGAGTACCAGAGTGTGGCTCCAAGGGTTTATCAGGGAGTTCACAGCTTCCCACAATGCCAGCTACAGAGAATCCAAAGCTTCTGGAAACACACACACACACACACACACACTTTCACACATGCATGCATATAATCATATACATAATTAAAAGCATGTATGTCTTTAAAATAAAAGACTTAAAAATGTAGGAGAAAAATACATTGAAGGCAGCAAATATAGCCAAATCCTTCCAGAAGTAAACATGTACAATATATCTTCAAATACCATTAATAATGTCTGCTCATTTACAGACACTGAGTATTATAGTTTGAATAGGAATGAAACTCCCATAGGCTCTTTTATTTGAATGCTTAGTCACCAAGGAATGGCACTAATTGGGAGAGTAGGAGATGTGGCTTTGCTGGAGGTAGTTTGTAACTCACCTCAAGCCTGGCCCAGTGTCTGTCTCTTCCTGATGCCTGAATATTTGGGTAGTGAGACTATTTCTCCAGCACCAGGTCTGTCTGCATGCCTCCATGCTGATAATAGACTGAATCTTTGAAACTGTAAGCGAGCATCTATTAATTGCTTTATTTTATGAGTTTTAGTGGCCATGGTGTCTCTTCACAGCAATAGAATACTGGCTACATTACTGAGGCTCCAGAAATGTAGACTTAGCATAAAAGGCAGCTCTAGCAAAAGATAAACTAGAATCTAAACACAGAAGCCTGGCTCCAAGGAGTTCTGAACTCTATGATGCTTGTTTACAAACATGTGGGATGTATAGTGTGTCTGCATGTGTATATTTGTTGTTGTTGTTGTTGTTGGTGGTGGTGGTGGTGGTGGTGGTGGTGGTGGTGGTGGTGGTGGTGGTGTGTGTGTGTGTGTGTACATGAGAGAGGGGGGAGAGAGAGACAGAGGGAGATGATAAACAATAGCATTACTTGAACAATCATTTCTTAGAACCACCTTAGGATGCCAGACATAAGGACTAACTGTCAGGCATCCTAAAATTCCCTGCTTCAGAATCTCTGTGTGTTTTAGATCCCTGGGGGTCAGAGTTAGTAGTTGGGGAGGATGTGAGATAGGTGTTCCTGAAAACCAAGGTTGAAGAACTACTCTTGAGGATAATAAAATTTCTTTCTTCCCAAGACCGTACAAAGTATGAATTATTACACCTTCTTTGTTATCTCAGAGTTGTCCATGAATATCAATCCAGTAATTCTCTAGTGATACTTCAATATTTCCCTATTACCAAATTTCCCTATCATTAAAAAGACCTATTTTTCATTAATACAGTATAAGCTTCCAGAATTTGAGTATTTTTTCATATTTTCCCCTTAAAGTGGAGCTTTATTATTGTCAACTTAATTGAGGAAGAACATACTCTTTAAATTAAGTCACTGTACTTAAAACTATATATGAAGTTGACTTTACAATTCTGAGGTGAGGAATTAACATCCTGCAACACAATTTTCTATGTAGGGAAAATGCATGATTCTTCATGTGTCTCAGATCATTCTCCACTTTCAGGGCTGATGGAAACAGTAGCTCCATTGGAAGGTCTAAAATCACCCCATTGTAGACGCTCAAGCTCTCTTTTCTAATAATTTGGTAGCAAGGGCTGGCTGAATCTATTCAGAGATTCCTTATTTGGTACCAGTTCTCTGCCATCCATCCAGAAACAGCTGCACCATCTCCTGTGACACAGGATGTAATAAAAAGAAGTAAACGGAGTAGAATATTTTGATAGATTAATCACTGCGGGGTGCGTAGCGTTCACAGCACTCATGGTGAATGTGAAGAGATTATAGCAGAATGACATCTGTTTTCTTCCATGTAAATTGCTACACTTTGAATCTGCTGTTATTTAGCAGATGTGTAGATTTAATTATTAGGATTGCATAACCACTGGGGAAAGCATGCGATTTTATTGATAGCTTGCCACCTACAGTAATTGCAGAATAAGTAAACTGCCTTTGTCTCCTTAGTGGAAATAAAACTGAAAAAGTTGAACTCCTAAGGGACGTGTTACTGCTTCTTACTAAGGTATATGTGAACTGGTTGTTTTGAGCCCTGGATATTAATAAGATTCCAGTGAACATGGATAATTGTTGGGTGATTATTTTCCCTGTCTTTTATCTTCAAGACTTACTCAGTAAGATAAATTTAAAGATGCTTATTGGACTATATCATCTGCAAGAATAAATATCTCATTTATATTCTAAGTCTTACAGAGGGTTATGTGCAGCATGAGTTAAAATATCCTGGGAGATTAGCAATACTATCCATTCATATGATGATTAATACTAAGCAGGAATGAATTACAGTCTCCAGGGTTGAGAAGATTCCTCAGTCAATAGTTTGTCCTCTGAGTATAAGGACAAGAATTGGAACCTCAAATGCACATTTAAGAAATGTGGTGGTGATTCTAATCAAGTGTAGGAAACAAACTTAAGTGGATCTTTGTGTCTTGCTTGCCAGTGAGACCAACCTACCTTGTAATTTACATGCCAACAAAAGAACCTGTCTCAAAACACAAGGTAAGGGACATCACCTGAGGAGTTATTTCCACAGGTGTGCAAATGCACACACACACACACACACACACACACACACACACATACACACACACACACAAACTCATATATATACCATTACACACAAGTGTACTCCCTGCATTTACATGTGTGTATGTGTATACCCTTCAGCACAGGTGTGCTTCCCACTGCACATACATGTACACACACATCTGCGCCACTGTACATACATTCCCATGCAATAGTGTGCAGGTGCCAAATTGCTCTATTCTTTGGCTCTCCTCAGTGTATAGGCCAGTGTTTGTTAGGGGAGAACCAAAACCTCTTGACAAACTCCATGCATTTCATGTAGCTTGACCTGCTTTGTTGTGTAGGTTCACCATGGTACAGCACCAGAATTTCACTGAGAACAAATGACGTTGTAACAAAAACATAGGACAGGGCAGGTGTTGACCTAAGTATCAAGTGACACATGATCCACATTTCATGGAAATGCTCCCACATGGGCCACTCAAGTGACATCTGCCCATTTTCCTCCTCTTCTCAGAGATGGCGGTCCAGGGATCCATGGCTCTGAACACAGGTTGAATACATCCAGTGACATTTCTGAAAATATACATACATAGATGAGTCTTGGTCACATCCAGGAACTTAATTCATGTGGAATCTCTTTCTACTCCTATATAAAGCATGGCCATTCTATTCAAAGAATATCAGAAACACGCAATTTGGGCTGAAAAAAAACAAGCATATGCTTTTACAATATGAAATGCAATAGATCAAAAAATTATAATTGAAAACATGCAAATAAATTATGTGGATATGTCATAGGCACCTAGGTAACAGCAACTATGTCTTCCATCTTGACTAGACAAGAGCATTAAGAGAGTCCCAGACACATTATCCTGTAGATGTCAGCTATCTCCACACACTATATCTATGATTAAACCGGGACTTGCAAATTATGCCTTCCCTAGAAAGACAACACGTTCACTATGACAAGCCTTCAGGACATAGCACATCTGCCCCTGTCAGAGAACACTTTTATTAGCCACCAGGCTCCTAGGTTCTTAGCCCATCATCTTTCCACCTGAATCAAGGTCCCACCACTCATTGTCTCTCTCACATCTGTCACTGTACACTCAGGACTTTTACCGTGTTTGTTGAAGAACCTGATGTCCCTCACTTTCTGAATATTCCCTTCTCTCCTGTCTAACTGAATCTGCCATCTGAGGACACTGCTTTAACCAACTCCAGTGGTGTCTTTTTGCTCCTTCACTACTTATCAAACTGAATATGGAAGTGGTGAATACCTTCCCCATAGTCTCTCACGAGCTGTTATCGAAGTCTGCTCCATAAACATTTCAGCAAGCCACTGCACCTTACTATGACCTTTCTCTTCTACTGAAGCCCACACCTCCAACTCCCTAAAGAATTTATGAACCACTTACTCTATCCATCTGAAGAAAAATCCCTGTCAAAGTTCTTCATCACATGCACAGATAAGGAACTTTAAAAATATTTGATAGTTGGCAAGAGACAAGCGTTAATAAGGCGCAAACCCCTGTGTATTTACTATGGGTCCAAAGTATAGATGGTATTTCAAGAACCTCACCTGTCAGTAGTCAGTCCTGCCAACTGGCCTCATTTCATATGCAGCATTTCCAAAGATGCCTTTTTTTTAAGCAATCTACATAAATGAATAATTGTCATTCTCTTAGTTACAGTTTCATTGCTCTGAAGAGACACCATGACCTAAGCAACTCCTAAAAAGGAAAACATTTATTTGAGCCTGGATTATAGTTTTAGAAGTTGAGTCCATTATCATCATGGCAGGAAGCATGGCAGTGTGCAGGTAGATATGATGCTGGAGAAGCTGAGAGTTCTACAACTTGATCCACAGGTAGAAGAAGGATACTCTGTGTCATACTGGGTATCACTTGAGCATGTATAAGACCACAAAACCTGCCCCCACAGAGATACACTTTCTCCAATAAAACCACACCTACTACAAGGAGATCACACCCACTTATAGTGTCACTCCCTATGGGCCAAGAATTCAAATTCAAGAGTATAGGACCATGCCTATTTAACCACCACACTCTAATTCATCTACAAGTGCACATGAGCAAAGGACATGTGCACTTGGCACATTTGTGAGTTACTAATAGGTTCTCTTTCTCTTTCATCCAAGATTTATAAAACAGGAGAGTATGGTGTTTATTCTTCTCATTATGGTCATTCAGCGCTTAGACCAGTGGCCATCACACAGTGCCCATCACACAGTGACTATTACACATTGATAATCAAAATTTGATCATCCCACAGGTATAATCTCAAAGTGGTCACTACAGAATGGCCAAAGCACAATGGCCACCACTCAGTAGCCATCACATAGGGGCTATCAATCAGTAGCTATTACACAATGACCATAACTCAGTGCCCAAAACAGAGTGGCTATCACACAGTGACAACCACACAATGGCTATTAGACAGTAGCCGTCACATAGTGACTATCACACAGTGTTCATCACATAGTGGCCATCTCACAATGGCAACTGTTGAGGCAGGTGCAAGAAGAACAGCAAAACAGCTTTAGAACTCATGGAATGCAGTCCACCAGTTAGCACAAACACAATGGGTGTATCTAAGAGAGGCAGAGACGCAAGGACTACATGTCCTGAGAACTTCATGCTGTTTGAGTTTTGTTCTGCTTCTTTCCCTAACATGACATCCTGCATAAGCATTGCTTGAAAAAGCAATTCATGATCCAACCTACATCCTTAGGAATAACTTAGAGATGTATGTAGATTGCTAGCAGTGACCACCACCCTTAAAACAAATTTGGAGATTGTAGATGGTTAGTGATATTAGGTTAAAATGTTTTTGCTAATGGCTCAGATGTGGAAAATCTCAGAAAGGCATATTCAGTGTTGAGCTAGGGATGTTTTAACAAGAACAATGGCAGCCCACCAGCACCAGCTGTTCTGCCTCTTTTGCTAACCGGGCTAGTGATCAAGGTGATTATTAATTTCTTGTACCCATTTTTGCCCTCAGCCTTCTGATATGATTTAATAAAAATGTTAATGAATAGCTATACATCCTGAGGATTTAAAGTAGAAATTACTGATTGTTTCTTACATAAAAGTTTAGATTTGTCATTTTTTTAAGATTCTTAAAGGTTATTTTTAAGATAAATAATAAGATAATTGATCCTTTCTTTGTAACCATAAATTTCAGCCTACCAGTAAAAATGAACTGGCTAAGAAAATTACCTTGCTTTCTTACACTTTGTTAATCTATAACAAGCTGTTTAATTAGGAATTCATGTGGGTTCTTGGAAACAACTTGCTTTTTCCACATGTAAAACTTAAAAGGTTTTTCATGTAAAGGTATTAGGGAACATAATGCTTTTTCTTAATATTTCACTAAAAGAAAAATAGAATATAACCATATTGTGATTTTTGTTCTTCTTGAAAGATGTTACTGGAATATATAAACTGTGGGAGAAAAAAATAAAGTTGTTGGAGCTTTGTTCCATCCATCCAGTGTGTGAATGTGTATGTATCTATCTACGTATATATGTATATGTATGTAAGTATGTGTATTCATGAAGTTGCTGGAGCTTGTCTTGCTTCATCCAATGAGTGTGTGTGTGTGTGTGTGTGTGTGTGTGTGTGTGTGTGTCTTTCCCTACTTATTTTCCTTTTTCAGTCATAGGAAATGCTGACTCCAGTGAATCAAGTTTTAATCCGTCAGAGAAAAGTCTGGTGAGTGATCAATCACTGAGTTTCCCCTGACCTGTCAAACCTGATCTTTGACAAGTCATCAGTCAGCGGTAAGCACAGAGTGGCAATTATACACTGGCCATCACAGTAACCATTATACAGTGTCCCTCACAAGGTGGCCATCACACAGTGGCCATCACATAGTGTTCATCAAAATATGACACATCACAGTATCTACCATGTGGTAAGTCTTATGCAGTCACCACAGTCACCATCACAAAATGCCCATCACATGGTGCTAATAATATGGTGACAATCACAAGCTGCTCATAACATAATGGTCAGCACACAATGGCCAGGAGAGAGTGTCAATCACACAGTGGCTATCACACAGACCATTACACAGTGACCTTCACACAGGTGTCATCATACTCTGGCCATCACTCAGTGGTCATTACACTGTGGCCATCACAAAGTGACCATCCCACAGTGGTCTTCACTCAATGGTCATCAAACTCTGACTATCACAAAATGACCAACACATGGTGGTCATTACTCAGTTGGTAACACTCAATGGCCATCACTCCATGACGATTGCACAGTAACCATCACACTGTTGCCATCATAAAATTGTCAATACACAGGGCCTATCACACAATAACCATCAAACAGTGACCATCACACCATGACTATCTTACAATTTGCAATAAGTTTTGATTGCACAATGGCTATCACATCGTGTTCAAAACACAGTAGACATCACAGTAGCTATGAAACGATAGCTACCCAGTGTCCACCACACAATGAACATCACAAAATGGCCATCACACAGTCACCATCAAACAGTCACCATCATACAGTCACTGTCATACAGTGACCGTCATAGTCACTATCACACAGTCACCATCAGACAGTCACCATCAGACAGTCACCATCACAAGGTTGGTCATGACACAGTTGCCATTATAAAATGGACAAAACAAAGTGGCCATCATACAATGATCACAAAATGACTCACAAAAATGAACACACAATTAGCATTAAATATGACCATAGCAAATGGGAATCACATGATGGCCATCACACAATGGCTATGACAGATCATCAAATAGATGCCATCACTATGTGACCATCATACATTTAATATCACACAGTTGCCATGGCCAAGAGAGAGTGTCAATCACACAGTGGCTATCACACAGACCTTCACACAGATGCTATCATACTCTGGCTATCACCCAGTGGTCATTACACTGTGGCCATCACAAAGTGATCATCTCACAGTGGCCTTCACTTGCTGGTCATCAAACTGTGACCATCACAAAGTGACCAACACATGGTGGTCATTACTCAGTTGGTAACACTCAATGGCAATCACTCAATGACCATTGCCTATTACACAGTGATCAAATCACTGTGGCCATCACTATGTGGCCATCACTATGTGGTCATCACACTGCAGCCATCATATAGTGGCAATCTCACAGTGACTGTAACACAGTGGCCATCAGTAACCACAACACAGTGGCCAACACACTGTGGCCATCATTACAGTGTCTATCACAAGGTAACCATAATACAGTGATCATCACACAGTGGCTATCTCATCATAGCCATAACACAGTGGTCAGCACACTGTGGCCATCATTACAGTGTCTATCTCAAGGTAACCATAATACAGTGACCATCACACAGTGGCTATCTCATCATAGCCATAACACAGTGGTCAACACACTGTGGCCATCATACTGTGGCCATCACACAGTGGCCATCACACTGTGGCTGTCATGTAGTGACCATCACACAGTGACCATCACAGAGTGGCTATCTCACAGTGTCCATCACAGTGGCGATCACACTGTGGCTATCACATAGTGGCCATCATACAATGATTATAGCCCAGTGGGCTTTACATTATTACCATCACTCGATGCCATCACACAGTCACCATAACAATGACCATTACATGGTGGTCATCACACAGTGGGAGACAGTTGTCTGAAAGTGATTTAGGAGCAAACACTGAGGTTTGAAAGTGATAAAAATACAAGATTTTCAGTGTTTTTTTTTTTTTGCTGCTTAATTTTTGAATACTTAGTAGTCCTTGCCTACTTGAAACAATTTCAAATGAATCAGATAATAAATTCTACCAAGTTTGTAAAGATATGCAATTTACTGAAGGCAACCAGAGAACTCTCGGTATCAAACGATACCCTTGTCTGTCTGTGGCTGCTAAAAAACAAACATATTAAATCTCAGGAAATAAAGTGGCTCAGGAAATACCAGGTGATATATACCAGGTCATGATATAGACAAACTTGCAGAAAACACATCATTTCTACCTAGACTTGTAGGCATATATAAATGAAAAATGGGATTCAGTCACCAGAAAAAAGACTAAGTTTCTGCCTCTGCCCACATAAGTTTCCTGTCTTCAAGAAAACTGCATTAGGAAAGGCACAATTCATTTATTTATTGGGGCATTTGCTATCTGGAATAGGATATATGGCATGGATTGCAGAGACAGGGCACATTATTCTAACATTCTCTAACAAGCAAGCCAAGTTTACCAGGTTCCAAATTAGCATTTAGTCATTTGTCCTGTTAGAAAAATGCAAAATTATTTATTTATACCTCTTACAACTCTGCTTGGTTAGAGCTGTATCTGCATAATAGGCAGTGTGCTGGAAAGGCAGGAAATATGCTTATGGCATTCACCATAAAAAGCAGCTATTAAAATGACAGTGTTAGTGATGTCTCCAGCGGTGAGAATAAGCACTCCATGAAAAAGATCATTCAGCAATAACAGGCTAAACTAGAAGCTTTTATTAACACAGCCCTCACAGTTGTTATGCACTGGACTCAGAGATACCTGCATTCAACAAATGAGGAATCATTCCTCACTGGAAACTCAAGTCATGGCCTTGCCTCATCTGAGAGCTGAGAACACAATCCAGACAAGAGAAAGCAGGAGCTGGAGAGCTGGCTCAGAGGTCAGCAGCACTGGCTGCTCTTCTTTGCAGAGTGGCAAATTCTATTTCCGCACACACATGGGAACTCACAACCACTGTCACTCCAGGCTCAGGGGAATCCTCTAGTTCAGTTAGTAGTAGGCATACACATTGTGAATGTACATATATGTAGACAACACACATACACACCACACACACACACACACACACACACACACACTAAAATGAATGCATCTATCCTTTTTCATTGAAAAGAGAAAAAGAGACCAGACCCCATCTAAAGAACGAATATAGAGAAATAATGCCAAGTTTATTTAAAGTTTAAAATTATTTTGTATTATAGGTTCACATTTAATAGTCAATTGATATCAATGGTGGCATGCATTGAAAGACATTAAACAAAAGTCTCCCCAAAGTATCCTTTCAAAACATTTCATATACTACATCCTAAATTTCTTGCCAATTTTTGCTTTAAACTCTATTTTTTTAGGTATATTTTTTGCTTTATTTCTTTCTAATCTTGGGAGTTGCTGTGTCCTGAAGTTTTGTTAACCTAAGATAGTGTCATCCTCACTCCAGTACTGACCACTAACAAAGAAATTGAGCTTCCTCCCACTAGCCAGAGCACCCTTCACAGTAAAGTAGAGATGGCTTTGGAGCACAGACAGAGATGGAAACAAATTCACCATGTGCACAGAGGGCGAAGACATGCAAAGTGATTTTATGGAACAAACAATTAAAAGCAGGGCTTCTTAAAAACCTTCTACTTTTAGCCCTACTCTCCTGAGAAACTTTTATTTGACCCTTGGTATACAGGTGCATAGAATAATTATGCAAATAAAATATTACTCAAAATTTTTAGCTTGGATGTGGCTCTGTAGATGAAATATTTATCTAGCATGCACAAGGCCCTCAGCTTGATCTCCAGTGCCACTATCTTCATCAATGTTTGATTGCTGTGAAGAGACATCATGACCAAGGCAACTTTTTAAAAAGAAAGCATGTTCTCCCTATGAGGTTGCCAACCCCTCAGTTCCTTCAGTCCTTTCTCTAGCTACTCCATTGGGGTCGTGATGGTTGACTGTGAGCATCCAACTCTGTATTTCTAAGGCTCTGGCAGGGCCTCTCAGGAAACAGCTTTATTTCAGCAAGCCTTTTTTTAGCATCCACAAAAGCATTGGAGATTGGTGTATCTTTAATGAATCCCCAGGCGGGACAGTCTCCGGATGGCCTTTCCTTCAGTCTCTGCTTTGCACTTTGTCTCCATGTTTGTTTCCATGAGTATCTTGTCCCCTTTCTAAGAAGGACAAAAGCACCCATACTTTGGTCTTCCTTCTTCTTGAGCTTCACCTGGTCTGTAAATTTTATCTTGGGTATTCTGAGCTTTTGGGCTAATATCCACTTACCAGTGAGTGCAGACCAAGTGTCTTGTTTTATGATTGGGTTACCTCACTCAAGATGATATTTTCTAGTTCCATCCATTTGCCTAAAAATTTCATTAACTCACTGATTTTAATAGTTCAGTAATAATCCATTGTATAAATGCACCACATATCTGTATCCATTCCTCTGTTGAAGGATATCTGAGTTCTTTCCAGCTTTTGGTTATTATATATAAGACTTATATGAGCATAATGGAGCATGTGTCCTTGTTATATGTTAGAGAACCAGAATCCCGCCAGAGCTCCTAGAGACAGCCACCAACCAAGGAGTACACATGGCTCTGATTGCAAATGTGGCAGAGGATGGCCTTGTCAGACATCAATGGGAGGAGAGGTCCTTGGTCATATGAAGGCTCATTAGATGCCCCAGTGTAGGGGAATTGAGGGCAGAGAGGTGGGTGTAGGTGGTGGGTGGAGGAACACTCTCATAGAAGCAGGGGGAGGTAGAAACAAGTAAGGGGATAACACTTGAGATGTAAATAAATTGAAATAGCTAGATAGCTAGATAATAGATAGATGATAGATAGATAGATAGATAGATAGATAGATAGATAATAGATAGGTAGATAGATAGATAGATAGATAGATAGATGAAAAATTTTAAAAAGAAAGCATGTTATAAATAAAAAGGAAGCAAGTCCTTTCTTATAATTTAAGAGGCTTACCCTGTTATCATCTTGGCAGGAGTATGACAATATTGGAGTAGAAGGCATGGCGCTGGAGAAGTATCTGAGAATTTTACATCCTGATCTGCTGGCAGCAAGAAAAGTGACAGGATCTGTCATGGGCTTTTGAAACCTCAAAGTCCATCCCCAGTGACACACTTCCTCCAACATGGCCACACCTACTTCAACAGGATCTCGCCTTCTAATCTTTCAAACAGTCCCACTCTCTGGAGACTAAGCATACAAACATGGGTGCCATTCTTACTCAAATTACTACATACAAATGAAGCAACTGTGTCAGAACACACCTGCAGATCCATCATCGCTCAGGAGATAAACACAAGAATGTTAGAAGTACAAGGAATCATTTTCCAAAAATCTCTTTCCATACAGAGAATTTGCATCAGCCTGTGACACATGAGTGACTTTCTCAAAAAATAACAATTATTATATAGTTTTACCATTTTAAAGGTGAAAGCAACTGTGTATACTAATGAAATAATTATTTTCACATAAGGAATTAAGTATTGGGTAAGTATTTAATAAAGAAGGACATAGAGCAAGTTCATTGTGTTTCAGAGAACATTGATGCTTAGATTTTTTTCAAATTATCAATACTGAGAACCCTACTTCACATAGTGTGAAGAACAAAATAGCAGAAGGATGTTGTGAGCCGTTACAAAAATTATTGGAAATTTTGTCCTAATTCCAAGAGGTATTCATTTATCAAATTTCATGAAACTCAAATCAGTAATCCAAATTGCAATTCTGAGAAAGCAGAGATTTTACACAATGTAATTGAACATTATACTAATTTTATATTTTTATGTTAAAGAATTATATTAGGAAAATAATTATTTTAAATTGAAATTTTTTTCATACAAAATATTCTAATCCTTGTTTCCCCTTCCTCCTCTCCTTCCAGATCTTTCCCACTTTCCCACTCATCCAAATCCAATTTTGCATTCTTTCTCTCAAAAAGAAGCAAAACAAAAAAGGCAAACAAAAATAGAATAAAAATGAGACCCCCGCGCGCAAACAGCAGGCACACTGGACGCAGTGAGCGGCTGGAATCAGGTGCGTGGCCAGAGTTATAGCTTAGCTTAGCTCTGCAGGAGATCCAGGCACAGAAAGCTCAGATACGGGTGCAGACTACCGGCCGGGACCAGCTCTCTGAGCGGACTAGCAGCGAGGGGCCACCTGGCCGCCTCAGGGCACAGCTCGGAACTCTAGCAGCTAGAGTCAGGGGCCTGGACTCAGAGCGAGCATAGACCAGCACAGACATCGCAGCCAGAAGGGATCAGCAGAGCTGGGTACCAGCAGCTCAGCCAAGGCCACACGGTGCTTTCAGCGGGGGCAGCCACCTTGCCTCAGATCCCCGCGCACAAACAGCAGGCACACTGGACGCAGTGAGCAGCTGGAATCAGGTGCGTGGCCAGAGTTATAGCTTAGCTTAGCTCTGCAGGAGATCCGGGTACAGAAAGCTCAGCTGCGGGTGCAGACTACCGCGGCAGGGACGGCTCTCTGAGCTGACTAGCAGCGAGGGGCCAACTTGCCGCCTCGGGGCACAGCTCGGAACTCTAGCAGCTGGAGTCAGGGTCCTGGACTCAGAGTGAGCATAGTCCAGCACAGACAAGCTGCCAGAAGGGATCTGTCTCCTGGGGACAGGCGTGCTGTGCTTTCAGCAGGGCGCCATCTACAATAAGACCAACTAATGCCAGAGATAAAGAGATGGCAAAAGGCAAACGTAGGAACATTATTAACAGAAATCAAGGCAATATGGCACCATCTGAACCCAATTCGCCAACCACAGCAAGTCCAGGATACCCCAGCACACCAGAAAAACAAGAGTTAGATATAAAAGCACAGGTCATGATGCTCCTAGAGGAACACAAAAAAGACATAAACAAATCTCTTAAAGAAATGCAGGGGAACATCAATAGGGTAGAAGCTCTTACAGTCCAAACACAAAAAAACACTTAAAGAACTCCAGGAGAATATGGGCCATCAGACAGAAACCAATAAAGAGGAAATGAGAAAATCAGTTAAAGAAATGCAGGAGAACTTGAAACAACAGGCAGAAGTCATGAAAGAGGGAGCACAAAAATATATTAAAGAATTACATGAAAACACAAACAAACAAATGATGGAACTGAGCAAAACCATCCAAGATCTGAACACAGAGGTAGAAACAACTAAGAAATCACAAAAGGAGGCAACCTTGGAGATAGAAAACCTTGGGAAGAAATCAGGGGTCATAGATGCAAACATAAACAACAGAATACAAGAGATAGAAATAAGAATCTCTGATGCTGAAGATAACATAGTAACCATTGACTCCACAGTCAAAGAAAACGCAAAATCCAAAAGGCTTGTAACCCAAAACATCCAGGAAATCCAGGACACAATGAGAAGACCAAACCTAAGGAATATAGGGATAGATGAGAGTGAAGATCTACAACTTAAAGGGCCAGCAAATATCTTTAACAAAATTATGGAAGAAAATTTTCCTAACTTAAAGAGAGAGATGCCCATGAATATACAAGAAGCCTACAGAACTCCAAACAGACTGGACCAGAACAGAAACACCTCCCGTCACATAATAATCAAAACCCCAAATGTACTAAACAAAGAAAGAATATTAAAGGCAGTAAGAGAAAAGGGCAAAGTAACATATAAAGGAAGACCTATCAGAATCACACCAGACTTCTCTCCAGAAACCATGAAAGCTATAAGATCCTGGGCAGACCTCATGCAGACCCTAAGAGAAAACAAATGTCAGCCAAGACTACTATACCCAGCAAAACTCTCAATCAACATAGATGGAGAAATCAAAATATTCCATGACAGGACCAAATTTACACAATATCTTTCCACTAACCCAGCTCTACAAAGGATAATAGGAGGAAAATTCCAACACAAGGAAGGGAATGGCACCCAAGAAAAAGCATGACAGTAAACTTCTTCCATCAAACTCAAAGGAAGATAACTACTCAAAAACAAAAATAACATCAAAAATGTCAGGAAGTAATAATCTCTATTCCTTAATATTTCTTAACATCAATGGACTCAACTCCCCAATAAAAAGACATAGACTAACAGACTGGATATGGAAACAGGACCCTACATTTTGCTGCTTACAGGAAACACACCTCAGAGTCAAAGACAAACACTACCTTAGAGTAAAAGGATGGAAGACAATCTTGCAAGCAAATGGTCACAGGAAGCAAGCTGGAGTAGCCATTTTAATGTCAGATAAAATTGACTTTCAACCCAAAGTCATCAAAAGAGACACAGAAGGTCACTTCCTGCTAGTCAAAGGAAGAATCCACCAAGAGGAACTCACAATTCTAAACATCTACGCTCCAAATGTAAGGGCACCCTCATTTGTAAAAGAAACCTTACTAAAGCTCAAAGCACACATTGCACCTAACACAATGATTGTGGGGCACCTCAATACTCCACTATCTACAGTGGACCAACCAGGAAAACAGAAACTAAACAGAGACACGGAGAAACTCATCGAAACTTTGGAGCAATTGGATTTAACAGATATATATAGAACATTTCACCCTAAAGCAAAAGACTATACCTTTTTCTCAGCCCCTCATGGTACCTTCTCCAAAATCGACCATATAATTGGACACAAGACAGATCTCAACAAATATAAAAAGATCGAACTAATCCCATGCCTCTTATCAGATCACCATGGAGTAAGAGTGTTCTTCAATAGCAACAAAAACAACAGAAAATCCCCATACGCTTGGAGGCTGAACAATATTCTACTCAATGATACCTTAGTCCAGGAAGAAATAAAGAAAGAAATCAAAGAATTCTTAGAACTTAATGAAAATGAAGGCACAACATACCCAAATCTATGGGACACAATGAAAGCAGTGCTTAGAGGAAAACTCATAGCCCTGAGTGTCTCCAAAAAGAAACAGGAGAGAGCATATACTAGCAACTTAATGGCGCACTTGAAAGCTCTGGAACAAAAAGAAGCAATTTCACCCAGGAGGAGTAGAAGACAGGAAATCATCAAACTCAGGGCTGAAACCAATCAAGTTGAAACAAAGAGAACCATACAAAGAATCAACAAAACCAGGAGCTGGTTCTTTGAGAAGATCAACAAGATAGATAAACCCCTAGCCAGACTTACTAAAGGGCACAGAGACAGTATTCAAATTAACAAAATTAGAAATGAAAAGGGAGATATAACAACAGAAACTGAGGAAATTCAAAAAATCATCAGATCCTACTACAAAAACCTATACTCAACACAACTGGAGAATCTGGAGGAAATGGACAATTTCCTCGACAGTTACCCAATACCAAAATTAAACCAGGATCAAATAGATTGTCTAAACAGACCCATAACCCCCAAAGAAATAGAAGGGGTCATAGACAGTCTTCCAACCAAAAAGAGAACAGGACCAGACAGTTTTAGTGCAGAATTCTATCAGACCTTCAAAGAAGTCCTGATACCGATACTCTTCAAATTATTCCACAAAATAGAAACAGAAGGAACACTACCCAACTCATTCTATGAAGCCACAATTACCCTGATACCAAAACCACACAAAGATCCAACTAAGAAAGAGAACTACAGGCCAATTTCTCTTATGAATATCGATGCAAAAATACTAAACAAAATACTTGCCAACCGAATCCAAGAACACATCAAAACGATCATTCACCATGATCAAGTTGGCTTCATCCCAGGGATACAGGGATGGTTCAATATACGGAAATCCATCAACATAATCCACTACATAAACAAACTCAAAGAAAAAAACCACATGGTCATCTCATTGGATGCTGAAAAAGCATTTGACAAAATTCAGCATCCTTTCATGCTAAAGGTCCTAGAAAGAACAGGAATTCAAGGCCCATATCTAAACAGAGTAAAAGCAATATACAGCAGACCAGTAGCCAACATCAAGGTAAATGGAGAAAAACTTGAAACAATCCCTCTAAAATCAGGGACTAGACAAGGCTGTCCCCTCTCGCCATATCTCTTCAATATAGTACTTGAGGTACTAGCTAGAGCAATTCGACAACAGAGGGAAGTCAAAGGGATACAAATCGGCAAGGAAGAAGTCAAACTATCACTATTTGCAGATGATATGATAGTTTACTTAAGTGACCCAAAAACCTCCACCAGAGAACTCCTGCAATGGATAAACAACTTCAGCAAAGTGGCTGGCTATAAAATCAACTCAAGTAAATCAGTAGCCTTCCTATACGCGAAGGATAAGCAGGCCGAGAAAGAAATTAGGGAAATGACACCCTTCACAATAGCCACAAATGATATAATGTATCTTGGAGTGACACTAACCAAACATGTGAAAGATTTATACGACAAAAACCTCAGGTCTCTGAAGAGGGAAATTGAAGAAGACATCATAAAATGGGAAAATCTTCCATGCTCGTGGGTTGGCAGGACTAATATAGTCAAAATGGCAATCTTGCCCAAAGCAATATACAGATTCAATGCAATCCCCATCAAAATCCCAACTCAGTTCTTCATAGAGCTAGAAAGCAATTCTCAAATTCATCTGGAATAACAAAAAACCCAGGATAGCTAAAAATATCATCAACAGCAAAAGAACTTCTGGGGGAATCAATATCCCGGACCTCAAGCAATATTACAGAGCAGTGGTATTAAAAACTGCATGGTATTGGTTCAGTGACAGGGAAGCGGATCAATGGAATAGGATCGAAGACCCAGAATTGAACCCACACATCTATGGCCAATTGATCTTCGACAAAGGAGCTGAAAACATCCAGTGGAAAAAAGATAGCCTTTTCAACAGATGGTGCTGGCTCAACTGGAAGTCAACATGCAGAAGAATGAGAATTGATCCACTCTTATCTCCTTGCACTAAACTCAACTCCAAGTGGATTAAGGATCTCCACATAAAACCAGACACACTAAAACTAATAGAAAAGAAACTGGGGAAGACCCTTGAAGACATCGGCTCAGGGGAAAAATTCCTGAACAGAACACCAATTGCTTATGCTCTAAGAACAAGAATAGACAAATGGGACCTCATAAAACTACAAAGTTTCTGTAAGGCAAAATACACTGTCAAAAGGATAAATCGGCAACCAACAAATTGGGAAAAAATCTTCACCAACCCCACATCCGACAGAGGGCTAATCTCCAATGTATACAAAGAACTCAAGAGGTTAGACCCCAGAAAACCAAATAACCCTATCCAAAAATGGGGTACAGAGCTAAACAGAGACTTTTCACCTGAAGAAATTCGGATGGCTGAGAAACACCTTAAAAAATGTTCAACATCACTAGTCATTAGGGAAATGCAAATTAAAACAACCCTGAGATTTCACCTCACACCAGTCAGAATGGCTAAGATTAAAAACTCAGAAGACATCAGGTGTTGGCGAGGATGTGGAGAAAGAGGAACACTCCTCCACTGCTGGTGGGAATGCAAGCTGGTACAACCACTCTGGAAATCAGTATAGCGGTTCCTCAGAAAACTGGGCGTGATACTTCTGGAGGACCCAGCCATACCACTCCTGGGAATATACCCAGAAGATTCACCAGCATGCAATAAGGGTACATGCTCCACTATCTTCATAGCAGCCTTATATATAATAGCCAGAAGCTGGAAAGAACCCAGATGTCCCTCAACAGAAGAATGGATACAAAAAAATGTGGTATATATACACAATGGAGTACTATTCAGCCACTAGAAACAATGAATTCATGAAATTCTTAGAGAAATGGATGGAGCTGGAGAACGTCATACTAAGTGAGGTGACCCAGTCTCAAAAGAATACCCATGGTATACAGTCACTGATAAGTGGATATTAGCCTAGAAGCTTGGAACACCAAAGACACAAATCACATGTCAAGTGATGTCTCACAAGAAGAAAGGAGTGGACACTGGTGCTAGAATGGACCAAAACATCATTGTGGGAGAGTACAAGAACAGTAAAGTGGGAGGGGGTGGATGCGGAAGCAGGGGGAGGGAAAAGGACATGTGGGACCTTTGGGGGTGGGGAACCAGAAAAAGGGAAATGAATTGTAAATATAGAATATATACAATAAAAAAAGGAAAAAAAATAAATAAAAAAGAATAAAAATAAAATAAAACAAAGAAATAAAAATGCATACATACATACATACAGACATACATACATACATACATACATAGCAAGAGACTAAGCACACACATTAAATTAAAAAATACATAAAAAAGAGTGGGAAAGAATCTTTACCAACCATACATCTAACAAAAGGCTAATATCCAAAATTTACAAAGAACTTAAAAAGATAGACACCACAAGTTACAGATATAATTTTTACCAGTCAGAACTTGGGGATTAGCGACTTTCCCAAGTGTTTCATCATTGTCAACTGACTTTGAAGGAAAGTCATCACATTCATTTGTTCTTTCTGTTGTTAGGAACGGGCTTTATGTTTGGAAAATTTATTGTTGGTTAGAGAATAAGTTGATAACAGCTTCCTGATTTGATTTAATAAAAATTTGCTTCCCAAGGAAAAGGATGGAGAGGACCCTTGTGAGGAGCCTCGTCTGCCATCACAAGATGGCACTGGCTTCTGCCTCCCTCTTGTAGTAAACAGCACATGCGCACACATGCGCAGAGCCTCAGGGACATGTACCTCCTGCTGAACAGCACATACACAGAGCCATTCATTTACATAGCACACCTCCCATCCAATCCGCAGAGCCATTCACTTACATAGCACACCTCCCTTCCAATCAGGTCCTGACACGGTGCTTAGAGAGCCACCAGTGGGCAGTTAAGGAATTGCTTTTGGGCAGTTTGGGCCACCACACCCCCCCCACCCCACGCCGACTGAAGCATCAAGGAAGTCCTGAATAAACTGCTGAAGAGAAGAACCTGGTCGTGTCCTGTCCTTCACAGGTCGATGGTGGGCGAGACAACTGGTGACCCGTATGGGGAACCAAGGTTCAGAACTCTCAGCAACAGGAGCGGTACCAGTAAGTTTCCTAGGTAAGTGGGAATGATAAAGCTTCCTGGAGCGGGGAACAATAAGGTTCACAGTAAGTGACAAGAGGGACGTATGGACCTTCTGCTCGCGATCATCATACCGATCTGGGCGTTGTGGTGCTGGTCATACTTTTTGCTTGCGGGTGTCATAAACCTGTGGAGGAGCGCTATAGATGTTGTGAGGCCGTGAAAAAGGGAATGAGGGTACTTAGAGCGTACCAAGAGAGTCAGTCCAAGAGAGGGAGCGACAACAGAAGGGGCAAAAAAGGTGAGAGGGGCTCAGAAAAACTGGATGAAGGAAAACTCAGAGGATTCCCCCTTTTTTTTTTAATTTTAATTTTCTATATTCTATGTTTACATTCCAAAGGCTTTCCCCTTTCCCAGTTCCCCCCCCACCATACATCCCATAATTCCTCACCCCCCAACTATTCCCCAATCACCCCCCCCCACGATTTCCCTGTTCTGGGTCTACAAAACTGGATCCAATCATTACAGGCCCAGGGTCCTCTCCTTTCTTCTTCTTGGGAATCATTTGACTTGCTAATTGTGCCTTGAGTATTTAGGACTAATGGGCTCATTAATATCCACTTATCAGTGATTGCATTTCATGTGTATTCTTTTGTGATTGGCTTAACTCACTTAGGATGATATTTTCCAGATCTAACCATTTACCTACAAATTGCATGAATTCATTATTTTTAATTGCCGAGTAGTATTCCATTGTATAAATATGCCACATTTTCTGTATCTATTCCTCCTTTGAGGGATATCTGGGCTCCTTCCAATTTCTGGCTATTATAAACAAGGCTGCTATAAACATAGTGGAGCATGTATCTTTATTGTATGCAGGGGAATCCTCTGGGTATATGCCCAGGAGTGGTATGCCAGGGTCCTCTGGAAGTGACATGCCCAATTTTCTGAGGAACCACCAAACTGATTTCCAGAGCGGTTTTACCATTTTGCAATCCCACCAACAGTGGAGGAGTGTTCCTCTTTCTCCACATCCTCGCCAGCACTTGTTGTCTCTTGAGTTTTTAATCTTAGCCATTCTGACTGGTGTGAGGTGGAATCTCAGTGTTGTTTTGATTTGCATTTCCCTGATGACTAATAATGTTGAACATCTCTTAAGGTGTTTCTTGGCCATCCAAATTTCTTCTGGTGAAAATTCTTTGTTTAGCTCTGTACCCCTTTTTTTGATAGGGTTATTTGGTTCTTTGGGGTCTAACTTGAGTTCTTTGTATATATTGGATATTACTCCTCTGTCAGATGTGGGGTTGATGAAGATCTTTTCCCACTGTGGGTTGCTGTTTTGTCCTTCTGTTAGTGTCCTTTGCCTTACAGAAACTTTGTAATTTTATGAGGTCCCATTTGTCAATTTTTGATCTTAGAGCATATGCTATTGGCAGTCCCTTGGAGCAGTGGTAGCAGTAGGCCTCCATATTGCTACCAGGACAGGGCTAAAGAGGATTCCCCTTTTAACATCTACCCATCCCTGAGTATGTTCAGACGGCGGAGGGAGCTCACTTCAGAATCGAGCGAGGATGAGCTGAGTGAGGACAAGGAGGAAGAGTTAGAGGAGGAGGCAATTAAGTACAACAGGTGACACGGGCAGCTGCTCAGAGCATCCAGTACCGGACAGCCGTGTCTGTTACCACCGCCTTGGACCGCCACTAGTGGCGCTTCTGCACCACCTCCATACAATGAAGGAGGCGTCAGACGGTCTTTCTCTCCAGGCTCCTGGCAAGAGGTAAAAAGAGAGCTAGGTCTAGCCTTCCCCATCTTTGAGAGAGAGGACGACGGGCGCTATCATGAACCATTAGACTTTAAGGTCATCAAAAGTTTAGCGGAGTCAGTACGAACATATGGGATTTCCACTGCTTATACTGTTACACACTTTGAAAACACGGCACAGGTGGCCATGACACCCTCTGACTGGCATCAGCTAGCAAAAGCTTGCCTCACTCCAGGGCAGTACTTGGACTTCAAGTCATTCCTAGTGGAGTATGCAGGAGAACAGGCTCTAGTTAATCAACAGCAAGGACAATCAGCATGGGATAGAGACATGCTCTTAGGGCAGGGACGTTTTGTGGTGGAGCAGACAGGATACCTGCTACCAGTCTATGATCAGATTAATCAGCTAGGTATACGAGCCTGGAAGTCCCTCCCTAATCGAGGGTAGGTCTCTGGTAACTTAACCAAGATCCTACAGGGACCTGCCTACCCATTCTCAGACTTTGTTGGTAGGATGGTAGAGGCGGCAGGAAGGGTGTTTGGGGATCCGGACACAACTATGCTTCTAATAAAGCAGCTTGTCTTTTAACAGTGCACTAAGGAGTGCCACACAGCCATAACACCCTATAAGAGTAAGGGCTTAGAGGTTTGGATGAAATTATGTAGAGTTAGGAGGGCCTCTTAGCAATTCAGGGTTGACAGCCGCTGTTATGCAAATCACCAAAGCTCAAAGAACTTCCGGGGGATGTTTTGAATGTGGCCAATAAGGGCACTTTAAAAAGATTGCCCTAAAAGGAAACTGAAAGATTGCCTGAACAACCACCCTAGTCTATGCCCCAGGTGCCGAAAAAGGCAACCACTAGGCCAATGAATGCAGATCTGTAAAAGACCTGCAAGGACACCCTTTAGGGTCAGGGTATGGAGGGCCCCATCCAAGAAATGGGATGGGGGGGCTGCCCTCAGGGCCCATAAATATATGGGGCAATGACAGACTAAGAGGAGGAGACACGAGCGACAGAGTTCTTTGTATATATTGGATATTAGCCCTCTGTCGGATGTGGGGTTGGTGAAGATCTTTTCCCACTTTGTTGGTTGCCGTTCTTTCCTTCTGACAGTGCCCTTTGCCTTACAGAAACTTTGTAATTTTATGAGGTCCTATTTGTCAATTCTTGATCTTAGAGCATTAGCTATTGGTGTTCTGTTCAGGATATTGTATCTCTTAATCAAACTAGAGTGGACCCTGTGTCAGCTAAGGCTCTTTTGAACTGGATTGTCCAGTCATTCAGCTTTATTAAGGAGTGGGCAGGGGTGGGAGCAGTGGCCTCCTTACTCCTGGTGGCTTGTCTGTTCTGTGCCTGGTGCCTATGTAGGATGAGGCAGGAATACGCCCGTACTAAAATGGCTATATGTCAGGTGCTTCTTGCAGTGGAAGAAGGAGTGTCCCCAACCGTCTGGCTTGCTTCACTAAAATAGTAGCTGGAGGTTTCACCACCAGACCCACTTAGGCACATGCTAGGGGTGTTTCTGTGTTGAATGTATTCAGTGACGGGCAACCTCCCCGGCGCTTGGATCGACCTAAGACATGGGGCCTGGTGGGTGATAGGGTAACCCTATGATGGGTAAGACCAAGTTGCGGCAGGGGATGACCTAAGACAGAAGCAGTCAAAATCAACCCCAGTGCCACGTCTGGAAGTCCCTTGCTCAGGAATACCTCCTAGGAATTGACAGGGAGCTGTAGAGGTACTCAGAGATGGGTACAACTCTCCCCCCATGAGTGTCAACAAAACTAAAAAGAGGGAACTGTGAGGAGCCTCGGCCGCAATCACAAGATGGCTCCGGCTTCCGCCTCTCTCTTGTAGTAAACAGCACATGCACACGCATGCACAGAGCCTAAAGGACACGTACCTTCTGCTGAACAGCGAATGTGCAGAGACATTCATTTACATAGCACACCTCCCATCCAATCCACAGAGCCATTCATTTACATAGCACACCTCCCATCCAATCCACAGAGCCATTCAGTTACATAGCACACCTCCCATCCAATCCACAGAGCCATTCATTTACATAGCATACCTCCCATCCAATCAGGTCCTGACACGGTGCTTAGTGAGCCACCAGTGGGCAGTTAAGGAACTGCTTTTGGGCAGTTCGGGGGGGGGGGAACGATTGAAGCATCAAGGAAGTCCTGAATAAACTGCTGAAGAGAAGAACCTGGTCGTGTTCTGTCCTTCTTCGGGGGTCAACGTTGGGCGCGACAGACCCTGGTCCAGAAAAGACTAAATCCAGTTTTGTAGGAGAGTACCAGAACAGAGAAATGGTGGGGAGGGGGGGTGATTGGGGAATGGGGGGGGAAGGACTTATGGGACATATGGTGAGGTGGGGGAACTAGAAAGGGGAAAGCCTTTGGAATGTAAACAAAGAATATAGAAAATAAAAATTAAAAAAGGTCAAAAAAATCAGATAATGCCTTTGTTTAAACTTAAAAGCCTTTTAAAATTGGTGTTTGACTCTTAGTTTCTCATATTTCATTGACATCACCTATAATTCACAGGGACATGATATTATAGAATGAGTTCATCACTAAAAGATATAAGTATCTAAATTAAAAAACAAAATCATGGCCATCTTGCCTCGGGACACTGAGCGAACCAAACGGCGGGCACAGCGAGCGGCTGGAGTCAGGTGCGTGGAAAGAGATATAGCTTAGCTTAGCTCTGCAGGATGTCTGGGCACAGACAGCTCAGCTGCGGGTGCACACCACCGCGGACCGGCTCTCCGGGCAGGCTGGCAGCGAGGTGCCATCTTACCTCGGGACACTGCGCAGAATTCTAGCAGATGGAGTCAGGGGCTTGGATTGAGACCTAGCTTACTCAAGCACAGACAATGCCGCCCGCACCCAGAGCCAGAACAGATCGGCAGATCCAGGCACCAACAGCTCAGCAACGGTCACTGTCGCCTGGGGACAGGCTCGCTGTACTTTCAGCAGGGCCACCATCTTGCCTCGGGATACAGAGAACCAAACGGCGGGCACAGCGAGCAGCTGAAGTCAGGTGAGTGGACAGAGATATAGCTTAGATTAGCTCTGCAGGAGATCTGGGCAAAGACAGCTCAGCTGCCTGTGCACACCACCGCGGGCTCTGTGCTTTCAGCGGGGCTGCCATCTACAATAAGACCAACTAACTCCAGAGATAAACAGATGGCAAAAGGCAAACGTAGGAACGTTACTAACAGAAATCAAGGCAATATGGCACCATCTGAACCCAATTCGCCAACCACAGCAAGTCCTGGACACCCCAGCACACCAGAAAAACAAGAGTTAGATATAAAAGCACAGGTCATGATGCTCCTAGAAAAACACAAAAAAGACAAAAACAAATCTCTTAAAGAAATGCAGGGGAACATCAATAGAGTAGAAGCTCTTACAAAACAAAAACAAAAAAAAAACACTTAAAGAACTCCAGGAGAATATGGGCCAAAAGACAGAAACCAATAAAGAGGAAATGAGAAAATCATTTAAAGAAATACAGGAGAACTTAAAACAACAGGCAGAAGTCATGAAAGAGGGAGCACAAAAATATATTAAAGAATTACATGAAAACACAAACAAATGAAGGAACTGAGAAAAAAACATCCAAGATCTGAACACAGAGGTAGAAAGAACTAAGAAATCACAAAAGGAGGCAACTTTGGAGATAGAAAACCTTGGGAAGAAATCAGGGGTCCTAGATGCAAACATCAACAACAGAATACAAGGGATAGAGATAAGAATCTCAGATGCTGAAGATAACATAGTAACCATTGACTCCACAGTCAAAGAAAACGCAAAATCCAAAAGGCTTGTAACCCAAAACATCCAGGAAATCCAGGACACAATGAGAAGACCAAACCTAAGGATTATAGGGATAGATGAGAGTGAAGATCTACAACTTAAAGGGCCAGCAAATATCTTTAACAAAATTATGGAAGAAAACTTCCCTAACTTAAAGAGAGAGATGCCCATGAATATACAAGGAGCCTACAGAACTCCAAACAGACTGGACCAGAACAGAAACACCTCCTGTCACATAATAATCAAAACCCCAAATGTACTAAACAAAGAAAGAATATTAAAGGCAGTAAGAGAAAAAGGCCAAGTAACATATAAAGGAAGACCTATCAGAATCACACCAGACTTCACTCCAGAAACCATGAAAGCTATAAGATCCTGGGCAGACCTCATGCAGACCCTAAGAGAACACAAATGTCAGCCAAGACTATTATACCCAGCAAAACTCTCAATCAACATAGATGGAGAAATCAAAATATTCCATGACAGGACCAAATTTACACAATATCTTTCCACTAGCCCAGCTCTACAAAGGAAAATAGGAGGAAAACTCCAATACAAGGAAGGAAACTGCACCCAAGAAAAAGCAAGACAGTAACCTTCTTCCATCAAACTCAAAGGAAGATAACTACTCAAAAACAAAAATAACATCAAAAATGTCAGGAAGTAATGATCTCTACTCCTTAATATCTCTTAACATCAATGGAATCAATTCCCCCCCAAAAAGACATAGACTAACATACTGGATACGGAAACAGGACCCTACATTTTGCTGCTTACAGGAAACACACCTCAGAGTCAAAGACAAACACTACCTTAGAGTAAAAGGCTGGAAGACAGTTTTGCAAGCAAATGGTCACAGGAAGCAAGCTGGAATAGCCATTTTAATATCAGATAAAATTGACTTTCAACCCAAAGTCATCAAAAGAGACACAGAAGGTCACTTCTTGCTAGTCAAAGGAAGAATCCACCAAGAAGAACTCACAATTCTAAACATCCAAATGTAAGGGCACCCTCATTCATAAAAGAAACTTTACTAAAGCTCAAAGCACACATTGCACCTAACACAATGATTGTGGGGGACCTCAATACGCCACTATCCACAGTGGACCGACGAGGAAAACAGGAACTAATCAGGGACATGGAGAAACTCATCGAAACTTTGGAGGAATTGGTTTTTAACAGATATATATATAGAACATTTCACCCTAAAGCAAAAGACTATAATTTTTTCTCAGCTCCTCGTGGTACCTTCTCCAAAATCGACCATATAATTGGACACAAGACAGAACTCAACAAATATAAAAAGATCGAACTAATCCCATGCCTCTTATCAGATCACCATGGAGTAAGAGTGTTCTTCAATAGCAACAAAAACAACAGAAAATCCTCATACACATGGAGGCTGAACAATATTCTACTCAATGATATCTTAGTCCAGGAAGAAATAAAGAAAGAAATCAAAGATTTCTTAGAATTTAATGAAAATGAAGGCACAACATACCCAAATCTATGGGACACAATGAAAGCAGTGCTTAGAGGAAAACTCATAGCCCTGAGTGTCTCCAAAAAGAAACAGGAGAGAGAATATACTAGCAACTTAATGGCACACTTGAAAGCTCTGGAACAAAAAGAAGCAATTTCACCCAGGAGGAGTAGAAGACAGGAATCATCAAACTCAGGGCTGAAATCAATCAGGTTGAAACAAAGAGAACCATACAAAGAATCAACAAAACCAGGAGCTGGTTCTTTGAAAAAATCAATAAGATAGATAAACCCCTAGCCAGACTTAACAAAGGGCACAGAGACAGTATTCAAATTAACAAAATTAGAAATGAAAAGGGAGATATAACAACAGAAAGGGAGGAAATTCAAAAAAATCATCAGATCCTACTACAAAAGCCAATAATCAACACAACTGGAGAATCTGGAGGAAATGGACAATTTCCTAGACAGTTACCAAATACCAAAATTAAACCAGGATCAAATAGATCGTCTAAACAGACCCATAACCCCCAAAGAAATAGAAGGGGTCATAGAAAGTCTCCCAACCAAAAAAAGCACAGGACCAGATGGTTTTAGTGCAGAATTCTGTCAGACCTTCAAAGAAGTCCTGATACCGATACTCTCCAAACTATTCCACAAAATAGAAACAGAAGGAATACTACCCAACTCATTCTATGAAGCCACAATTACCCTGATACCAAAACCACACAAAGATCCAACTAAGAAAGAGAACTACAGGCCAATTTCTTTTATAAATATCAATGCAAAAATACTAAACAAAATACTTGCCAACCGAATCCAAGAACACATCAAAACGATCATTCACCATGATCAAGTTGGCTTCATCCCAGGGATGCAGGGATGGTTCAGTATATGGAAATCCATCAATGTAATCCACTACATAAACAAACTCAAAGAAAAAAACCACATGGTCATCTCATTGGAAGCTGAAAAAGCATTTGACAAAATTCAGCATCCTTTCATGCTAAACGTCTTGGAAAGAGCAGGAATTCAAGGCCCATATCTAAACATAATAAAAGCAATATACAACAGACCAGTAGCCAACATCAAGGTAAATGGAGAAAAACTTGAAGCAATCCCACTAAAATCAGAGACTAGACAAGGCTGTCCCCTCTCATCATATCTCTTCAATATAGTACTTGAGGTACTAGCTAGAGCAATTCGACAACAGAGGGAATTCAAAGGCATACAAATCAGAAAGGAAGAAGTCAAACTATCACTATTCGCAGATGATATGATAGTATACTTAAGTGACCCAAAAACCTCCACCAGAGAACTCCTGCAACTGATAAACAACTTCAGCAAAGTGGCTGCCTATAAAATCAACTCAAGCAAATCAGTAGCCTTCTTATATGTGAAGGATAAGCAGGCTGAGAAAGAAATTAGGGAAATGACACCCTTCACAATAGCCACAAATGATGTAAAGTATCTTGGAGTGACGCTAACCAAACATGTGAAAGATTTATATGACAAAAACTTCAGGTCTCTGAAGAGGGAAATTGAAGAAGACATCAGAAAATGGGAAAATCTTCCATGCTCGTGGGTTGGCAGGACTTATATAGTCAAAATGGCAATCTTGCCCAAAGCAATATACAGATTCAATGCTATCCCCATCAAAAACCCAACTCAGTTCTTCATAGAGTTAGAAAGAGCAATTCTCAAATTCATCTGGAATAACAAAAAAACCATGATAGCTAAAACTATCATCAACAGCAAAAGAACTTCTGGGGGAATCAATATCCCGGACCTCAAGCAATATACAGAGCAGTAGTATTAAAAACTGCATGGTATTGGTTCAGTGACAGGGAGGCAGAACAATGGAATAGGATTGAAGACCCAGAATTGAACCTGCACATCTATGGCCAATTGATCTTCGACAAAGGAGCTGAAAACATCCAGTGGAAAAAAGATAGCCTTTTCAACAAATGGTGCTAGCTCAACTGGAGGTCAACATGCAGAAGAATGAGCATTGATCCACTCTTATCTCTTTGCACTAAGCTAAACTCCAAGTGGATCAAGGACCTCCACATAAAACCAGACACACTAAAACTAATAGAAAAGAAACTGGGGAAGACCATTGAGGACATTGGCTCAGGAGAAAAACTCCTGAACAGAACACCAATTGCTTATGCTCTAAGAGCAAGAATAGACAAATGGGACCTCATAAAATTACAAAGTTTCTGTAAGGCAAAAGACACTGTCAAAAGGATAAATCGGCAACCAACAAATTGGGTAAAGATCTTCACCAACCCCACATCTGACAGAGGGCTAATATCCAATGTATAAAAAGAACTCAAGAGGTTAGACCCCAGAAAACCAAATAACCCTATCCAAAAATGGGGTACAGAGCTAAACAGAGACTTTTCACCTGAAGAAATTTGGATGGCTGAGAAACACCTTAAAAAATGTTCAACATCATTAGTCATTAGGGAAATGCAAATCAAAACAACCCTGAGATTTCACCTCACACCAGTCAGAATGGCTAAGATTAAAAACTCAGAAGACATCAGGTGTTGGCGAGGATGTGGAGAAAGAGGAACACTCCTCCACTGCTGGTGGGAATGCAAGCTGGTACAACCACTCTGGAAATCAGTATCATGGTTCCTTAGAAAACTGGATGTGATACTTCTAGAGGACCCAGCCATACCACTCCTGGGAATATACCCAGAAGATTCACCAGCATGCAATAAGGATACATGCTCCACTATGTTCATAGCAGCCTTATATATAATAGCCAGAAGCTGAAAAGAACCCAGATGTCCCTCAACAGAGGAATGGATACAAAAAATGTGGTATATATACACAATGGAGTACTATTCAGCCATTAGAAACAATGAATTCATGAAATTCTTAGAGAAATGGATGGAGCTGGAGAACGTCATACTAAGTGAGGTGATCCAGTCTCAAAAGAATACCCATGGTATGCAGTCACTGATAAGTGGATATTAGCCTAGAATCTTGGAACACAAAAGACATAAATCACATACCAAGTGAGGTCTGACAAGAAGAAAAGAGTGGACACTGGAGCTAGAATGGACCAAAGCATCATTGTGGGGGAGTCCAAGAACAGTGAGGTGGGAGGGGGTGGATGAGGGAGCAGGGGGAGGGAAAAGGGCATGTGGGACCCTTGGGGGTGGGGAACCAGAAAAAGGGAAATGGATTGTAAATATTGAATATATCCAATAAAAAAACAAAAAAAATTAAATCATAATTATTCATCTCCTTATAATACTTTATTTTTAAAAAAAAGGAAGGAATAAGCCAATTGTTAAACATTTTGTACCTCTACTAAAATAAAGACCTACTAACTAGATAATAAAAAAGACTGGATGTTTTTCTGGGAGAAGCTTTGTTTATATATTTACAGGTCCCTGTAGATGCCAGACCAGCTGATTTTGCCAGGCCTTCTCCATGAACAGAGACCACACCTATCACTTTCTACAAGTCCACATCAGAGCAATCATCATCTACAGACTCTCTACTGTGCCAGAGACACCAGCAAAAAAAAAAAAAAAACACTAAACACACAGTTCCTGATTTCATCTAATTGAACTTTTAATTCTATACCCAGGGGATACAGGAGATTGGACCTCCTCTTCCTACAGCCAGGAGGGCTTTGGGCAGCCTTAAAAGAAGAATGCTGTGTCTATGTAGATAAGACTAGCCTCATGGAGGACAGTCTAAGAAGGGTGAAGGATAGCCTAGAAAAGCAAAAGAGAGAGCGAGAACAAGAGTCCTGGTATAAAAACTGCTTTTCCACATCCCCATGGCTCTCTACCCTGTTACCTTTGATTTTAGGACACCTTGTAGGCCTGATTCTGTTGATTTCCTTTGGTACTGGGGCCTTTCAGAGACTTACACACTTTATTAAATCACAAATAGATTCTGTTTTGCCTAAAAATTCTGTTTCAGTGCATTATCATCTCTTAGAAACTGGAGCGATCAAGAAAAACCAGGAGGGTGGTGAACAAGACGAGGTGCCCACAACATATTGAGAAGGGCTCATCTTCCACAATCTCCTAAAGTAATGCCATCTGGCCCCTGCTCTCTCATCCTTGGGCTTTTAGGAGGAATGGTAAGATGACGGGCAACTTCCTTCTGCTCCTGACCAACCTAAGACACAGAACCTTGAGGACGACAAGGTAATCCTGCGACGAGTAAGGCTGGGGTTTGAGAGGTCGATCCTAAGACAGAGATGGCTACACCTCTTTCAGTCATTTTTTTCCTCTGCCCAGTTTCTCCCCGAAAGTCCTAATTGCCTTATAGGCGGTCCTGCACAGAGAACATTCTTGTCACAGCCATTCCAGCCAGGATTCCAGAAGGAGTCCACAAACTTAAAGCACCAATAACAATAACATTGCTGGGCAGTTAGCCAACAATGGGCACCTTCCCAGGACCACACCCACCTACAACAGGGGTCTCTGGAGGCTGGCAGAGACACCCAGCGATGGGAATGGGTTGATGGATGACCAGATCGATTCCTAAGCCAGGTGCTGCCTCATTATCCTGGTGTCTCATCTGCTTTCCATCAATGGTTGTCTGACCTCTGCTCTCTATTATACAGAGAAGGGGGAGATGTAGGGAGCCATTCTGAGCTATACAGTCACAAGTGTTCAGCCCTGAGATGGCTGCTGCAAGATTATGAGATTGATGGATGAAAGCCTTTCCCATAAACTGACGGTACAGGAAGATTCCAGGAACCAACAGGCCATAAAGATAGGGAACATGCCTGCACAATCTTCACTAAGTACTGGGCCATCTGGACTGGCGTCGCCCTGTCTCCCTCCCATAGATAAGTCACCCTCCTGCATTGCTGTTGTGCCAATCTGCATGTACTGCTTGCTTAATTGGGGGGCTGTAGTGCAAGCATCTTACAAGTGCTCCCAAACCTCCTATGCAGCTGAACTATCACCTTCTTTCATCTGCTGTACCAGGAACAGGATAAAGCAATAAACTGGCTAATTATTTGGATACTGAACCAGTATCCAAGGATACAGGAACCAGTTAATTAGTAAACTGGCCTTCAACCAAAGTGGCCTTACCGTCACAGTCCAAGAAATCCCACCTGACTGTTTCAAGATTTATTGTCTTTGTCTCACTCTCCCTCCTTACTGCTTATAAGCCCTTGCCTCCTGTCCAATAAATGAGACCTTGACAATAGATTCTTGCTTGGTCTCCTTACTCTTCCCCCCCCATTGACCCTCAGGTAGCACCTCTTTGGAACCCAGAATAACTAGACCTGCTGGATGGGTCAATGAAGACCGAACTAATCCCATGCCTCCTATCAGATCACTATGGAATAAAAGTGGTCTTCAATAGCAAGAAAAACAACAGAAAGCCCACATACACAAGGAAACTGAACAACACGCTACTCAACGACACCTTGGTCAAGGAAGAAATAAAGAAATCAAAGACGTTAGAATTCAATCAAAATGAAGGTACAAACTACCCAAATCTATGGGACACAATGAAAGCAGTACTAAGAGGAAAACTCATAGCCCTGAGTGCCTCCAAAAAGAAACTGGAGAGAGCATACACTAGCAACCTAACAGCACACCTGAAAGCACTGGAACAAAAAGAAGCTAATTCACCCAGGAGGAGTAGAAGACAGGAGATCATCAAACTAAGGGCTGAAATCAATCAAGTAGAAACAGAGAAAACCATACAAAGAATCAACAAAACCAAGAGCTGGTTCTTTGAGAAAATCAACAAGATAGATAAACCCTTAGACAAACTAACCAATGGGCACAGAGACAGTATCCAAATTAACAAAATTAGAAATGAAAAGGGGGATATAATAACAGAAACTGAGAATATTCAAAAAAAATCATCAGATCCTACAACAAAAGCCTATAAACAAAACTGGAGAATCTGGAGGAAATGGACAATTTCCTAGACAGACACCAAATACCAAAATTAAATCAGGATCAATTAGATCAGCTAAACAGTCCCATAACCCCTAGAAAAATAGAAGGGGTTATAGAAAGCCTCCCAACCAAAAAACGTATGGGACCAGATGGTTTTAGTGCAGAATTCCATCAGACTTTAAAAAAAGACCTAACACCAATACTCTTCAAACTATTCCACAAAATAGAAACAGAAGGAACACTGCCCAACTCATTCTACGAAGCCACAATTATGCTGATACCAAAACCGCACAAAGATCCAACAAAGAAAGAGAACTACAGGACTATTTCCCTTATGAACATCAATGCAAAAATACTAAATATAATTCTTGCCAACTGAATACAAGAACACATCAAAACAATCATTCACCTTCATTGCAGGGATGCAGGGATGGTTCAATATATGGAAATCCATCAATGTAATCCACTACATAAACAAACTCAAAGAAAAAAACACATGGTCATCTAATTAGATGCTGAAAAAGCATTTGACAAAATTCAGCATCCTTTCATGCTAAAAGTCCTAGAAAGAACAGGAATTCAAGGCCCATACCTAAATATAGTAGAAGCAATCTACAGCACACCAGTAGCCAACATCAAAATAAATGGAGAGAAACTTGAAGCAATCCCACAAAAATCAGGGACTATACAAGGCTTCCTCTCTCTCCATATATATTCAATATAGTACTTGAAGTTCTAGCGAGAGCAATTAGAAAACATAAGGAAGTCAAAGGGATACAAATTGGAAAGGAAGAAGTAAAAATATCACTATTTTCAGATGATATATACGTAAGTGGCCCAAAAAACTCCACCAGAGAACTCCTACAGGTGATAAACAACTTCAGGAAAGAGGCTGGTTATAAAATCAACTCAAGCAAATCAGTAGCATTCCTGTACTCAAAGGACAAGCAGGATGAGAAAGAAGTTAGGGAAATAACACCCTTCACAATAGCCAGAAACAATATAAAGTATCTTGGCTTGACTCTAACCAAACAAGTGAAAGATCTGTATGACAGGAACTTCAAGTCCTTGAAGAAAGAAATCGAAGAAGACCTCAGGAGATGAAAAAATATTTCAAGCTCTTGGATTGGCAGGACAATATAGTAAAAATGGCCATCTTGCCAAAAGCAATCTACAGATTCAATGTAATCACCATCAAAATCCCAAATCAATTCTTCAAAGATCTAGAAAGAGCAATTCTCAAATTCATCTGGAGTAACAAAAAAACCCAGGATAGCTAAAACTATTCTCAACAATAAAAGGGCTTCTGGGGGAATCAATATCCCTGACCTCAAGCAGTACTACAGAGCAATTGTGTTAAAAAAAAATACAAAACAAAACAAAAAACCTGCAAGCTGGGTGGTGGTGGCGCACGCCTGTAATCCCAGCACTTGGGAGGCAAAGGCAGGCGGATTTCTGAGTTCGAGGCCAGCCTGGTCTACAGAGTGAGTTCTAGGACAGCCAGAGCTATACAGAAAAACCCTGTCTCAAAAAACAAAAACAAAAAACAAACAAACAAACAAAAAAACCCTGCATGGTATTGGTACAGTCACAGGCAAGTAGATCAATGAAATAGAATTGAAGATCCAGAAATGAACCCACAGACTTATATCCAGAAATGAACCCACAGACTTATGGTCCCATGATTTTTGATAAAGGAGCTACAACCATCCAGTGGAAAAAAAGATAGCCTTTTCAACAAATGGTGCTGGTTCAACTGGAGGTCAACATGCAGAAGAATGCAATTTGACGCACTCTTATCTCCTTGTACTAAGATCAACTCCAAGTGGATCAAGGCCCTCCACATAAAACCAGACAAGCTGAAACTAATAGAAAAGAAACTGGGGATGACCCTGGAGGACATGGGCACAGGGGGAAAGTTCCTGAACAGAACACCAATAGCTCATGCTCTATGATAAAGAACTGACAAATGGGACTTACAAAGTTTCAGTAAGGCAAAGGACACTGTCAGAAGGACAAAACAGCAACCAACAAATTGGGAAAAGATCTTCACCAACCCCACATCTGACAGACGGCTAAAATCCAATATATACAAAGAACTCAAGAAGTTAGACTCCAAAGAACCAAATAACCCTATCAAAAAATGGGGTACAGAGCTAAACAAAGAATTTTCACCAGAAGAAATTCAGATGGCTGAGAAATACCTTAAGAGATGTTCAACATCATTAGTCATCAGGGAAATTCATATCAAAACAACCCTGAGATTCCACCTCACACCAGTCAGAATGGCTAAAATTAAAAACTCAAGAGACAACAGGTCCTGGCGAGGATGTGGAGAAAGAGGAACGCTCCTACACTGTTGGTGGGATTGCAAGATGGTACAACCTCTCTGGAAATCAGTCTGGTGGTTCCTCAGAAAATTGGGCATGACACTTCCAGAGGACCCTGTCATACCACTCCTGGGCATATACCCAGAGGATTCCCCTGCATACAATAAAGACACATGTTCCACTATGTTCATAGCAGCCTTGTTTATAATAGCCAGAATTTGAAAGGAGCCCAGATGTCCCTCAAAGGAGGAATGGATACATAAAATGTGGTATATTTATACAATGGAATACTACTCAGCAATTATAAATAATGAATTCATGCAATTTGTAGTCAAATGGTTGGATCTGGAAAATATCATCCCAAGTGAGTTAACCTAATCACAAAAGAATACACATGAAATGCAGTCACAGATAAGTGAATATTAATGAGCCCAGAAGCTCTGAATACTCAAGGCACAATTAGCTAATCAAAAGATTCCCAAGAAGAAGGAAGGAGAGAACCCTGGTCCTGCAAAAACTGGAACCAGTTTTGTAGGAGAGTACTAGAATAGAGAAATGTTGGGGGGGGTGTTGGGGAATGGGAGGGAGAGGACTTATGGGACATATGGTGAGGGAGGAACTGGGAAACGGGAAAGCCTTTGGAATGTAAACAAAGAATATAGAAAAACAAAGAAATCCTCGGGAGATAGAAAGAAAACAAAAAAAAAAGAAAGAAAGAAAGAAAGAAAAAGAAAGCAGTGATTTGCTTATACATGGTTTAAAACACTGCAGAGAATAACCTCATATGCCCGCCAAGATGTGGGTCAGTGCTCATTGATGTTGTTTGGCAGAATGGCACACACAAGGTGAAGGGCAAATGTCCTGAGTTCAGAGCTACTGCTTCAGAGGCGTCCAACCATCACACAGAATAGTGTTGCCAGACCACGACCCACAGTTTACGAAGCCCGGGTCCAGACACTACTGTCCACATTTGCTGCTCTTATATTTTCCTTCCATTCTGCATCAAACTCTGCTCACTCCCATTGCTCTAAAATGCCTCTGATGATAACTTCTCTCAACTTCATTCTGGTCTTATCGCCAAACTTACTTTTGCTTAAATAGTGCACTCCTGTGAGCTTAGTAGCAACACTTGCATGGACAGTCTCTGAGCCACTCTGGTTACTGCTTTTTAGGATCTCCTGGAAGCAGCTCTTTACCTAACATGTAAGCATGGAGGCAGCTCTTTGCCCACTACGCAAGCATGCCAGTCTAATAGGACCCTATGCTTTCCTCACCTATTTTTTTAACATACATCTCTTGAGTAATCAGATCCAATTGTGTTTCTATCTTAATTTTTATAATACTCTAATATGCATCTCCAGTTCAGGCTGTTCCTGAGCAGTGAACTCCCATAACCCAGTATGTGTAGTATCCTCTACTTGAGACACCTGAAAATGCAAGCCCATGTAATTCAGTACCTGAGCAAAAGTACCATTACCTTCAATCTCCTCCAAGAGTCATCCCAATGGACCACTTGTCCCTCCTCCCAGTATCTCACACACCCACAGTTCAAACAGTTCTTATTTTTCTGTGATCTATTCTATTCCTCTTCATGTGAATGACCGTCTGTATTATCATCAATGGTTGTTCCCAATTCTCAACCTGTGACTTCTCCATTTGCATTAGTGTGTGTCACCTCTATGTTCCTGATCATCTCTCTATACTACCCTTCCCGATTCTCCTCTTCATCATCAGTTTGTAATTTTTTCCCTCACCCTCTGCTTCCTGGACTTCCACCAACACAATGGAGACTGCAGTATACAACTATGAATCTGCATATCATACTCTTACAAATGACACTGACAAACTTGTAAAAGCAGACTAAAGCCCAGATTCCCTAAAAGGTTGAAGCCCAATAATGAGGGGAAAAAGCAGGACTAATGTTGACTCTGACAGGCTGTTACCAAACACCCAGGATTCTGACAGCTAACACCCTTCCCTCACAATGGAGACTGCAGTATACAACTATGAATCTGCATATCATACTCTTACAAATGACACTGACAAACTTGTAAAAGCAGACTAAAGCCCAGATTCCCTAAAAGGTTGAAGCCCAATAATGAGGGGAAAAAGCAGGACTAATGTTGACTCTGACAGGCTGTTACCAAACACCCAGGATTCTGACAGCTAACACCCTTCCCTCTCTTTCCTACTTCTTGCTCAAATGTTGAGAATGCTGCCGTGAAATAAAATGTTGCTTTTTTCTATAATATGAAAGGTGTTCATTGATCTCAAACTAGGCTATTTTCTACCCTCTCTATAACATGTTTTAAAAAATAGCTCAATGTCCACACATCTTGTCTGTTTAACAGACAAGTGTGACAGCTCAACTTTTTTAAAATTCCCTTAAGTTCCTCCTGAGCTCTTCAGGCCCCTCTGGTCATAGCAGGCTCATTTGTAATGGAGATCAGCCACAACCTCCAAAGCTTTGCTAATCCTCTTTTAAGTAAGATAACCCTGGGGAATTTGAGTTGATATATAGGAGTTTCTACAAATTCCATCAATGTTTCTTATAATTTAACAGTCCATGAAATATGGAAGTAAACTCCACAGTGTTTGAAGGACTTTTCCAGAAAAACAAAAAAAAAAAAAACAAAAACAAAATAAAACACACACTAACTGTAAAAGAATAAGCTAGTGGGAGTTTAGGGGTGAAAGCTTTAAATGAACTGCAAGCTAATGAGGCATCTGAAGGAAAGAAAGGAGTTGAGGAAAAGTGCTCTTTCTTATCATCTGCATGCTCAGCAAATATCACAAAAGAGGTGGAAAGAATGTAAGAGCTGTGAAATGGGGGGAAAGCTATGAAATGCTCTCTTAGAGCATGACATGGTTTAGGTAGTCATGAATTCACAAGACTGCCGTGACCTGCCTAAGGCCCACACAAAACTGAAGCAAGCAACAGTTAGTCATAAGTATGTTAGACGTTCATGGGACAGTCAGGGGCTGTGGAAGGAAGTCATTGTCTTCTGTGATGGAACCATTAATGAGCCACTTATCCTCTAGTAGACAGCTCTTTCCTATACTCATGCAAGTGGCCCTGGTTAGACCAATGAGTCTTTAAAAAAAACCAAGACAATACAAAAGGACAGGAAATAAAATGAAGCATTGGAGGTACAGAAGAGAGTAGCAGAGGGATGATAAGAGAAAATGGAGAGATGGGCGTTGTGATAGTTTGTATATGCTCAGCCCAGGGAATGACACTATTAGAAGATGTGGCCTTGTTGAAAGAGGTATATATTGTGGGTATTGGTTTTAAGACCCTGATCCTGGCTGAGTGGAAGTCAGTCTTTCACTAGAAACCTTCAGATGAAGATGTAGAATTCTCAGCTCCACCTCTGTCATGCCTGCCTAGAGGCTGCCATACTCCCACCTTGATGGTAATGGGCTGACCATCTGAACCTGTAAGCCAGCCCCAATTAAATGTCTTGTATAAGGCTTGCCTTGGTCATGGCATGGTGTCTATTCACAGCAGTAAAACCCTAAGGTAGGTGTGAACAGAATGTTTGTAAATGTATGAAACATTCAAAGAATAAATTGATTTTTTTAAATGATGCTTCATTCATTTGCTGAAATGCTTCCTAATATCTTCCTACTATGTGCCTGTCATGTACTTAAAATTTGGGGGATAGAGTATACAGCATAACAAGCAGATGTCTATGTTGACAATAAGTTAGAAACTGTTTTTATTGATGATGGGAAGCTTCTTATAATCGGATTGACTATAATCTAGGGAGAGAAACTTACCCTCTCCCAATTTATCCTCTCAAAATCCTGTTTCACTGAGCCACGTTTGGATTGCTCTTTGAAGGGCAGATTTCTCAGCATTTTTCTCATGGGCTGACCAAGCTTTGTAACTTTGTGGCAGGGCGGCCTCATGTCTAATTACCCTAGCTGTCTTATGCCTTCTAGAGACAGTAGGACCCGCATATGTATCTTCTACCTGTACATCCTTCATCCATGTGGCCTGTGAGCAATGGAAGACCACCAACGTCAAGGAAGATTGTTGAATTCGATTGTGAATTTTAAGTGCATACACACCTCTATTACAACAAAGGCAGTGCAAATGTTGGTCTTGCCTGTTTTAAGACACTGGGGTGGAGAGGGCAGTGGTCAGTCTCAGATGAAATGGAGGAAGAAAGCCCTAACTATCTCCATTCCCTGGGACTTTTAAAATATGAATTTCTAGATATGTTTGCTTAAGACATTCATGCTAGAAATTCATCATGATAAAATTCATCAAGGTGAAATTAATTTATATTGATATTAATGGTCATATTTTATTTATTTTTTAAGATAATTCCTGGCTTTTTTATGGGAAAATATTTTAACAACTTTGCATTGATAGAAAACTAATACTCAAAATAATTTTTTAAATAAACTCAAGAAACTAGATATCAAAAAGCTTAATATAGTAACCCAGTTAAAAATGGGGCACAAATCTAAACAGAAAATTCTCAATAGAAGAAAATCAAATGGCAGATTTGTACTCCTGCAGGGCCATCCAAGTTTTATTTTTTATTTTTTATTTTTTTTATTTTTTGGATAGGAAAGAGCTTATTTCATCTTATATCTTATATTACATTATGAATGGGCGTCAGGACAGGAAATCAAACATGAACTTGGAGGTAGGCACTGATGAAGAGATCATGAAGAAATAGAATTACTATCTTGTGCAGACTGATTTTTATTCCAGCTGTTCAGGGATAGCACTTGCAATAGTAAATCATGAGTCAAGAAAATACTCAATGATCTTTTGCCCACTAGACAATCTGATGAAGACATTTTCAAAAATGAAGTTTCCTTTTTCAGTTTGACTCCTGTTAGACTATATCTGATAAAAAATAAATGAAGAACAAGAGAGGAAAAAGGAAGGAAGGAAGGAAGGAAGGAAGGAAGGAAGGAAGGAACAAAGAAAGAAGCAAAGAAACAAGGAAAGAAACAAAGAGAGAAAAAGAAAGAAGGATTTTCTTACAGAACCTGCTCTTGATTTTGGTTATTATTCGTATAGCTCTTTTTGTTTCTACTTGGTTGATTTCAGCCCTGAGTTTGATTATTCCTGTTGTCTACTCCTCTCGAGTGTATTCGCTTCATTTTGTTCTAGAGCTTTAAGTTGTGTTATCAAGCTGCTAGTGTGTGCTCTCTTCAGTTTTCTCTCTCTCTCTCTCTCTCTCTCTCTCTCTCTCTCTCTCTCTCTCTCTCTCTCTCCAGTTTCTTTTCAGAGGCATTCAGAGCTGTGAATTTTCCTCTTAGCATGGCTTTCACTGTGTCCCAAAAGTTTGGGTATGTTGTGCCTTTATTTTCATTAAATTCTAAAAAGACATTAATATTCTTATTTCCTTCCTTCACCAAGTTTTTATTGTTCAACTTCCACGTGTTTGTGGACTTTCTGTTGTTTTTGTTGCTATTGAAGAGCAGCCTTAATCTGTAGTGATCTGATAGGAGGCATGGGATTATTCCAATCTTCTTATATTTGTTGAGGTCTGATTTAGTCCATTTTGGAGAATGTACCATGAGGTTCTGAGAAGAAAGTATATTCTTTTCATTTAGAATGAAATGTTCTATACAAATCTGTTAAATTCATTGGGTCTATAACTTCTGTTAGTTTCACTATGTCTCTGTTTCATTGTGTTTCCATGATCTGTCCATTGATGAGAGTCAGTTGTTGAAGTCTCCAACTATTGTGTGAGGTGCAATATGTGCTTTGAGCTTTAGTAAAATTTCTTTTATGAGTAAGGATGCTGTTGGTCCTGAGACCTATGACGTCATATAGGCGACACTAATGCAGCCCTGCAGGTTTACTCCTGTTACCAAGGCAACGGCCACCATGTACCCAGAATTCAATAGGCCCACCTAGGCCACCTGTAATTTGAATAATCATGCCTATAAGAAGGAGCAGTGTGCCCTCTCTCTTTCTCTTTCTGCTCATCGCCCCCAGCCTTCCCCTCACCCCGTTCCCCTTTGTACCCCCATTTAAATAAACCCGCGTGGAGTACTTGGTCTGGTCTAACTGCTTCAGCCCACACCTCCCGGCTCCACCGCGAGCGCCGCGGATCGTGCCTGCCGCCTGCGGATCCCAGCTTCGCGGACCAGGTGGCTCGGGGCCGCGGTTCACTCCGGCCGCCGGCTGCCCGCGCGGGAAAACCAACAGATGCCCTTACTCATAAATTTGGAGCATAGATGTTCAGACTTGAAAGTTCATCTCGGTAGATTTTTTTCTTAGTCTGTTACTCTATGTCTTTTTAATTGATGTTAAGAGTTATTAAGGAATACTGATTGTTGCTTCCTGTTATTTCTGTTCTTAGAGGTAAAATTATGTTTGTGTGGCTATCTTCTTTTGTGTTTTTTGAAAGAAGATTACTTTTTTTGCTCTTTCAAAGGTGTAGTTTCCCTCCTTGTGTTGGAGTTTTTCATCTATTCTTTGTAGGGCTGGATTGTGGAAAGATACTGTGTAAATTTGGTTTTGTCTATGACTCCTGATCTGTTTCTTAGGTTTTCTATCTCCAGGTTTGTCTTCCTTTTTGATTTCTTTATTGATTCTATTTCCATTTTTAGATCCTGCATGGTTTAGTTCAATTCCTTCATCTGTTTGGTTGTGTTTTCCTGTAATTCTTTAAGGGATTATTGTGTTTCATCTTTAAGGACTTCTACCTGTCTTCCTGTGTTCTCCTGTATTTCTTTAAGGGAGTTATTTATGTCCTCTGTCATCTTCATGAGATGTGAGTTTAAATTAGAGTCTTGCTTTTCTGGTGTGTTGGGGTATTCAGGGCTTACTGTGGTGGGAGAACTGGGTTCTGATGGTGTCAAGGAATCTTGGTTTCTGTTACTTATGTTCTTGCCCTTGCCTCTTGCCATCTTGATATATCTGGTGTTAGCTGGTGTTACATTCTCTGATTTTTTTCCTCCTGCAAGCCTGTGTGTAAGTACTCCTGGGTAACCAGTTCTCTCCAGGATGAATTTGTGTATGGAGAGCTGTAGCACAGGGTCAGCTCTGAGGACCCTGACTGTTCCTCAGTTCCTGTGTCTTGAGGGCTCCAGGTTGGTCCCTCTTTGGTCAGGAATTTGAGCAGAAGTGGTGGGTAGTGTTGGCTGTGCTCACTGGTGTACCAACACTCCTGGGAAACTAGCTCTCTCCTGGTGGTATTTGGGTATGGAGAGCTGTGGCACAGGATCAGCTCCAGGCATAGACGAAATGGTCACATTTTAACAGGATCAAGAAGTACCTAAAAGGAATAGCCTCTTAACATTCCTCTAAAAGATAATTTAGATTAGGTAGCCTCTGAGCATGCCTGTGAAGTACTGTAGATTCGGTTAACTGAAAAGGAAAAATTCACCCACAGTGAATGGTATTAGTCCATGAGTTGGAATTCTGAGCTAAGGGGGATTGGGGGGGGGAGACAGACAGAGACAGAGACAGAGACAGAGAGACAGAGAGACAGAAAGAGACAGAAAGAAAGACAGAGAGAGAGAGATTGGGAAAGGCACAAGCATTCATCTCTCTGTTTCCTAGTTGTGGAATGTGGGAAGTGTTAGGTTCAACAGGCAATTGCCTGTGAGGCACTGCTTGGATGGTGGGGACGCAGGCCGCAGTGGCAACAGAGACCACACCTGGCCAAACAGTTCCACATGGGTTTTTTGGGAGGGGGGATGGGGAACAAAGGCAGCAGTAGGCAGAAAGAAAGAAAAAGAGAATGAGAGGGAGGTGCTATTCAAATATATACGAGTAGTGACTTAGTCACAGGTAAAAGTAGGTCCATTGAACTCTGAGTGTTTGGTGGCTGTGCCTTGGCAGCAGGCCTATAGGTCGCGCAGTGCTGTCACTGTCCCCTATGTGATGCCCAGGTCTCGGAGGTCTCAGTACTAACAAGAAGTCTTGCTCTTATAATTATCCCAATGCCTACACCCTTAAATTTCTTTTGTCAGTAGTTTTATTGCAGCAAAAGAAAAGGTTACCATGAGATTAATGTGACTAAAACAATAGTTGCAGTGCAATGACCAGATATTCTGCTTTCAGAACCATATTTGCTTCTGATTCTCTCACCAATTATGTGTGTTACTACAATGCTTCTCTTATTAGCAATATTAAAAGGTCTCAGAAGAGCAGATGCCTCCCTGGCAGTCCTATGCAGTCTAGTTTTGATGCTCCCTTCTAAGTAAGTCTGTGAGCCGGGCGGTGGTGGCGCACACCTGTAATCCCAGCACTTGGGAGGCAGAGGTAGGTGGATTTATGAGTTCGAGGCCAGCCTAGTCTACAGAGTGAGTTCCAGGACAGCCAAGGCTATACAGAGAAACCCTGTCTTGGGAAAAAAAACCAAATCTAAGTAAGTCTGTGCTGAAACCCACTGTTACCCTTGTTCATTTCCCTACCATACATGGTGAATACCTGTAGTGTAGTGGTAAGTTTACTACTCAGAATCTCCTATGAGATTGGAATTGCTTCCCATGAGGTACCTTTATAAAATCAAAATAAAAGTCTACCTTACCCTCAGCTATCTGAAGTATCAGTCTTCTCTGTCATTTTGTGAATATGTCATAATTTCAGCTAAGTGGTCCCTTAGGAGAACAGGAATACTTTGGATGGTCTCCACAGGTCCTGATTTAATCCTCAGTTCTGAAAGTGCAGACCATTTATTCCATCCTTGTCATGGAATAGTTCAGATGCAGGGAAAATAACTCTAGGAAACTAAACTCACCACTGGCTGAAGTACAAACAGAGACCCAACTTGTTCATTTCCAGTGAAAAATTGAACCAGTTTGTGCATCTGAAATGTATCTGTCAGAGTGACAAAATATGTTCTCAGCGTAGGCAGATCTATTTGGGAAGCCAAATTCTGGGCACACAACTGCTTGGTGAGTATAGAATCAGTGCCAAGTGAGCTAGCTAAGTGAGGCCAGTATTTATGGACAGATTCACACTACTAGATCCTTCTCAAATTACAGATTTATCCACTGCATGAGGGAACAAATCAAATTCCCAATGCAGGACAACCTTCCCCAGAGCACACTTTGCTATTGTTTATGGTCCATCTCCACCCAGCCATCTGTCTATTTGCTCCTGGGCTCTTCTCCTTTACTGAAGCTTTAGCTATTATCCCCAGAACTTGAGTGCAGTCTTATGTGTTAGATTTCAAGTGCCTTTGCCTTAACTAATCCATCTCCATTCCATTTTCATCACAGCCTTAAGAGATATGGAGAGGTACAAGAGAATTGTACCACAACTCAGAAATACCCATAGGGTCTCCAATTAGGGAAGGAATTAGAGTTCAAAGAACATTCTGACTTTACAGGTCTCATGTTATCTATCCATTAAGCAAAGTAGGGGAACTGAATAACTCTCACAAAAGGAAAACCAAAAAGGTAATGCAAAAGTAATCAACAAAAACAACTCCTTCTCAAAACATGCACCAAACATGCAGAGACCAATGTGCAGTGAGGCATCTGTGAGTACTTTAACTCCCAAGAATGATCTTCCTGAGGACTAGGACCAGTTACTACTCTTATCTCTGTTGCATAGCATATACAGAAGGTCTAGTCCTTATAGTACTAAGTGTACTAGACTGAACCTCACAAAACCTCCACTTTGATCTCTCTTCCTTCCTCCCCCTTCATTCATTTTCCTATGCCTGTGTGTATGTTCCTCTGTGCACAGGTGCACATGTACATTAGGATACCCTATATATGTGTGTATGTGGTGCATGATGGTTAGCCTCAGGTACTCTATCTCAGGCACTATCTAGCCTGCATTTTTGGCATTGTCTCTCAATGGCCTAAAGCTCACCAGGTAGGTGGGCTTGCCAGGAAGTTCCAGTGATAAGCAAGTCTCTGACATGGAACTACACTCAGTTTTTATGTGGATTCTCAAATTGGACTCAAGTCTTCATCCTGGCACAGTCTGCGCTTTGTCAAATGAGCGTCTCCATAACCCTCACCTTGTTTGTTTTCTTCATAACACATACTGCAACTTGGAAACAATACTGTTTTTCTTCCCTCCCTATAGCCTGTCTTCTGTACTAGATTGAGAGCTTCACAGTAATTATTTATTATTATCCAACATGCAGGACAGTATGTGAGGAAACATAAACTCCATGGGTCCTCGCAGAGTGAATAATGATGACAAGTGGATCTCCCAGTGAACAGCATTAGAAGTTGACAATAGTTTCAGCCCGTATTTCAAAATAGGAGCTTATCTTCAAACACCAAGTCCATGCTTGGCAATTAAACCCAGTGCAGCTTGGGGGATCGCTGGTTCCCTGATGCCTGAGGGATAATTGGGCTATGGAGGTAGTTAAAAGCACGGGGCCAGGATTGATGATTAGAAACAAAATCAGAGAAACTTGACAGGAAAGATGCCATTGCAGTAATCCGCTTTCCTTCCGTCTTTATCTCAGGCTGAAGGTTTCCATCACACTTTCAGTTGTTAGTTTTCAAATGCATAATTTACCCAGCTTCAAAAGAAAAATTGGCAAGCTATGAATATGCATGTGCATATTTAGGATACTGCAACCATCAGCATGATACTGCCTTTCCCATCAGGCTTCAGGTGTACACCTTTGCACCTCAAAATAATGAGTCTACACGGATGCATGTTGAACAAAAGACCTTCCATTCTTTATTAGTTTTCCTTTCATAGTCTTTTGTGCCAGTAACAAAGGCCATTTTCTTCAAAGGTTGTTTTCATAGAATTCGTTCTCTGGGCAATACAAAAGAAGTAGCATTTGCTTCTAAATAGAACTGCAAATTTGAGCTTCAGTCTTCTGGGGACATCACTGTCAACAATAAACAGTGTCTGGAATCTGTTACATTTCAGCCCTCAATTCTGTTTGTTCTTCAGATTGATCTGTTAAAGATTCCCAAGCTTTCAGCCCTTCAAATGAAAACCTGCACTCCTTTCTCAGCATATCAGGTTTTCATGGGACTTTCTCCGAAAAAAATCCACTTGCCAAATTCATTACTTATGCTTATTGACTTATTTACAGAAATTTACTACTGTCATTCCAACTCTCAGTGTACCCCAGTTGTGTCCCTCATAGCTACCATTTCATCTTTTGTAGTGCTGGAGACCACACCAATGGTACTGTGCATGGTAGGGAAACACTGTACTCATAACGACATCCTCAGCATTGCTACATTTACTGTCAACTGAACACAGTTTCAGAAGGTGACAGAACCTTTAAAAGGTGGAACTCTTTTGAAGGAAATAGATCACAGAGGGTTTGGCTTGAGGTGTAACAGCTCAGGTTCACTTCCTGTGCATTCTCTGATTCCTGACAGCTGTCCTGACGTGACAACATGCCTAATGCTCCCGCACCCTCACCTTGCATGTCATACTAGACTGCATGGCATCAAGCAGTAAGCTGAAGTAAACTCTCCTTCACTTGGGTTGTTTCCCATCTGGTATTAATCCCATTTGGGAAGCCATGCTAGATCAGAGCTGGTCCTAATGAAATGAAATTCTTAAAAATTTGGATACAAATTTCCCTGAAAACAAGGAACTATTGTAATAATGATTCTACTAAGGAGGTACAAGAAATGGCGAACAAACCAGAAAAGACCCTTGCTTACAGCCTTCAGATGGAGCACAGCCCTGTCAAACCCAGATCCTGGTCTCCTGACTTTGAAAACTGTGAGAAGGAATCTATGCTCTTTCACCAGTTTGTGGTCATTTCTTACAACAGCCTCGGGAGGCAAGGCCTAGGACAAACCAGCAACCAGCAAATTGGGAAAAGATCTTCACCAACCCCACATCCGACAGAGGGCTAATATCCAATGTATACAAAGAACTCAAGAAGTTAGACCCCAGAAAACCAAATAACCCTATCCAAAAATGGGGTACAGAGCTAAACAAAGACTTTTCACCTGAAGAAATTCGGATGGCTGAGAAACACCTTAAAAAATGTTCAACATCACCGGGCGGGCCGCCTCGGGCACAGCTCGGCACTCTAGCAGCTGGAGTCAGGGGCCTGGACTCAGAGCGAGCACAGTCCAGCACAGACAACGCAGCCAGAAGGGAGCAGCAGAGCCGGGTACGAGCAGCTCAGCCAAGGACACGCGGAGCTTTCAGCAGGGGCAGCCATCTTGCCCCAGACCCCCGCGCGCAAACAGCGGGCACACTGGACACAGTGAGCGGCTGGAATCAGGTGTGTGGCCAGAGGTATAGCTTAGCTTAGCTCTGCAGGAGATCTGGGCACAGAAAGCTCAGCTGGGGGTGCAGACTAGCAGCCGGGACCAGCTCTCCGAGCGGACTAGCAGCGAGGGGCCACCGGGCGGGCCGCCTCGGGCACAGCTCGGCACTCTAGCAGCTGGAGTCAGGGGCCTGGACTCAGAGCAAGCACAGTCCAGCACAGACAACGCAGCCAGAAGGGAGCAGCAGAACCGGGTACGAGCAGCTCAGCCAAGGACACGCGGTGCTTTCAGCAGGGGCAGCCATCTTGCCCCAGACCCCCGCGCGCAAACAGCGGGCACACTGGACGCAGTGAGCGGCTGAAATCAGGTGCGTGGCCAGAGTTATAGCTTAGCTTAGCTCTGCAGGAGATCTGGGCACAGAAAGCTCAGCCACGGGTGCAGACTACCGGCCGGGATCAGCTCTCTGAGCGGACTAGCAGCGAGGGGCCACCAGGCCGCCTCAGGGCACAGCTCAGAACTCTAGCATCTGGAGTCAGGGACCTGGACTCAGAGCAAGCATAGTCCAGCACAGACAAGCTGCCAGAAGGGATCTGTCTCCTGGGGACAGGCGTGCTGTGCTTTCAGCAGGGCGCCATCTACAATAAGACCAACTAACGCCAGAGATAAAGAGATGGCAAAAGGCAAACGTAGGAATGTTATTAACAGAAATCAAGGCAACATGGCACCATCTGAACCCAATTCGCCAACCACAGCAAGTCCAGGATACCCCAGCACACCAGAAAAACAAGAGTTAGATATAAAAGCACAGGTCATGATGCTCCTAGAAGAACACAAAAAAGACATAAACAAATCTCTTAAAGAAATGCAGGGGAACATCAATAGAGTAGAAGCTCTTACAATCCAAACACAAAAAACACTTAAAGAACTCCAGGAGAATATGGGCCATCAGACAGAAACCAATAAAGAGGAAGTGAGAAAATCAGTTAAAGAAATGCAGGAGAACTTGAAACAACAGGCAGAAGTCATGAAAGAGGGAGCACAAAAATATATTAAAGAATTACATGAAAACACAAACAAACAAATGATGGAACTGAGCAAAACCATCCAAGATCTGAACACAGAGGTAGAAACAACTAAGAAATCACAAAAGGAGGCAACCTTGGAGATAGAAAACCTTGGGAAGAAAACAGGGGTCGTAGATGCAAACATAAACAACAGAATACAAGAGATAGAAATAAGAATCTCTGATGCTGAAGATAACATAGTAACCATTGACTCCACAGTCAAAGAAAATGCGAAATCCAAAAGGCTTGTAACCCAAAACATCCAGGAAATCCAGGACACAATGAGAAGACCAAACCTAAGGATTATAGGGATAGATGAGAGTGAAGATCTACAACTTAAAGGGCCAGCAAATATCTTTAACAAAATTATGGAAGAAAACTTTCCTAACTTAAAGAGAGAGATGCCCATGAATGTACAAGAAGCCTACAGAACTCCAAACAGACTGGACCAGAACAGAAACACCTCCCGTCACATAATAATCAAAACCCCAAATGTACTAAACAAAGAAAGAATATTAAAGGCAGTAAGAGAAAAGGGCCAAGTAACATATAAAGGAAGACCTATCAGAATCACACCAGACTTCTCTCCAGAAACCATGAAAGCTAGAAGATCCTGGGCAGACATCATGCAGACCCTAAGAGAAAACAAATGTCAGCCAAGACTACTATACCCAGCAAAACTCTCAATCAACATAGATGGAGAAATCAAAATATTCCATGACAGGACCAAATTTATACAATATCTTTCCACTAACCCAGCTCTACAAAGGATAATAGGAGGAAAACTCCAACACAAGGAAGGAAATGGCACCCAAGAAAAGGCAAGACAGTAAACTTCTTCCATCAAACTCAAAGGAAGATAACTACTCAAAAACAAAAATAACATCAAAAATGTCAGGAAGTAATAATCTCTATTCCTTAATATCTCTTAACATCAATGGACTCAACTCCCCAATAAAAAGACATAGACTAACAGACTGGATACGGAAACAGGACCCTACATTTTGCTGCTTACAGGAAACACACCTCAGAGTCAAAGACAAACACTACCTTAGAGTAAAAGGATGGAAGACAATTTTGCAAGCAAATGGTCACAGGAAGCAAGCTGGAGTAGCCATTTTAATATCAGATAAAATTGACTTTCAACCCAAAGTCATCAAAAGAGACACAGAAGGTCACTTCCTGCTAGTCAAAGGAAGAATCCACCAAGAGGAACTCACAATTCTAAACATCTACGCTCCAAATGTAAGGGCACCCTCATTTGTAAAAGAAACCTTACTAAAGCTCAAAGCACACATTGCACCTAACACAAGGATTGTGGGGGACCTCAATACTCCACTATCTACAGTGGACCGACCAGGAAAACAGAAACTAAACAGAGACACGGAGAAACTCATCGAAACTTTGGAGCAATTGGATTTAACAGATATATATAGAACATTTCACCCTAAAGCAAAAGACTATACCTTCTTCTCAGCCCCTCATGGTACCTTCTCCAAAATCGACCATATAATTGGACACAAGACAGATCTCAACAAATATAAAAAGATCGAACTAATCCCATGCCTCTTATCAGATCACCATGGAGTAAGAGTATTCTTCAATAGCAACAAAAACAACAGAAAATCCCCATACGCTTGGAGGCTGAACAATATTCTACTCAATGATACCTTAGTCCAGGAAGAAATAAAGAAAGAAATCAAAGAATTCTTAGAACTTAATGAAAATGAAGGCACAACATACCCAAATCTATGGGACACAATGAAAGCAGTGCTTAGAGGAAAACTCATAGCCCTGAGTGTCTCCAAAAAGAAACAGGAGAGAGCATATACCAGCAACTTAATGGCGCACTTGAAAGCTCTGGAACAAAAAGAAGCAATTTCACCCAGGAGGAGTAGAAGACAGGAAATCATCAAACTCAGGGCTGAAATCAATCAAGTTGAAACAAAGAGAACCATACAAAGAATCAACAAAACCAGGAGCTGGTTCTTTGAGAAGATCAACAAGATAGATAAACCCCTAGCCAGACTTACTAAAGGGCACAGAGACAGTATTCAAATTAACAAAATTAGAAATGAAAAGGGAGATATAACAACAGAAACTGAGGAAATTCAAAAAATCATCAGATCCTACTACAAAAACCTATACTCAACACAACTGGAGAATCTGGAGGAAATGGACAATTTCCTCGACAGTTACCAAATACCAAAATTAAACCAGGATCAAATAGATCGTCTAAACAGACCCATAACCCCCAAAGAAATAGAAGGGGTCATAGACAGTCTTCCAACCAAAAAGAGCACAGGACCAGACGGTTTTAGTGCAGAATTCTATCAGACCTTCAAAGAAGTCCTGATACCGATACTCTTCAAATTATTCCACAAAATAGAAACAGAAGGAACACTACCCAACTCATTCTATGAAGCCACAATTACCCTGATACCAAAACCACACAGAGATCCAACTAAGAAAGAGAACTACAGGCCAATTTCTCTTATGAATATCGATGCAAAAATACTAAACAAAATACTTGCCAACTGAATCCAAGAACACATCAAAACGATCATTCACCATGATCAAGTTGGCTTCATCCCAGGGATGCAGGGATGGTTCAATATACGGAAATCCATCAACGTAATCCACTACATAAAGAAACTCAAAGAAAAAAACCACATGGTCATCTCATTGGATGCTGAAAAAGCATTTGACAAAATTCAGCATCCTTTCATGCTAAAGGTCCTAGAAAGAACAGGAATTCAAGGCCCATATCTAAACACAGTAAAAGCAATATACAGCAGACCAGTAGCCAACATCAAGGTAAACGGAGAAAAACTCGAAGCAATCCCTCTAAAATCAGGGACTAGACAAGGCTTTCCCCTCTCGCCATATCTCTTCAATATAGTACTTGAGGTACTAGCTAGAGCAATTCGACAACAGAGGGAAGTCAAAGGGATACAAATCGGAAAGGAAGAAGTCAAACTATCACTATTCGCAGATGATATGATAGTTTACTTAAGTGACCCAAAAACCTCCACCAGAGAACTCCTGCAACTGATAAACAACTTCAGCAAAGTGGCTGGCTATGAAATCAACTCAAGTAAATCAGTAGCCTTCCTATACGCGAAGGATAAGCAGGCCGAGAAAGAAATTAGGGAAATGACACCCTTCACAATAGCCACAAATGATATAAAGTATCTTGGAGTGACGCTAACCAAACATGTGAAAGATTTATACGACAAAAACTTCAGGTCTCTGAAGAGGGAAATTGAAGAAGACATCAGAAAATGGGAAAATCTTCCATGCTTGTGGGTTGGCAGGACTAATATAGTCAAAATGGCAATCTTGCCCAAAGCAATATACAGATTCAATGCAATCCCCATCAAAATCCCAACTCAGTTCTTCATAGAGCTAGAAAGAGCAATTCTCAAATTCATCTGGAATAACAAAAAACCCAGGATAGCTAAAACTATCATCAACAGCAAAAGAACTTCTGGGGGAATCAATATCCCGGACCTCAAGCAATATTACAGAGCAGTGGTATTAAAAACTGCATGGTATTGGTTCAGTGACAGGGAAGCGGATCAATGGAATAGGATCGAAGACCCAGAATTGAACCCACACATCTATGGCCAATTGATCTTCGACAAAGGAGCTGAAAACATCCAGTGGAAAAAAGATAGCCTTTTCAACAGATGGTGCTGGTTCAACTGGAGGTCAACATGCAGAAGAATGAGAATTGATCCACTCTTATCTCCTTGCACTAAGCTCAACTCCAAGTGGATCAAAGACCTCCACATAAAACCAGACACACTAAAACTAATAGAAAAGAAACTGGGGAAGACCCTTGAGGACATTGGCTCAGGGGAAAAATTCCTGAACAGAACACCAATTGCTTATGCTCTAAGAGCAAGAATAGACAAATGGGACCTCATAAAACTACAAAGTTTCTGTAAGGCAAAAGACACTGTCAAAAGGATAAATCGGCAACCAACAAATTGGGAAAAAATCTTCACCAACCCCACATCCGACAGAGGGCTAATCTCCAATGTATACAAAGAACTCAAGAGGTTAGACCCCAGAAAACCAAATAACCCTATCCAAAAATGTGGTACAGAGCTAAACAAAGACTTTTCACCTGAAGAAATTCGGATGGCTGAGAAACACCTTAAAAAATGTTCAACATCATTAGTCATCAGGGAAATGAAAATCAAAACAACCCTGAGATTTCACCTCACACCTGTCAGAATGGCTAAGATTAAAAACTCAGAAGACATCAGGTGTTGGCAAGGATGTGGAGAAAGAGGAACACTCCTCCACTGCTGGTGGGAATGCAAGCTGGTACAACCACTCTGGAAATCAGTCTGGTGGTTCCTCAGAAAACTGGACATGATACTTCCGGAGGACCCAGCCATACCACTCCTGGGAATATACCCAGAGGATTTCCCAGTGTGCAATAAGGATACATGCTCCACTATGTTCATAGCAGCCTTATTTATAATAGCCAAAAGCTGAAAAGAATCCAGATGTCCCTCAACGGAGGAATGGATACAAAAAATGTGGTATATATACACAATGGAATACTATTCAGCCATTAGAAAGAATGAATTCATGAAATTCTTAGAGAAATGGATGGAGCTGGAGAACATCATACTAAGTGAGGTAACCCAGTCTCAAAAGAATACCCATGGAATGCAGTCACTGATAAGTGGATATTAGCCTAAAATCTTGGGACACCAAAGACACAATCCACATACCAAATGATTTCTGACAAGAAGAAAGGAATGGACACTGGTGCTGGAAAGGATCAAAGCATCAGTGTAGGGGAATACCAGAACAGGGAAGTGGGAAGGGTGGATGAGGGAGCAGGGGGAGGGAAAAGGGCATGTGGGACCTTAGGGGGGTGGGGAACCAAAAAAAGGGAAATGAAATGTAAATATAGAATATATCCAATAAAAAATTTTTTTTGAAAAAAAAAAGCTGTATTGCAGATAACAGAACTTGTGTCCTAGGATACTTAACCTGTTATATCTCTCTTCCCATTTTTCTTTTCCTTCAACACTCAGGACCCATTCAACCTCTAATCTCCACCTCCCCAGTCTTCCCCAGATTGCCCAAACTTCTCCAATTTCCAACCAAAAGAATCCTGCTCTCTAATTTAGAACTGTCCACCATGTGCCTACATCACATTTCATTGCTCAAGGTTTGCTCACCGTTCTACTATTAAGATGAACTGGTATGGCAATTCAGAAATAACCAGTGTTCAATAATGTAACCATTTTTATTTGGCAGGAACTTTATAAAGACTAATATCTGAACTGAAGGCCAAGGTCACAGAGGATGAAGGATGGGGAGGGGAGCATCCAAAGCACTTTATCCTTGTTCTTATACCACAGAGGTGGCAACAGTTCTGCTTCTAAAAACACTGGTAGATGGCCTCTCAAACCCTTTAGAGCATTGTTAAGTCTTTTAAAGATATAACTTACTACCAGAAGAAAAAACCACTCTACCCTTTTAAAACTATCTGTTTTGATTTACAATCCTAGCCTAACCTTCGTTACAGCTTTTAATTCCCATTGCTAAGCCAAAATATCAGTCTCTTATCCCCTTGTATGAGTGGGCAAATATTGATCTACAGGGAGCAGAAACCAAAATATGTAAATTGAAGCCTGCTTAGTAGTTAGCAAATGAGGATGAATTAAGAAGGGTTGTTGAGAAAAATAACCAGCCAAGAATACTCCATTTTTCTACATATGTTTTTTTAATTGGATATTTTATTTATGTATATTTCAAATATTATCCCCTTTCCAAGTTTCCCCTCTGCAAACCCCCTATCCCATCCCCACTTACCCTGCTTCTATGAGGATGCTCTACAACCCACCCATTCCCACTTTGCCTCCCTAGCACTCCTCTAAACTGGAGCATCAAGCATTCACACCTTCAGCTCCTTCAATCCATCACCTAACTCCTTCATTGGGGTCCCTTTGCGCAGTCCAATGGTCGGCTACAAGCATCCTAATCTGTATTGATCAGGATCTGGCAGAGCCTCTCAGGAAGCAGCTGTATCAGGCTCCTGTCAGCAAATACTTCTTACCATCAGCAATAGTGTGTGGGTTTGGTGTCTGCAGATGAGATGGATCCCCAGGTGGAGCAGTCTCTGGATGACCTTTCTTTCAGTCTGTTCATCTCTTTGTCCCTGTACTTCCTTTAGACAGGAGTAATTCTGAGTTAAAACTTAGATCTGGAAAATATCATCCTAAGTGTGTTAACCCAATCACAAAAGAATACACGAAATGCAATCACTGATAAGTGTATATTAATGAGCCCAATAGCCCTAAGTACTCCAGGCACAATTAGCAAGTCAAATAATTCCCAAGAAGAAGAAAGGAGAGGACCCTGGGCCTGAAAAGGTTGGATCCAGTTTTGTAGACCCAGAACAGAGAAATCGTGGGGGGGGGATTGGGGAATGGTTGGGGGGAGAGGAATTATGGGACGTATGGTGGGGGGGGACTGGGAAAGGGGAAAGCCTTTGGAATGTAAACATAGAATATAGAAAATAAAAATTAAAAAAAGAAAGAAAACAAAAAAATAAATAAAATAAACATTGAATAAAAAAACAAAACTTTGGAGGTGTATGGGTAACCCCATCCCTCAACCAGAAAACCATACCTAACCTCTGGATATTGTCTTGACAGGTTTTTCCTCCCCTTTGTGGGGTATTTCAGCTAACATCATCCCTGTGTGGCCCTGGGAAGCTTATGCTTTCCTGGCATCTGGGACTTTATGGTTGCTACCCCCAGCCCCGTTTCACATTCCCCATTGCTACACAACTCTGTTCAATTTCCTGGCTTTATGCACATATCCTTTATCTCCTCCTATACCTGATTCTGCCCCACTTTTCCCCTCCCCTTCCTCTCTTCCTGCCAAGTCCCTCCAACCTTCTACTTCTATTGATTATATTGTTCCTCATTCTAAGTAGAACTGAAACATCCAATCTTTCTTTTGTCTTCCTTCCTCTTGAGCTTCATGTGATCCGTGAATTGTATTGTGGGTATTCCATGCTCTTTGCCTAATATCCACTTATCACTGAGTACATACCATGTGTGTTCTTATGTGAGTACATATCATGTGTGTTACCTCACTTAGAACGATTTTTTTCTAGGTCCATCCATTTTTTTAATAGCTGAGTAGTACTCCATTGTGTACCACATTCTCTGTATCCATTACTCTGTTGAGGGCCATCTGGGTTGTTTTCCAGCTTCTGGTTATTATAAATATGGCTGTTATGAACATAGTAGAGCATGTGCCCTTATTACATGTTGGAGCATGTTCTGAGTATATGCCCAGGAGTAGTATAGCTGGGTCCTCAGGTAATACTATGTCCAATATTCTGAGGAACCACCAGACTGATTTCCAAAGTGGTTGTACTAGCTTGCAATCCCACCAGCAATGGAGGAGTGCTCCTCTGTCTCTACCTCCTCGCCAGCATCTGTTGGCACAGGAGTTTTTGATCTTAGTAATTAAGACTGGTGTGAAGTGGAGTCTCAGGTTTGTTTTGATTTGCATTTCCTTGATAACTAAGGATGTAGGTAGTAAATTTCTTTTATTAATGTGGTTGCCCTTGCATTTGGAACATGCTTACAAATGAGAGTTCATCTTAGAAGATTTTTCAATTGATGAGTATAAAGTGTCCTTCCGTACTTTTTTTGATAACTTTTGGTGGAAAGTTGACTTTATTCAATATTAGAATGGCTAATCCAGCTTATTTTTTGGGATTATGTTTTCCCTTTTACTCTAAGGTAGCGTTTGCTGTATGCAGCATAATGCCGGGTATTGTTTACTTATCCAGTCTGTTACTCTATGTATTTTTATTGAGGAATTGGGTCCATTGATGTTGAGACATTAAAGAATACTGATTGTTGCTTCCTGTTATTTCTGTTCTTAGAGGTGGAATTATGCTTGTGTGGCAATCTTCTTTTGAGTTTGTTGAAAGAAGATTACTTTCTTGCTTTTTCTAGGGTGTAGTTTCCCTCCTGGGTTGGAGTTCTCCATCTATTATCCTTTGTAGAGCTGGATTTGTGGAAAGATACTGTGTAAATTTGGTTTTGTCATGGAATATATTGGTTTATCCTTCTGATAATTGAGATTTTTCCTGTGTATAGTAGCCTGGGCTGGCATTTGTATTCTCTTAGGGTCTGTATGACATCTGCCCAAGATCTTCTAGATTTCATAGTCTCTCTTGAGAAGTCTGGTGTAATTCATTCAGGTCTGCCTTTATATGTTACTTGACCTTTTTCCCTTGCTGATTTTAATATTCTTTCTTTGTTTTGTGCATTTGGAGTTTTGCCTATTCTGTGACAGGAGCAATTTCTTTTCTGGTCTAATCTATTTGGAGTTCTGTAGGCTTCTTGTATGTTTATGGGCATCTGTTTCTTTAGGTGAGGGAAGTTTTCTTCTATAATTTTGCTGAAGATATTTACTGGCCCTTTAAATTGGGAATCTTCACTTCCTTCTAAACCTATTATTGTTAGGTTTGGTCTTGTCATGATGTCTTAAATTTCCTGGATGTTTTGTAATAGAAGCTTTTTGCATTTTGCATTTTCTTTGACTGTTATGTCTATGTTTTCTATGGTATCTTCTGCACCTGAAATTCTCTCTTCTATTTCTTGTATTCTGTTGGTGATGCTTGTTTCTATGACTCTTGGTCTGTTTCTTAGGTTTTCTATCTCCAGGCTTGTCTCCCTTTTTGATTTCTTTATTGATTCTATTTCCATTTTTAGATCCTGTATGGTTTAGTTCAATTCCTTCACCTGTTTGGTTGTGTTTTCCTGTAATTCTTTAAGGGATTATTGTGTTTCATCTTTAAGGACTTCTACCTGTCTTCCTGTGTTGTCTGATATTTCCTTGAAGGAGTTATTTATGACCCCCTTAAAGTCCTCTGTCATCATCATAAGATGTGATTTTAAATCAGAGTCTTGCTTTCCTGGTGTTGTGGGGGGATCTAGGGCTTGCTGTGGTGGGACGACTGGGTTCTGATGATTCCAAGTAGCCTTTGTTTCTGTTGCCTATGTTCTTGTCCTTGCCTCTCACCATCTGTGCTGTTAGTTGGTATTGTCTCTTATTGTGGCATGTCCCTCCTGTAAGTCCGTGTGTCAGCACTCCTGAAAAACCAGTTCTCTCAGGGACAAATTTGGATATAGAGACCTGTAGCACAGGGGTCCAGATGGAAACTGGAAGGATCCTATCTCTAACTGTTCCTTGGTTCCTAAGTCCTGAGGGTTCCATGATGGTCCCTCTTAGCCCTGGTATTTGAGCAAAAATGGTGGTCTTACCTTTTCCCTCAGGTGTGTGTCAACCCTCCTGGGAGACAAGATCTCTCCTGGCAAGATTTGGGTACGGAGAGCTGTGGCACAAGGTCAGCTCCAGACAAAGCTGGAAACTGGAAGGATCCCCAACATACTGCTTTTATAAATTCTTAGTCTTCATGAAAATGAAAGGATGCCCAGGAGGTGCCTTTCTTGGATAAGTGAGGTCAACATCTCTCATCAAGGAAGCCACTCTTTATAGTAAATTGAGACTGCCATGGAAAACTACAAGTGGACACAATGTAGACATCATTAGACATGGAAAGTTCAGTCTCAACAGATATGTCTACATGTCAGATCCTGCATCTATGGCCCTGGGAACAGCTCAGGAGATGGGACCAGAGAGATTGTAAGAATCAGAAAGTCTGTTGTGGAATAGTCTTTCCTTGAAATGTCTACATAAACAAGGCCAAAACAATGGACATATCAATGGACATACTAAGGTACAAGCATGAAATTTTGTAGGTGATATCCCTTAGTCACAGTATTATAGGTGAGTAATGAGTGCTAGAAGAAGGAGAGTTAACATCTTCCATGGCTTGCCTAGAGATGAGCCCAGTTATTGGTTGTCCAACACAGAGTTGTCAGCCATGAAACCATATATACACAAATGATATAAACAGACTTAATTTTTGTTTTGGGGGAAGGAGGTCATACATACGTAGCAATAATCATTGAGAGAGAAGTTTTATCACCTTAAGAGTGGAAGAATAGGGAAGGGTTGCTGAGATGCCTGGGAGAGGCTGGAGGGGAGCAAGGAAGGAGGAAAGTGAAATAATTCTATTTTAATTAAAAATATATTTTAAAACAAACAAGTATGTTACAAAAATCAGAAGGGATATTTAGTTGCCACTTTATGTATGAGGAAATTTTGACCAAGAGAGAGTGAACTATGTATATTTCTTAGGTGTGTCCAAAGAAAGTAGCTGTTAAACTCAATCAGAATTGATTAATATTATAATAGAATTAGTCACAAAGAAAGAACATGCAAGCTGCCAAGAAACAGAAGCAGTAAGCTACAAAGGAACAAGAAGCCAGACAAGGAACTAATGTCTGCCAGGTGGGGGAATCATACCGGCAGTCCCAGCACTCCTCAGTCTGAGGCCAGCCTGTGCTATTCATTCAGTTCCAGGTCATTCTGTGTTACAGAGCGTACATAGATCTTCTGTTTCAAAGAAAGAAGGAAAAGAACAAGAGAAAGAGACAGTGAGAGAAGGAACAGAAAAAAAGCAGCCCTGAATTCCCAGAAACAAGACAGAAAATATCACTACTGTGCTCCACAAAAGGTGTTTAGTCAACATGCAGTGCTCAGTACACTCTGAAGGATAGTTATACTTAACACAGTTATAGATAGGAATCTTCATTTATGCAGTCAGTAGACAGTATGTATCTCTCCAGTTCCAAAACCTACTACCTGATCTCTCAGGAGGATCTCAATCTGGTGGGGAAATAAATAAGAGACAAAAACAAGCCATTATATGCAGGATAAAAACAGATTGTTAAGAATTTTAAGTGAAATGAACAGCCTGCCTCCCAAAGCAACATCACTGAAATTTTAAAGACAGCCAGGTGTTAATGAGAAAAATATAATGAAGAAAACATATCACAAAGATGGTCCTATATGCCAAAACGCTATGCAGATTGAGGTCATGGCTAGGGGCCCAATGATGACTTCATGGATTGGGTAGATGCTTGCTTCCAAGCCTGAACTGAGTTTGCTCTGAATCCCACCTGCTGGAATAAAAGAGCCTGGCAAGTTATCCACTGACCAGCACATGCAAGTGAGGCATACACATGGCACTCACACACAGATGGATAGATAGATAGATAGATAGATAGATAGATAGATAGATAAAGTTAAAACAGACCAGGACAAAGAGAAAAACCATTTGAGTGTTAGCCAGCAGAGGCAAATAGAGGCAAATAGGGTTCTGGCTTCAGATTAGGAAAATGTCTGCCAGGACACAACAAGCTGTGAGATTTCTTGCCAGCACTGGAGCATCACACAGGACTTTACATAATAACATAACCAGATTTTTATATTACAAGGGCTATGCTCTTTTTGAAGAATCTTTTGGGAGTTAGTGGTGTGCCCATGAAGCTATGACTCATGCACTGAATAAAGATTGCCTGGCTGATGAGAAAAGTGCAGCAATAGACAAATCTCAACAGAATTTAGTAGCAACATGACTGTTTTCTGCCACGGACTGGACTGTGGAATATAATTGACTGAAATACTTAAGAAACAATTTCCTTTCCCAAGCACAACTCCCTAGCTTAAATGTGGTTGAGAGCATTAAGTCATTCCCCTGCACTGGGGAAATGCCCCCATATCATTGAGCTATTCTTGGCCCAGAACTAGTAGAAGATTCTGATCCTGAAGGTCAAGGTCCAATCTTGAAGAGAAAGGACTCAAATATACTCATGGGAGGAATTACTTCAAACTTTATATTGTAGCTAAACGTAAAATGGAGCACAGATTCCCTGTCTGCACTTCAGTCAGTATCATAATTGATCCAAGATCTTCAAACCCTAGAGTGGTAAACTCCCAACAAGACTAGTGGGAAAATAGCTTCCCTAAGTGAGATGTGAGCCCCTCCAATACCTCACTCCTGTAGGATTTTCCTTATGGACACTAACTAATGCTACTCTTCTAAGGAGGCCACTCCTTTTCCAGCATTCTTATAGGCTCCTCTGTGGCAATCAATCTTTTGCTTCTCAGATCTGAGATGCATAGTAATCATGGCAAGAATCTTCCGTGATGGAGTAAAGTCAACGTCATTGGATAAGAAATTTGGGGGTTTTGTTGTTGTTGTTGTTTGGTTTGGTTTGGTTTGGTTTGGTTTGGTTTGGTTTGGTTTGGTTTGGTTTGGTTTGGTCTCAGTTATTCTATAAAAGGAATTAACAATGCTTTCTTAGTTTCCTCTGAACATAGCCAGATCTCCAATCTTTCCATTGTAGCATCCTTGATCTGAAATAGCGTATGGGTTTTTGTTGTTGGAACTTCTAACCCTATTAAACCAGTATACAAAATAAACAATGCAGTTATTATTACTATTATTATCATCATCACCGTCATAAGCTATATGCCTAGATTTGGCAGACCTAATGTTATACTAACTTATTCCCCAGATATAAGATGCCTTGCTAGTTGAAGTTTCTCCCCACCACTCAGTTTTTATCCATAACAGCTTCTCCTCATCATCGTCTGTCTTCTCTGCACTTTCCTGTCCTCCTCTTCCTCTCTATCTGGCCCCTACTCTCAAATCTCCAGTTCCGTCTTTCCTCTCCACTGTCCAAACATAGGCTCTAGCCTTTTTTTAACCAATTAGAATGGGGAAAAGGTTCATATAGCATCACCTGAGAACATAAAGATCTGCTCATCTGGGGCAGCCCCTCTTGAGGAACCAGTAATAACATCAGAATGCAAACAACATCAGGCCCACCAACTACAGGCTTTTAATTTTTTTTTATTTTAGCCATTTGATAAAGCCATTAGCCATAAATTATGAGGCTTTCCCACACAGAGCGACTGTTCTAGCAAGTTTAACACACTCATAGTGACCAATAGGATGCTGATTTAATGTGCACAAAACATGAAGTCTGGTACCATACCCAAATTACAGGATGCCTTACTGGCAGTGAACACTTAGGTAAGGGTTAGAATTTTGGTCAGGTATCCGAGAAGCAGTTCATGCTTACTATTCTTATTCCAAACAAACAAATGTCACAGAGAGATCTGTCCCTTTACATACAAAACTAAAATTTCTAGAATGGTTTTGATCCATAACTATTCTCCTTTTTTCCATGGCTATCAATGCTCATGTGTATGGTATAATCAGAAATATGTAACAATTAATGCAGTGTATATAAATATAAGTAATCTGTGTGGAAAAATAGAAAAATAACCAAAATGTCTACAAAAAATAGTGTTCATCTCTCTGATGTACATTGAGCATAGATTTAAAAATATTTTTACTGATGTTTTAAATCTCATTTTGACAGCATACAATTAAATTATGACTCATGTTTGCTTTTTTTCTGTGTCAATTATAGAGCAAGAATTAGCCCATGTCCTTGAAGAACGCACATGCCTTTTGCCCTTATACCCACCACATATCTCTGGCTTTCAGTAAAGATTATGAAGGAATAGATATAAAAAATTCTCTTCGAAAAAACTTTATATGTGATGACCATTTGGGAAAATTATTGGAACGAAAATAATAGGCTTCCCTTTCCAAAATAATCAAGTGAGTATTCTGAGACAGCTCATTTGTGTCCTTGTAAATGTTAGCAATAATAAAAGGTTGTCAGTCCAGGGAAATAGGAAGTGATAATTCACTTTTAACAAGTGGACTTTGTCATGCTTCCATTACATCATTTGACACCTAGACTACCTCAGAGATCTCTAAAGCAATAATTATACATAAATAAGGGACAAGCTAATGGGTTAAGTAAATGCCTGACTTAACCTTTAGCAACAGGAGGGGTCTATGACAATAAAGCAGACTATTAGACATACTGGAAATTTTTTCAAATAATATACTGACCTGATGACCAAATTCATATTAAAGCCATTATAACTGGAATTAAAATAGCAGCTTCACTCAGGTGGTTTGAGGTCAAAGCTAGTGTGTGAGATTTTATTTTACTAAAATACATCCCAGAAGTAGAATTTTCTTTAATTTCCTAGTATATTTTTAAAAGGCCTGGAGAAGTCTATTGAAGCAGAATAGCCATTGCTGAGGGCTGGATAGAGAGAGCATTATCTGTGAGAAGGAGGGAATGATGTAACAGGGTGGAAGGACTATGCTAAAACTGCGTTGTGACAATGGATGATTAACTTAGCATATTTCCTAAAAATCATACAAGTGCACACTTCTCTGCATGGAAATTATACCTTGGGAGAATTTTGTTTTCTTTTCACTTTTTTTAATGGAGCCTAAGATAAAACCATACCACCTCTAGGTCTGCACCACATTTCTCCTCACTGTAGAGCCAGGAGGTTTCTAAAATAAACCATGGAAGGCAATAATAAAAATGTTCTTGTCTTCTAAGTATTCAGGAAATGAGCAGGAGGGTCATACATATCAAAGAACTAAGTCAGTAAATTATACAACTATATCTCATAGCCCTAAAATCTCTTCTTTCTTACATGATTGCTAGGTAGTTTTGACAAGAAATAAATGGTATTTATTTGGACTCTTATATGGCACAATGTTTTAGCCCTTCAGTGACTCAGATATCTCTTGAGGCTGGGACATGACTTGGTGAGTAATGTGTCTTGCAAGCATTAGGACCTGAGTTAGGATCCCCAGCATACATGGAAAAGGCCAGCCTGGTCTACACACAGTCTACAACCTCAGAGCTAGCAGCAACAGAGACAAGGATCCCAGATCCACACGAAGAATTAAAGCATACACTACTATGCCTGGTTATTTTTCATAAGGATTCATGGATCAAACGTAGATCTTCATATTTTCAAGGCAATAGCTACACCAACTTTCTCAGAGTCCATTGTTCTCAAGAGCCAAGAGATTGCTCACACTAGGAAGGGCTAAACTTTTAGGTTAAGAAACTACCACTTTAGCATAACTGCGTGGAGAAAATCATTTAGTACAGACTCTGCCCTCTTTCATCCAGTCTTGAACAGTGGTTTAACTTCATTCCTAAACATCCAAAGAAAATACACTAAAAAGAACCAAAGCCCATGGCACTGGTTGGGCTAAACTCATATCTCCTCAAACACACATGTTGACATTCTAATTCCTGCACCTCAAAATACACTTAAAATGCTAATTAAAACAAAACAAAAATTTAAAAGAGGACATATAGTACAATCTTAATCCAATATGATTTTTGGCTTTATAAAAAGAAGTTGGGTAAAACCAAAGTCCAGTCATAATGAAGAGGATATGAAGACCTGAGGAAATAATAGCCATTTATACACCAAAAGCTTAGAAAACCCTTGAAGAAACTCATGCCTGCCAATTTCTTGATGTTAGGACTGTGGCCTCAAGAGCTGTGAGGTAATCCATGGCTGGAATTTAAGCCATGAGTCTGTGCTCCCTAATTTAGCCATCCCTTCAAAGAGGGCAGTAGTCTCCCCAGCACACTCTCAATTTTCTCTTCCTATGTTAGGCAGCTGCATGTCCACAGGAGGGAGTAGAATTTAAAGAAGCATCTTTGAATTTACACTTTTTAGTCACTATCTAGACAACCACTTTTTTCCCAGAGTTTTTTAAAGATTCCCACTTTGTGCATTGTTGCTTAATGATTCACCTCCCTTCCATTCTATTCCCCCCCTCTTTTTCTGATTTTATCTACTTTGTGAGCTAACCAAATCTCCAGACTTGGCATTTCAGACATATGTTCACTGTAATCACAGAATCTGCCCTTTTCCCTGACACTCTGACTAACCTTGATTTTTTATGATTCTCACACTCAATACTAGACTGACTTCTGTCCACACAGTGTGGGTACACTGCATATTTCTTAAAAGTAAAGACCATTGATCCAAATCTACTGAAACAGCCTTACTGGAAATGGAGGCCTTGAAGTCCCCCATGGACTTTCTGGACTATTTTGATGATGCACATGATCTGAGCAACCCTATTGTTTCTTCTGCCCTTTATCTACCAAGCATTGCTAAAGAATATCACAGTCCACTCTGGTTCATTTGATCCACTACATTTAGACCTCATGGGCTCCAGATGTGTGTGTGTGTGTGTGTGTGTGTGTGTGTGCCCAATGGATATGTGTGTACGTATGTTTATGAGCACATGCAAGAGCATGCAAGCCTGATGAGATCATCAAGTATCTTACTCTATCTTTCTCTACCTTAATTCTATAAAACAGCTTTCTCTAAATCTGAAGCTCAGGCGGTCAGTTGGCTGGCCTACAAACCTCAGTGATCCTCCTGTCTCCAACCCCCAATCTAATCCCTGGAGTCATAGATATATGCAACCACATCTGGCTCTTTTTATGAGAGATGGGGATAATTGGGTCCTCATGCATGCACAAGTGTTCTTATCCACTGACCCACCTTGTCAGCCCATTGAGATAACTGAAATAGTTTGTTGATGTTCATTGATATTTTTCCTAGTCAATCTATCCCACTTGTAAACTTTGTCTTGTTTTCACACTACTTCCCTTGCTCTCAGCAGGAATCACAGATGCCATGTTACTGGGAAGATATAGACCAGTACCATTCAACTGTGGCTGCACATTAGACTCACCAAGAGAGTTTTAAAAACATACTAGAGAATGTGCTCTGCAGTAAAGACTTCGTGGATTTGCCTGACATAGAATTCACATGTTACAATGTTTTAAGTCTCCTTAGGTTATCATAATGTTCAGCCAGTGGTAAGAAAGAAACACTGATTTAGGTCAATTGACAACAAATGAAGATAGATAACCTAGGAACACAGGTATTTTACCAAGCATATAGAAAGCAAGCCATCTTAGCTTAGTGTACTCATTCCTATTTGGGTCCTCTCTGAATAAGCTATCATCTGCTATCAGTCTTGGAGATGTCTAATGTGATGTCATAATTCCTTATCATACCACCAATCCAATATAATGAATGGCTCTTAGGTACACAGTCCTTCTGAATTTAACGCTTGACCCATGGGAGGAATGGTGTTATTAGGGGGTGTGACCTTGTTGGAGGAAATGTGTCACAATAGAGGCAGGTTTTGATGCCTTATATGCTCAAATAATACCCAGTGTATTATACAGTCTCCTTCCTCAGTGGTATACATCTCCTTGTTCAGAACTGTCTGCCTGCATGCTGCCATGCTTCTCACCAGAATGATAATGGACTAAGCCTCTGAAACTATAAGTGGGCCCCAGTTAAATGTTGTCATTTATAAGAGTTGCCATGGTTATGGTGTCTTGAAATCCCAAGACAGAAATGTGTTACTATGTGCATTTTTCACAAGTTAACAACCTGGTCTTGAAGCAAAAACATAATCCCAAAATGAAAGCAATTTTGGCTGCCTTGACTTACAAAAAAATAGATCACATCCCTAACATAAAGCAAAGGATATCCCTAGAATAATTCAAAAATGAAGAGAATCAGAGGCAACACAAAGGGAGGCTGGGATGGTTGGTTTTCTATGTAAGGATGACTAGACCACAGGATAATAGATAACTACTTCAATTCTTTCTGGTTATGGTGAGTTTGTGAAAGTGTTCCATATATCACTAAAGTCTCAGCTTCAGAACTGGCTGGGGACATCCTACAATGTTATCTAATTGTCTTTTCCTTTGTGATCCTCACTCCTGCTCTGGAGAACCTGTTGACTGACTGATCTGACTTGGTCAGATGGCCTCAATGTAGGAGCTCCAGTAAGTGAGGTACAGTGAAGGACACTGTGGGAAGTACGTGTAAAGAAGATTTGGACCCGCGGTAAATGAACCCCATAAGAATGGGGCAAGGTAAAGGTAAAGTTTTTGTGTATGTGTTTAGAGACTCAAAGATAATTCTCAGAGATGCTTTTAGCTTTGGACCCTGACTAGAGAGTGTACACCTTAGATATGAGAGAGAATGGGTTTGAGAAAAGCAATCCTCCCCTATTTCCGGGGATGCTTTGGCAAAAGAGAAGGAAAATGAATATAAACTGTGTCAGAGCTCGCCTAAGGACAGGAGGCGGTCAGAAGACATCCTGCCTCCTCTATGGCTCCTACTGAAGAATGCTTAGTTCTGATTCTGGATCCCTTAGGGATCCAGATATCTGTGTCCCTTTGGGACATCTAGTTCTCTTCCCTCTCTGTCTATTGTCTGTCCTTGGTACACAATCTGTCAGTTTATGTCCAAGTTTTCATTTCATTGCTTGAATATTGTTCTGTGTTTCATGTTCAAAAGCAAAAAATAGTTAAAACTTTATCTGCTGGTTATTCACCCTTTGACTTAGCTGTTTTAACTCATTAAAAAAAGTCTCAATAAACTTCTGGAGCTCTACACCTGTAGATAGGAGTCTAGCACATCTGAAGAAACCCTGCCAGAAGCTGATTGTGTACACAAGGCTCTCTAAAAGGAGCCAGCAGCATATTGGCTTCTATGCTAAGGGAGCTGATGGCTGGTTTTCCTACAAACATCTCTGATTGTTATTATTTGGTTCAGAAGGTGACAAGGTGTTTCTTAAAATTGCAGCTAGAAAAATTAAGAAAATGTTGTCTGGTTTAAATAAGTAAGTGTGTAGTTACTTCATTTTTGTTTCTGACTAGTTTTAAAAGTATAAATATGTTCTTTATGTCTTGGTTATAGATCATTGGGTATGACTAACAGTTTGTAACATTGGTAACAGAAAGTTGGATTAAAGCTGGTAACTCAGGGTTGGAGTCATTCTACACAGCAAAGCATGTCATGAGCCAAAACAGGGAAAAAGGTCTCTAAAGATATGTCTAAACTGGGAATATTTTATGTAATTCTTATCCTAGAACCAGACTCATAAAAGATAGGATTTAGGGCAAGGTCTCTTTGATGTATAGGAGGTTGTACAGTTGTGTGTTCCTGTGCAGGAACTGGCAGCCAAACTTTGTAGCATGGGGTTGATGCACCTGGTATTGATTTTGGAGAGACTAAATTATTTGTTGGAGGTTGGCTTTTGCTTTCCAAAGTTGTGTTTGTGCTCTGGTATTGCAAGGGAAACTTGATGGCGGTTAAGCTCCCAGTGTTCTGTGGCTGTTAAGTCACAGGTTCTGGATTCTAACTCACATTTGTAATTATGGAAAAGTTAAGCAGGTGGTGATTGTCACAGGAGTTTCAAAGGATTCATTAGGCTTGCCTACTTTAGCTGCCATTACAAGAAATTTGCATCCTGGTGACTGTGGGAGATTTGTGTTTAGTGAGATTTCTTCTAATCTTAAAAAAAAAACATGAAGCAATATCATTGGAATGTTTTGTCTCAAGGAATGGCAAATAGCCTTATATTATGTAAAAATTTTTGTTGCTTCTCCAATACAAGAAGTTAGGTCTTTGACTCTCCCAGTGTATATTCATTATATGGATGGTATTTAATTAGCAGATCCATCTGAAGGACTTTTACTATAAGGTTTTGCCCTAATAAAATGAGCTTTAAAATTTTGGGGAGTGGTTGTTCAAGAAAAGGTTCAAAGGCAAAAATATTCTTTTCAATATTTGGAACATCAGGTATATCCTAAACAAAGTGTAGTACAGAAAATTCAAATTAGAAAAGAAAATTATTTATTTTAAATGATTTTCAAAAGTTGTTAGGAGATATTAATTGGCTAAGACATCAGCTTAAGATTACAGGAGAACATAAATCTCTGTTTGATAATCTCAAGGAAGATGGAGATCCAAATTCTCTTCAACAATTAACTGATGAGGGACGAATAGCTTTGCAGAAAGTATTATTAGCCAACAACAAACACATTATGTAGTCTATGATCAATTGTTGATTGTTTGTGTTATTGCAACTCATGTACTCACAGCAGTGCTTTGGCAAAAGAGGTCAAACAACTCTTTCAAAGGAGTTGCCTAATACATCCGAAAACAGATATTTGCATTATGATTAATAACAGCAGCAAAACTGCAGTTATGAAGTAGCAATGAAATAATTTTATGGTAGTATGTGGGGGGACCCTGTAACATGAGGAACTGTATTAAAGAGTCACAGCATTAGGAACCACTAGACCATCAATGTATATTCACCTTTCTTCATCTCCAAGTAAAGTGTTAACACCCTATTATGAAACTGTTGCTGTGTTAATACGGAATTGTAGGACAGGATCATGAAAGTATTTTGAGAAAGAACCTGATGAAATATTTATTCTTTATTCTAAATAGCAATTAAAGTAGTCATTGCAGAATAATGAAATTTACCTATTGCATGTGCAATTTTTTAGGCAAAGTTAATAATCATTACCCAAAAGACAAGTTGTTACAATTTGCCTCTGCATGCTTTTGTATTTCATGTAAATTTATGCATGCAACTCACAGAGAATGTGCTTACAGTATTTACAGACAGCTCATCTAATAGGAAAGCAGCATATTTAATTGGATCACATGTTTATTCTCTTTGAGTTGCCCCCAACACAAGTTATTGAACTACGTGCTGTATCCACTATTTTTGAGATGTTAAAAATCAAGGTTTTAATTTGTATAGTGATAGTCAATTTATAGCTTATGGATTATAATTGCTTGAAAAAGTTCAAGTTTCAGATACTGCTAATTCTCAAATTTTTCAATAATGTATCCATATACAACACACTTTAAGAGAATGTACTGTTCCTTAACTTGATAGGGCATGTAAGAGCTTATACAGAATTGCCTGGACCCCTTAGTCGGGCAATGCCACAACAGATTTGTATAACAGGTAGATTGTAGGCTTTACACAGGAACAATTGGCCAAACAATCTCGTTCTTTAAATCATCAAAATAGTAATGGCTTAAGACAATAATTTGGTATTTCTAGAGAATGTACAAGTTAAATTGTAAAGACTTGTTCTCAATGTCCATAATTTCTACCTGTACCACATAATGGTGTTAATCCTTGAGGATTGGTACCTAATCAATTATGGCAAATGGATGGTACTCATATTTCTGATTTTGAAAAGTTAAAATATGTATGTGTTACTATACACCTTTTCAGGCATTCTATTTGCAACTGATTTAACAGGATAAGCAACTGAAAATGTAATTAGTCATTGCCTACATTGTTTTGCTATGCTGGTTGTTCCAAATAAAATTAAAGCAGATGATAAAACTGAATATTACAGTCAAGCATTTGAGATGCTTTACCAACAATTCAATATTATCCATATTACTGGGATTTCTTATAACATGAAGGAAAAGGTACTGTGAAATTAGAATTGTGGAACTTTTTTTAATTTTCTTTATTCTTTGTTTACATTCCAAAGGTTTTCCCCTTTCCCAGTTCCTCCTTCATCATATGTCCCATAAGTCTCTTCTCTCCACACATATCCCAATCAACCCCCCACCCCCACCATTTCTCTGTTCTGATACTCTCCTACAAAACTGGATCCAGTCTTTTCAGGACCAGGGTCCTCTCCTTCCTTCTTCTTGGAAATTTTTTGATTTGCTAATTGTGCCTTGAGTATTCAGAGCTTCTGGTTTCATTAATATCCACTTGTCAGTGATTGCATTTCATGTGTATTCTTTTGTGATTGGGTTAGCTCACTTAGGATGATATTTTACAGATCCAACCATTTGACTACAAATTGCATGAATTCATTATTTTTAATTGCTGAGTAGTATTCCATTATATAAATATACCATATTTTCTGTATCCATTCCTCCTTTGAGGGACATCTGGGTTCCTTCCAGCTTCTGGCTATTATAAATGAGGCTGCTATGAACATAGTGGAGTATGTGTCTTTATTGCATGCAGGGGAATCCTCTGGGTATATGCCCAGGAGTGGTATGACAGGGTCCTCTGGAAGTTTCATGCCCAATATTCTGAGGAACTGCCAGACTGATTTCCAGAGCAGTTGTACCATCTTGCAATCCCACCAACAGTGGAGAAGTGTTCCTCTTTCTTTACATCCTCACCAGCACCTGTAGTCTCGAGTTTTTAATCTCAGCCATTCTGACTGGTGTGAGGTGGAATCTCAGGTTTGTTTTGATTTGCATTTCCCTGATGACTAATGATGTTTAACATCTCTTAAGGTGCTTCTCAGCCATCTGAATTTCTTCAGGTGAACATTCTTTGCTTATCTCTGTACCCCCATTTTTAATAGGGTTATTTGGTTCTTTGGGGTCTAATTTCTTGAGTTCTTTGTATATATTGGATATTAACCCTCTGTCAGATGTGGGGTTGGTGAAGATCTTTTCCCAATTTACTGGTTGCCATTTTGTCTTTCTGACAATGTACTTTGCCTTGCAGAAACTTTGTAATTTTATGAGGTCCCATTTGCCAATTCTTGATCTTAGAGCATAAGCTATTGGTGTTCTGTTCAGGAACTTTCCCCCTGTGCCCATGTCCTCCAGGGTCTTCCCCAGTTTCCTTTCTATTAATTTTAGTGTGTCTGGTTTTATGTGGAGGTCCTTCATCCAATTGAAGTTGATCTTAGTAGAAGGTGATAAGAGTGAGTCAACTTGCATTCTTCTGCATGTTGACCTCCAGTTGAATCAGCACCATTTGTTGAAAAGACTATCTTTTTAACACTGGATGGCTGTAGCTCCTTTATCAAAGATCAAGTGGCCAAAATTCTGTTGGTTCGTTTCTGGGTCTTCAATTCTATTTCATTGATCTACTTGCCTGTGGCTGTGCCAATACCATGTAGTTTTTAACACACTTGCTCTGTAGTATTGCTTGAGGTCAGGAATATTGATTCCCCCAAAAGTCCTTTTACTGTTGAGAATAGTTTTAGCTATCCTGGGTTTTTTGTTACTCCAGATGAATTTAAGAATTGTTCTTTCTAGATCTATAAAGAATTGATTTGGGATTTTGATGGGGATTGCATTGCATCTGTAGATTGCTTTTGGCAATATGACCATTTTTACTATATTGATCCTGCCGATCCAAGAGCATGAAATATTTTTCCATCTTCTGAGGTCTTCTTCAATTTCATTCTTTAAGGACTTGAAGTTCCTGTCAGACAGATCTTTTACTTGTTTGGTTAGAGTCACGCCAAGATACTTTATCGTGTTTGTGGCTATTGTGAAAGGTGTTATTTCCCTAACTTCTTTCTCAGCCTGCTTGTCCTTTGAGTACAAGAAGGCTACTGATTTGCTTGAGTTGATTTTGTAACCCGTCACTTTGCTGAAGTTGTTGATCAGCTGTAGGAGTTCACAGGTGCAGTTTTTTGGGTCGCTTAAGTATACTATCATATCATCTGCAAACAGTGATAATTTGACTTCTTCCTTTCCAATTTGTGTCCCTTTGACTTCCTTATGTTGTCTAATTGCTCTCGCTAGAACTTCAAGTACTATATTGAAAAGATATGGATTGAGAGGGCAGCCTTGTCTAGTCCCTGATTTTAGTGGGATTGCTTCAAGTACCTCTCCATTTATTTTGATGTTAGCTACTGGTTTGCTGTGTATTGCTTTTAGTATGTATTGGTATGGGCCTTGAATTCCTGTTCTTTCCAAGGCTTTTAGCATGAAAGGATGCTGAATTTTGTCAAAAGCTTTTTCAGCATGAAATGAGATAACAATTTGGTTTTTTTCTTTTAGTTTGTTTATGTAGTGGATTTCATTGATGAATTTCCATATATTGAAACATCCCTGTGTCTCTGAGACGAAGCCTACTTGATCATGGTGAATGATCGTTTTTATGTGCTCTTGGATTTGGTTGGCAAGAATTTTATTTAGTATTTTTGCATCAATAGTCATAAGGGAAATTGGCCTGTAGTTCTCTTTCTTCATTGGACCTTTGTGAGGTTGTGGTATCAGTGTAATTGTAGCTTTGTAGAACTAGTTCAGCAGTGTTCCTTCTGTTTCTATTTTGTGGAATAGTTTGAAGAGTATTGGTGTTAGGTCTTCTTTGAAGGTCTGATAGAATTCTGCACTAAAACCATCTGGTCCCGTACTTTTTTTGGTTGGGAGACTTTCTATAACCCCTTCTAATTCTCTAGGGGTTATCGGACTGTTTGGCTGATCTAATCGATCCTGATTTAATTTTGGTATTTGGTATCTGACTAGGAAATTATTCATTTCCTCCAGATTCTCCAATTGTGTTGAGTAAATGCTTTTGTATTAGTATCTGATGATTTTTTGAATTTCCTCAGTTTCTGTTGTTATATCCCCCTTTACATTTTTAATTTTGTTAATTTGGATACTGTTTCTGTGCCCTTTGGTTAGTCTGGCTAAGGGTTTATCTATCTTGTTGATTTTCACAAAGAACCAGCTCCTGGTTTTGTTGATTCTTTCTATGGTTCTCTTTGTTTCTATTTGATTGATTTCATCCCTTAGTTTGATGATTGCCTGTCTTGTACTCCTCCTGGGTGAATTAGCTTCTTTTTGTTCCAGGGCTTTCAGGTGTGCCATTAATCTTCTAGTGTGTGCTATCTCCAGTTTCTTTTTGGAGGCACTCAGGGCTATGAGTTTTCCTCTTAGCACTGCTTTCATTGTGTCCCATAGATTTGAGTAGGTTGTACCTTCATTTTCATTGAATTCTAAAAAGTCTTTGATCTCTTTCTTTATTTCTTCCTTGCCCAAGGTGTCATTGAGTAGAGTATTGTTCAATTTCTATGTGTATGTGGGCTTTCTGTTGTTTTTCTTGCTATTGAAGACTACTTTTCCTCCATAGTGATCTGATAGGAGGCATGGGATTAGTTCGACATTCTTGTATTTGTTGAGGTCTGTCTTGTGACTAATTATATGATTGATTTTGGAACAGGTACCCTGCGGTACTGAGAAAAAGTTATATTCTTTTGCTTTAGGATGAAATTATATATATATATATATATATATATATATATATATATATATATATATATATTAAATTCAATTGGTCCAAAGCTTCAATTAGTTTCACTGTGTCCCTTTTTAGTTTCTGGTTTCCTGATCGGTCCATTGAGGAAAATGGAGTGTTGAAGTCACCCACAATTATTGTGTTAGCTGCAATGTGTGCTTTAAGTTTTAGTAAATTTCTTTTATGAATGAGGGTGCCCTTGCATTTGGAGCATAGATGTTCAGAATTGAGAGTTCTTCTTGGTGGATTTTTACTTTGACCAGCAAGAAGTATCTTTCTGAATCTCTTTTGATGACTTTAGGTTGAAAATCAATTTTATCTGATATTAGAGTGTTTACTCCGGCTTGTTTCCTGAGACCACTTGCCTATAAAATTGTCTTCCAGCGTTTTATTCTCAGGTAGTGCTTGTCTTTGACACTGAGATGTGTTTCCTATATGCAGCAAAATGTAGGGACCAGTTTTCTTATCCAGTCTGTTAGTCTGTGACGTTTTGTTGGGGAGTTGAGTCCATTGATGTTAAGAGATATTAAGGAGTAGTGATTATTGCTTCTTGTCATTTTTGTTGTTGTTTTTTATATTTGATAGATATTCTTTTGGGTTTGATGACCAAAGGTTACTATCTTGTTTTTTCCAGAGTGTAGTTTCCCTCCTTGTATTGGTGATTTCCCCCTATTATCCTTTGTAGGGCTGGGTTTGTGGAAAGATATTGTGTAAATTTGGTTTTGTCATGGAATATCTTAGTTTCTCCCTCTATGGTGACTGAGAGTTCTGCTGGGTATAAAAGTTTTGGCTGACTCCTGGGCATATATCCAGAGGATTCCCCTGCATACAATAAAGACACATGCTCCACTATGTTTATAGCAGCCTTGTTTATAATAGCCAGAAATTGGAAGGAGCCCAGATATCCCTCAAAGGAGGAATGGATACAGAAAATGTGGTATATTTATACAATGGAGTACTGCTCAGCAATTAAAAATACTGAACTCATGCAATTTGTAGGTAAATGGTTAGATTTGGAAAATATCCTAAGTGAGCTAACCCAATCACAAAAGAATACACATGAAATGCAATCACTGATAAGTGGATATTAATAAGCCCAGAAGCCCTAAATGCTCAAGGCACAATTAGCAAGTCAAATGACTCCCAAGAAGAAGAAAGGAGAGGACCCTGGGCCTGAAAAGATTGGATCCAGTTTTGTAGACCCAGAACAGAGAAATCGTGGAGGGGGTGAAATGATTGGGGAATAGTTGGGGGGGAGAGGAATTATGGGACATATGGTAGGGGGAGGAAATGGGAAAGGGGAAAGCCTTTGGAATGTAAACATAGAATATAGAAAATAAAAATTAAATTAAAAAATGTTTCAAAACGGGAAAAACAGTTTTGGCTGGCATTTGTGTTCTCTTAGTGTCTGCATTAGATCTGCCCAGGATCTTCTAGCTTTCATGGTCTCAGGTGAGAATTCTGGTGTAATTCTGATAGGTCTTCCTTCATATGTTACTTGGCCCTTTTCTCTTACTGCCTTTAATATTCTTTGTTTAGTACATTTGTGGTTTTGATTATTATGTGTCAGGAGGTATTTCTGTCCAGTCTGTTTGAAGTTTTGTATGCTTCTTTTATATTCATGGGCATCTCCCTCTTTAGGTTAGGGAAGTTTTCTTCCATAATTTTGTTGAAGATGCTGGTCCTTTAAGTAGTAAATCTTCACTCTCTTCTATACCTATAATCCTTCTCATGTGTCAATGGTCTTCTCATTGTGTCCTGTATTTCCTGAATAGTTTGGGTTACAAGCTTTCTGCATTTTCATTTTCTTTGAATGTTGAGTCCATGGTTCCTATGGTATCTTTGGCATCTGAGATTCTTTCTTCTATCTCTTATATTCTGTTGTTGATATTTGCATCTATGGCCCCTGATTTTTTCCCAAGGTTTTCTATCTCCAAAGTTGTCTTCCTATGTGATTTCTTAGTTGTTTCTACTTCTGTATTTAGGTCGTGAATGGTTTTGCTCATATACTTCACTTTCTTGTTCGTGTTTTCATGTAGATCTTTGAGAAATTTTTGTGTTTCCTCTTTCATGTCTTCTGCCTATTGACACAAGTTCTCCTGTATTCTTTTAAGTGATTTTTGCATTTCCTCCCTAATGCCTTCTATCTTTTGACTCATATTCTCCTGAATTTCTTTAATTGATTTTTGCATTTCCCTCGTAAGGATTTCTGACTTTTGATCCATTTTCTCCTGTATTTCTTTAAGAGATTTATTTACATTCTTGTGTTCCTCTAACAGCATCCTGACCAGTGATTTTAAATCCCCATCTTGTTTTTCTGGTGTGTTGGGGTATCCAGGACTTCCTATTGTCAGAGAATTGGGTTCAGATGCTGCCATGTTGCCTTGAATTCTGTTAGTAACGTTCCTACATTTGCCTCTTGCCATCTGGTTATCTCTGGCGTTAGTTGGCCTTGTTGTCACTGGCTGGTGTTTGAACCTCCTGTGAGCCTGTAAGGGTAATTCCTCACCTCTGTCTGTAAGGGTTTCCCCTGGCTTGGATTACTGGTGTGCTACCTTTCTCTTGGGTGCCCTTGAAGTCCTAATGCTTCCTGCGCCAAGCAATGCTACACTTGGGTTGTCTCTATGAACCTGGTGCTGCCTGTCTGCTCCTTCAGGGTGCACAGATGGTAGATGCTGCAGGGATCTTATCCAAGTCCTGATCACTCTGCAGGGCAGATTACCCTGGGTTTGTGTTCAGATGACCTGCTGAGCCTCCCAGGCCCTGGGTACAGGCAAAAGCCTGGCAGGTTTCCACCAGAGTGCTGGGAGTTGGTGCCCGGCCCAGTGGGCATAGAGATGGCCCGCCAAGCCTCCCAGGCCCTGGGTACAGGCGAGAGCCTAGCAGGTTTCCACCCGAGTGATGTTAGTCGCAGATTGAGTCTGCATACCTGGGCTCATCTGTTGGTTCTCTACCGATGACCTGGCAGCAAGATGGAGACTGCCACTGCGAATGTTATTGTAGAACTTTAAAATTATATCTTCATAAAAAAAGGGGGGGGAGTTTTATCCCCATGCACCACAAAATTATTTAAATCATGTACTTTTTATTTTAAAATTTTAAAATTTGAATGCCAAGGAATTTTTGGCCAAGTGTCTATGACACCCTACAACTAGGCATACTTATGCCTAGATGAAATGGAAGGATCTACTTACTGGCATGTGGTATGATCCTGATCAGGTATTACTATGGGGAAGAAGGAATGTTTGCTTTTTCTGCAGGATGCTACAGGAGCATACTAACTGCCAGAGTGATTGCTGAGACATGTTGCTGCTGAGACCAAGAATGATGATGATCTGTAAGCTTGCTAAGTGCCCTGACAATGAAGATTGGGAAGCTGTATTGGATAAATATTTCTGACCCACCTTTGATTGCTTATATCCCAGATTGGACAAGCAGGCTTGCCTCATTAGATATTGTGGGACAGAGAGCATGTAGACTATAGAATTTGCCTTCAAGCACTTAATCAAAAAGAGCATTTATAAAGACTCCATTATTTAATGTGACCAGTTATTCTGACTCAATCATGGACTGATCTGAAAATCAATCCAATATTGGAATAAAAGTAAAGCCAAGTCTTCATTTGAAAGGCTGACTCTGGACATTTTCAGTGACATATTCAAAAATAAAAAGCTGCCTTGTATGTAGTTACATTTGCAGTGTATAAAATTGTACAGGATCTGGACTTCTGAACAAGTGCATGTGTTAAGGCTCTGAATCTTTTATTAATTATCATGTTAAAATTACTTTTGTTTCTTCCACAGTATTTAATATAAGTTGTTTTGATTGTACACTTTCTAAGTATCAGAGTATTGAAAACTGGCCTGTTTGTTATGGTGGTCTATCAACCAGCTTTCATATTATTACTCATGAGTATTACAGGACCTTGGTATTCTAAAAAAAAAAAAAAAGCTTGCAAATACTGGAAGAAGTGAGTCAGGCTTTCAATAGAAGGAAGAGGGTAGTGGGCTTGATTATTGCTGGTATAAAAACTTTAATTACATTAATAGATAGCACCACTGCTTCTGCAACTGCTTTGACACAAGAAGACAGCTACTTTTGTTAATCATTTAGCAAAAGCTGTTACTAATGTTCTGAGTATTCAAGAGGATTTAGCTAGATGATTAGAACACTAGATTTATGCTCTCTATGATACTATTCAAATTATTAGGTTCAAAGTAAGAAGCCATCTCAAATGTCATGCTAAATATGTATGGATTTGTGTTACTTTATTTTGTAATGATAATCAACATAATTGAGAAAAATATCAAAAATACTTGCAGGGTATTTGGCATAATTCTAACACCTCTCTGGATGTTTTAACATTGCATAGTGAGATTATGAATGTAAAGAATGATGCTCTGCTGGGCTCTGATGCTGCAAAAACTGCTGATAAAAATAGCCTGAGGTCAGTATTTCCATCTTGGTCAAGTTTCAAGAACAGCATATATCTATATATCTTGATCATACTAGCCCTTCTTGTCCTAGGAATACTTTTATTCCTGTCCATTATGATGAAATTCACCTCAAATGACATCAATTTATTGGTGGCCAAAATACGTGACTGAAACTAAATATGGATCCCTGGAGTTATAACAGGCTGACATTCAGAGACAGGTAAGTTCTGCACAAATCCTTACCGACGTAAGACAGAAGTGCATTGCTTTTGATAATGCATATTCCACAATGGGTAAGGAAGGCATTCATGTCAGAACAACCTAATACAGACGCAGCCTTTTTATGAAATTTAAAAAAAAAAAAAAAGGAGAGATGTGGAGATCTTCTTGGGGCTGCTTGGCAGGAATTTGATATTGGGTCAGGACAAGGAAGTGGGCTTCAGACAGGAATTTTACGTTGGGCCAGGACAGAGAAATAAGCTTAGGCAGGAATCTGATTTTAGGCAAAAAAAAAAAAAAAAAAAAAAAAGTAGGCTTTACGCAAGAATGTAACGTTGGGGCTTCCAGTTTCCGCCTCTGGATTGGGATCATCCCCTGTCACAACTTACCATCTCCAAGCTGTGCAGGAAGAAAAATATCAACCCAGGAGCCAGTGTGTAGGAGGCAGCCTGCACAGCTCACCATCTCCGGGTGGCACAGAAAGACAGATATCCTCCTGGCAGCCAGTGAGGAGGAGGCAGTCTGCACAAGTGAGACTGGTCCTGCAGGTCAGAGGATCCTGTCTGGAGACCTCTGGCAGGAGCCTTCCGGTTTCCACCTCCAGATCAGAATCAGATAAACCATCTAAACAGTCTCATAACCTCTAAAGAAATAGAAGTGGTCATTGAAAGTCCCAACCAAAAAAATCACAGGACCAGATGGTTTTAGTGCAGAATTCTATCAGACCTTCAAAGGAGACCTAACACCAATACTCTTCAAAGTATTTCACAAAATAGAAGCAAAAGGAACATTACCCAACTTGTTCTATGAAGCCACAATTACACTGATACAAAAACCAGACAAAGATCCAACAAAAAAAAAAGAGAACTTCAGACCAATTTCCCTTATGAGTATCAATGCAAAAATACTCAATAAAATTCTTGCCAACCAAATCCAAGACACATCAAAACAATCATTCACCATGGTAAAGTGTTGAATCTTGAATCAACAGGATCAAGGGTTCATCACAGGAATGCAGGGATGGTTCGATATATGGAAATCTGTCAATATAATCCACTACATAAACAAACTCAAAGAAAAAAACCACATGATCATTTCATTAGATGCTGAAAAAGCATTTGAAAAAATTCAGCATCCTTTCATGTTAAAGGTCTTGGAAAGAACAGGAATTCAAGACCCATACCTAAGCATAATAAAAAGCAATATACAGCAAACCAGTAGCCAACATCAAACTAAATGGAGAGAAACTTGAAGCAATCCCACTAAACTCAGGGACTAGGCAAGGCTACCCTCTCTCTCCATATATTTTCAATATAGTACTTGAAGTTCTAGCAAGAGTAATTAGACAACATAAGGAGGTCAAAGGGATACAAATTGGAAAGGAAGAAGTCAAACTATCATTATTTGCAGATGATATGATAGTATACTTAAGTGACCCAAAAAAACTCCACCAGAGAACTCCTACAGAAGATAAACAACTTCAGCAAAGTGGCTGTATAAAAAAATCAACTCAAGCAAATCCATAACTTTCCTATACTCAAAGTATAAACAGGCTGAGAATGAAATTAGGGAAATGACATCCTTCACAATATCCACAAACAATATAAAGTATCTTGGCATGACTCTAACCAAAGAAGTGAAAAATCTGTATGAGAGGAAATTCAAGTCTTTGAAGAAAGAAATCCAAGAAGACCTCAGAAGATGGGAAAATCTTCCATGCTCTTGGATTGGCAGGATTAATATAATAAAAATGGCCATCTTGCCAAAAGCAATATACATATCAAATGCAATCCCCATCAAAATCCCAACTCAATTCTTCATAGAGTTAAAAAGAACAATTCTCAAATTCATCTGAAATATCAAAAAAAAAAAAAAAAAACAGGATAGCTAAAACTATCCCCAACAGTAAAAGAACTTCTGGGGGAATCAATATCCCTGACCTCAAGCAGTACTACAGAGCAATTGTGTTAAAAACTGCATGGTATTGTCACAGTGACAGGCAAGGAGATCAACGGAATAGAATTGAAGACCCAAAAATAAACACACACACCTATAGTCACTTGATCTTTGACAAAGGAGCTACAACAATCCAGTGGGGAAAAAATAGCCTTTTCAACAAATAGTACTAGTTCAACTGGAGGTCAGCATGCAGAAGAATGGAAATCAATCCATTATTATCTCATTGTACTAAGCTCAAGCCCAAGTGGATCAAGGATCTCCTCATAAAACCAAACACACTGAAACTAATAGAAACGAAATTGGGGAAGACCCTAGAGGACATGGGAACAAGGGAAAAGTTCCTGAACAGAACACCAATAGCTTATCCTCTAAGATCAAGAATTAACAAATGGGACCTCATAAAATTATTGAGTTTCTCTAAAGCAAAGGACATTGTTAAAAGGACAAAATAACAACTAACCAATTGGGAAAAGATCTTTACCAACCCTACATCTGACAGAGGGCTTATATCCAAAATATACAAAGAACTCAAGAAGGTAGACACCAGAAAGCCAAATAACCCCATTCAAAATGGGGTACAGAACTAAACAAAGAATTTTTACCTGAGGAATATTGAATGGCGGAGAAGCACCTTAAGAAATGTTCAACATCCTTAATCATCAAGGAAATGCAAATCAAAACAACACTGAGATTTCACTTCATACTACTCAGAATGGCTAAGATCAAACATTCAGGAGAAAACAGGTGCTGGCAAGAATTTGGAGAAAGAGGAACACTCCTCCACTGCTGGTGGGGTTACAAGCTGGTTAAACTGCTCTGGTAATCAGTCTGATGATTCCTCAGAAAACTGGGCATGATACTACTGAAGGACTCCGCTATAACACTCCTGGGCATATACGCAGAGGATTCCCCAGCATGTAATAAGGATACATGCTCCACTATGTTCATAGCAGCCCTATTTATAACAGCCAGAAGCTGGAAATAACTCAGATGTCCCTCAACAGAGAAATGGATACAGAAAATGTGGAATATATACACAATGGAGTACTATTCAGACATTAAAAACAATGAATTCATGAAGTTCTTAGACAAATGGATGGAACTGGAGAATATCATCCTAAGTGAGATAACCCAATCACAAAAGAACACTCGTGGTGTGCACTCACTGATAAGTGGATATTAGCCTAGAAGCTTGGATACCCAAGACAAAATTCACATATCAAATAAAGCCAAAGAAGAAGGAAGGAGACACTTATGGTCCTGGAAAGGCTCAGTGCAGCAGTGTAGGGAAATACCAGGACAGGGAAGTGGGAAGAGCTGTATTGGGGAACAGAGGGAGAGAAGAGGGCTTATTGGACTTTGGGGGGGGGATCCAGGAAAGGGGGAATCATTTAAAATGTAAATAAAGAATATATCGAATAAAAAGAAAAAAAGTAAAAAGAAAAAAAAGAATATAACTTTGGGCTAGGACAGGGAAGAAGGTTAAGACATCTTTGTCATCCTGATGGGCTCTGAGAAACAATGATTATGGGAGTGATAACTGGGCTTTGTTTACTGCCTTGCTTGTTCTTTGACTGTTTGTGTTTATTGTCTTGCTTGTTCCTCAACTTATAAATGATCTTATTATTTGCATGTAATTAAAATTGTATAAAAGCAGATTGGGAAAAAAATCAAACCTGCCTCAGCCTCAGAACTGTCTAGGTGGGGTCATGCTACCAAAAAAAAAATCAGTGTAAATGACCCTTTCCAACAGGGCTGGGCATTATCCCATCCACGCAAGGCCAAACACAGTGAACAAGTGAAGATGCAGTCACTTTGGGGCCCAATTCAGCTCTACCAACATGGTGTTTAGGCACTGTTTTGCTCCAGATCAGAGAGTGGAATAGGTTCACAGGAACTTGATTTTCCTAGGGGAAAGCACACATTTATTTTATACTACCTATACCTTGAAGAGTAAGTAAAGCTTTGGATGTGAGTTATTGGTTGGTGCAGAAGGGCTAGAAATGCTTCATTTACATGGAAAGGGATTCCCAGATCTTACTGGACGTGTCCCTATAGGAAGAGAGGCAGTTAAACCTGTAATTTGCCTACCAAGATACATGGCTTTCCTCAGTGGCAGTGGAGGTGGTAGTCATAGGGCTCTGTGCCCCAAGGCAGGCAGGCCCACAACAGGGAGGGCGTGATTCTTAATTTTGCAGGTCTCAAGATGAGATTTTCATGGTTTGGATGTGCCCTGTCCTAACTCTTGCTCCAGGCTGGTTCCCCCAGTAGCATTTGCCCCATGATTCAGTCTCAGTCTGATACTTGAATGAGACTCAGATTGTCGATCTTCTCCCCTTGCCATTCCAGGTTCTCATGCTTTCAGACGTTCACTGCTTCCTCTGACTACACCCATGTCCTCAAGTCTCACACTTCCTTACAGAGCCAGCTACCTGAACCTGAACTTTCAAGACAGGAGCTTCTAAGGGACATTTAAGATTCCAGTATTAGGAGGTGATAACAGAGCTCAGTAGAAGAATACTTGAGAACCAAGCATGACCACCCCCCTCATTGTCCAGAATAAATAAATGTCAAAAAAAAACATGTAGGGTGTATATACTATAGAGAAAGTACATTTTTGTGGCCTGGACAGATGGTACATTGGTTAAGCATGCTCCATGCTGTATCATAAGGACCAGGGTTGGTAGGTATCGCAACACCCATGTCAAGCAGCTCACAACCACCTGCAGTTCTAGATTCAAGGAAACTGACATCCTCTTCTGACCCCAGACACACCAATGTACAACTACACTTATTCAGATGTACAGACAAAACAGCAGCAACAACAACAATGAAAATGATGAGGATATATGTCTGTACACCAAACACGATAAAGCAGACAGTATTGGTTGTTTTCTCATGATAAATAATTGAAGACTGATGAGACAGTTCAAGCCAGATTTCTGTGCACTTGTATCTTGTTTGGTGGGTTTGCAGGTAATACACAGAAAACCCCTTCTTCTCATTTACATTTTTGGAGTAAAAGTTCATATGTTGCAAGGATCATGAAACACAGGAAAGAAAAACAACTTTGTAGCCCAGAAGTTACTTTCAATAGCATCTTTAATAACTCTATGTTTCAATTTTCTTCCATCTTCTCAAATACATTTTACAGAGCAGTGCTGTTATCTGTGAATGATGCAATAGCATCAGACAAGGAAATACATATCTTATTGTGTTTTATTTTACATAATTGAACCAACTACAACGGCATTGGTTCAGAAATGAAGACAAATGATTTCACTTTTTAATTAAGCTTTTAAATCCCCTAATTAAATGCCTAAATTGCACAGAACCATTTCAGTGTGAATTGTCTTCAGGTTGCTGTATGTGGATTTTCCTGCAGAATGAGACTACAGTGAAGAACTGTACATCAAGCTCACACTTTGGCCTCACAGGCCTTTTTGTGATCCAGCAAGGCAAGATCAAAGAAGAGAGAATGTTCCAGGTGGACGAGAAGCCTGCTGCACTTGTCTGCTGTCCTGTCACACGTACAGCCTCAGGAGTCTGTGAGCACTCTGTAGCAGCCAGCAGGTGTGAGAGAAAGATACTAGAGTATCACCAAATGGCCTCAGGTGGACCTGGGTCCAGACACGTTTAATACCTGAAGGCATTTTGTAAGGCATGGAATTGTAAGGCTAACTATTAATTGAGAAGAGACAAAGGAACCTACATTTAATAACTATCTAAAATATGACAAAATATCTAGTCTATTCATTGAAGCATACTCCCATACTTAAGTGTTTGCATTTATTATTTTTAGGGGGTTGAACTCTTGTATCAGGAAGTGCAAATGCAGCTCAGGGTACTGCACACAGGAATCTGTGCTTCCTTCCCTCTTACACTGAGTCCTAGGAATCTTCCTCTGGTTCTCAGCCTTGGTAGTAGGTGACTTTACTTGCTGAGCCATGGTGCTAGCCCTGTATTGGATCTACAGAAAGTGAAGCTCAGAAAAATTAAATAACCTATATAAGGTGCTTTTGCAAAAGGTGAGATATCAGGTACTTAGTTACATTTTCAAACTTTTAAATTTTTCATTTCTTTCATTTTTTTGAGATTAGAATATAATTACATGGTTCATTTCCTCCTGCACTTTTCTTCCTCCAGACCCTCCTGTATACCTCCCTCTCCTTTCTTTCCTTCAAATTCATGACCTCTTTTTTATTAATTGCTGTTACATGCATATGTGTATGTATGTGTGTGTGCATTTGCTTCCTTAGTATGTATATATGTGTATGTATGTAAAGGTTTTAAATCATTATGACTTTGATAAATAGAAAGAATGAGCAGTTTTTATTTCAATTTTACTCAATTTTTAATGCTTGGGAATTCTACTACATAAAATTATGAGTGACAGTTGAAAGGAGAGAAAAGAGATTTTCAGTTCACAGCTTGAAGATAGATTTGGGTACCCAAACTTCATGCATACGACAATGGTTAAATGAGCTCATCTGTAGTATGGGCTGTAGTGTCCAATGAGACCCTGCCTCCAAGACCAGACCAGTGTGTTCATTATTCCTGATGTAAAAAGTAGAGGGCTGATAACTCACAGATCTCTCTCGCTCTCTCTCTCTCTCTCTCTCTCTCTCTCTCTCTCTCTCTCTCTCTCCCTCTCCCTCTCCCTCTCCCTCCCTCCATCCTTCCCTCTCTCTCTCTTTTCTCTCTCTCTTTCTCTCTTCTTCTTTTCCTCCATCACTCTTCTTCTCCCTCAACCCCTCCCTCTCAGTATTCTTTCAACCAACCAATGGAAGGTTTTGATTCAAGATTACACTTTGCGTGACAGTGACCTAGTGTACACAGGTTATGGAGTTCCTTGTGTAGCAGATCAACATGTCGCCAGCAGTATCACATGCTACCCTTAATCTGCAACATACAATGTCTTCTTCTCCCTATGAGGTTAGAGGTAAGAATCAGAAATGCTTTTCATTCTCATGAGATGAATGACAATATCTATTCTACAACTGACCAGAAATCACACTATCCCTTCCACTCCGGCATAAAATAATGTTCAGGGACCTGAACCTTTTAAACACTCTACACAATAATTTAGTTGATAAACCTTTGTAATTTCTGGATAATTGAATTAGAATTACCAAGCAGGGGGAGGCAAGAATGACAGCAAACTTAGAAGGGAACATTTACTTCAAAGTAATGATAAAGTCTTAGAAGTTCATGATAACTGAAGGTTTGGAGAAAGTGGAAGCATTCATATATGAATAATGTAAAACCTTATCTCAGAACTCCTACTGTCAAGGACATAGTACACTAAAGCATAATTACCCAAATAATTCCAAGGTGGCTACATGCTCCAAAGACAGCAGATTCAATACATGGAAATCCTCTTCTGACTTGATGACAAAGTCACACAGAAGAACAGAACTGGTCTCACAGATGTAAGTTGTTATAGAAAGCTCTGGTTTTGATGAGAATAGTACTGTTATCCAGAACTCAAACTGTGTCTATCACTTGGCATCAGAAATACTAGTATTGGGAGATGCTATAGAAAGCTTACAGGAAGATCTAAAATATAATCACAGCACAGGTCATTTAATGAAGTATCAGACCATGCCCTCTGAAAAACCAAAACCCAAATACACACTTTCTTGCTTTCTTTTCCCTCTTTATGTTGATTACCTTGGGTATTCCTTGTAATGACATGAAGCTGACTAACACATCTTCAAAACTCTTCTAGCATACTACTGGACTCTAGTGGATACATAGAGTTTGCTTGGGGAAAATTAGGAATCTGTGTTTCTAGAAACACTAACTGTATCTGGTTTACCAAGTGGATCAATATGCTAGTGAGAGAAGACTTCATTTAAATTTGGTATGAATTAGGCTGAGAGATCTGAGTAAGACTCATAAACAGGGGCTCCTAAGTTCCACATCTCCCAACATGTCTGCATGTGTGTCTTTCCATCAGTTCACAACTATTGCTGTGGGAGGGGAGGGGAGAAGAAACCTTTATGAACAAATAAGCCAATTGAAAATGAAAGATACTCATCTTGATCCACAGTGATTCTGCCTTGATATACACTCACGAGCTGAAGACAGAAAAACAGAATTAAAATTTCATTCAGGGATGCTCATAAATACCAAAGCCAGTAGGATATTCTTTACATGGTATTCTGTTGGAGCTATACCTACATCAGCATATTTTGAGGTAAAGTTTGATCATGGTAGCAGTATACAGGCATATAGGGGACGTGGTACATGGCTCTGTTGGTCATGGGCCTTGAAGCAAAAAGATTCTCAGGTCCAGAAAGGGAGGGTTGATCTGAGAAAGAGCTTATGTGACAGTTATAAACATTGAACTTTGTGATGCCCACAAAAAAGTGCCCACCTTGGAAAAGTCAGATGGACCAAGTAGGCCAAGGACATCAACCAGTGTCTATCGTCAGCCACTCCAGTGTCACTGTTAAAGCAATACTCACCAAGATCTAAGCAACATAATCTCCCACTGTAGCCAGTGCTGAAAGTATCTTTCCTCTGTGAGGAGCAGAGGCCATCCTTCCAGGTTCTTAGACAAGCCCAACCTGCATGGAAACTATCAACCTCTTCATTGCAATTGCAATGTGCTGAATCCTTTTCCTTCCCTTAGGAGCCATTCCATGCAGAGCATGTAATTAACACATAGTACAGGCCTGACCTTAGTTCAAGAGATGCAGATTCACAGTTGTTGCCACAGAGTGAAAGCCAAGGCAATACATGTAGCAATTGACACATAAGAGTAGAGTCTGATTACAAGTGCTTTCCATATCACTATCAGCTGCTAGCCTGAGAGAGGAGGGATTTTTAGATATATTTGACATGCCATCTTAAAATCTGATACCATGAGAGGTGCTGTTCTCTAGAGAGCACTACATTGACTTTCTATTAAGTAAAGTGCATAAGGTTGAGAACTGTCTTAGTTTGGGTTTCTATTACTGTGATAAAATGCTGTGATCAAATGCAATTTAAGGAGGAAAGAGTTGATTTATCTTACACTTCCAGGAAACAACCCATCACTAAAGGAACTCAGGGCAGAAATTCAATCAGAGCAGGAGCCTGGGATAGGAGCTGATGCAGAGGCCATGGAGGAGCACTGGTTGCTGCCTTGCTCCCTCCAGTTTTTCATGTTTGGTTTCTTATAGCAGTAAGGACCAACATCCCAGGAGTAACACCAACACAGTGAGCTGGGCCCTTTCATATCGATCATCAATCAAGAAAATATGCCACAGGATTAACAACAGGCCAATCTGTTGGGTGGAGGGGGCACATTTTCTCAGTTAAGGAGTCCTCTTCTGAAGGATTCAAGCTGTGTCAAGTTGACATAAAACTAGTCAGTACAGACATCAAGAATGAGGTCAATATTACTAATATAAATCATCATTTTAGTGCTTATTTGATGAGAAGTCTAAGATGCATATATTAACACAGATTTCTAGATGAATCTCCTGAGGAACGATCAAGAAATCTATAGTTGGTTGATAATTAAAATTATATAGAAGTCATAGCTTATTATTGAACATCAGTGTGACTATGTAGAGAATAGAAACTACTTGTTTATTTCAAAACACTAAAATAATAATTTTGAATCTTTCACCACAATGAAATGATAGATATTTGAGGAAGTACCCCTGCTTATCCTGACTATCAAGCTGTCATATTACCCCATAAATATGTAATACTTTTATGTCTTATGATATATTCTAAAATAATTTTAAAATCCTCAAAAATGGAATAATGGCAGAAATTTTTCAAAGACCAGATAGCAACAATCATTCCAGTTTATGAAGCCCAAAAGTCTAGATAGTTTAAATATGTTGCACCAATAAATATTTTAATCAGATTATCAAAGGGCAACTAGTCAGACACAGCAGATGCTTGAAATTTCAGTAGGTAGAAATCTGAGTCAGAGTTGCCAGTTTGAGGCCAGCTTAGGCTACACAGCTAAACTCTGGCTCCATGTCTTCCCCTCACTTGCACTAGCAATTTAAAGAGTTTTAAATTGAGAAAGAAAGTAACAACTTATTAGACACAAGGAATAATGGCTACTTCTGATTGTCACCTGTGGTCCTCAGCCTTCATGTTTCTCAGCCTGTGAATGTAGATGTCCAGTTGTGGTTCTCTGGAGGCCTCCAAGACTTCTCCAAATGGGGCATATCACTCTCCTCCTTCCTGTTCTTAGGGGTTCAGCTTCTCACTGAACAGCTTCAAGCACCCTTGGCTCTCTAACCCATAGCCATAGGGTGACTGTTTAGTGTCTAAGCATGGAAGCCAGTCAAATAAATCCCCTCCCATAAATAAATGACAGATGAATAAATAATGGATGGATACTAGCTAGAGATAGTGATAGATAGATAGATAGATAGATAGATAGATAGATAGATAGATAGATAGATAGATAAGAGTACTGACTGGTTTTGTGTGTCAACTTGACACAGGCTGAAGTTATCACAGAGAAAGGAGCTTCAGTTGTGGAAGTGTTTCCATGAGATCCAGCTGTAGGGCATTTTCTCAACTAGTGATCAAGAGGGGAGGGCCTAGCACCTTGTGGGTGGTACCATCCATGGGCTGGTGGACTTGGGTTCTATAAGAAAGGAAACTGAGCAAGTCAGGGGAAGCAAGCCAGTAAGAAACATTCCTCCATGGCCTTGCATCAGCTCCTGCTTCCTGACCTGCTTGAGTTCCAGACCTGACCTCCTTTGGTAATAAACAACAATGTGGACATATGAGCTAAATAAACCCTTTCCTCCCCAACTTGCTTCTTGGTCATGATGTTTATGCAAGAATCGAAACTCTGACTAAGACAGATAGCTAGAGATAGACTCTGTTCTATTACTTCTATTTCTTTCTTTGATATACAAGGGATTTTCAGTATTAAGTGGATGTGTCAGAAGAGACTGGTCAGGGGAGACCAAAGTGATATGTGCAAAGTAATAATAGAAAAAGCCTGTCAAACAAGAATACCTAATCCAGCAAGCCACCCTTATAAAAAGAAATAGATAAAGGTTTCTGAGAAAAATAAAAGCTAAGAAGTTCTTCACTAATAAACCTATCTTACAGGAATCCTAAAGAGGAAGTGGCAGGACACTGATTAGCTAAAACAAAGGAAAATATAAACTGTCTGATAAAAGCAGAGAATCAAATTCAACATTCTCTAAGCCTCTAATGGTGATGCATAAATCATCTTCAGCTCTATTGTAAAAGGTAAACAACAAAATATCAAAATAATTAGAGCTACAGTAATTTTAATGTGTTCACCATATCCAAGTGTGTGTGTTTGCACTGTTACAACACTAGTATAAAATGTGGATACAAGAAAAAGAAAAGGCATGCGCTCTGAAAAGGAAGACATGCCAGTCTTCAGATGGTATCATCTTATATATGGAAAAGCTGGACACCCTGAAAAGAGAAACAACAAAACTGTGAGAAATAGTCAAGTTCAGCAAAGTTGCAGGAGTCCAGATCCACAGACAATAATGGATGGTGTTTCTATACATGAAAAGTCAGAAAAGAATAATAGGAACAAATTCACTGATAATAGCATCATATGCAGTTCTTGAGGGGATCCCTACACTATATAACACACAGTGTCTACTTCATACAAGTATGCAAAGCTTAGAAAACAAGGTTTGCACCATATAAAACAAGGGAAATTGGGTTTCACCCCAGTCATTAGATAATGCAACTTCTGCATCTCAGCAGGAACAGGTTTTCAGATGCACAGTCATTGTGATCAAAACAATACTAAACTGGCCGTAAAAACAAGCTCCTATAGAGAACAGAGTACACAGTCACACAGAGAGCTGGCTTATCTGTGACCAAGGTGCCCAGCATACTCCGAGGCAGCAGGAAAACTGCTTACATTCAAAGGAATAAAACTCAGCCCTTGCTCACACCACAGGGAGAAAACCAATGCAAAATCATTTAAGTGTGAGGCCTGAAATGATCCATCACCTAGAAAAGAACATTGTGTAAGTTTCCAGTGTTTAGTGTTATCCAATGTTGTATGTAAACCCCCAAGGCAAATACCATGGAAGTAAACATTCAGCAGAAGGGATATTACACCAATCTGAAATTTTCTATACAGAACAGGAAACAATAAAACATAGAGAGAAAACCTACAGGAGTGGAGAAGATATTTGCAAACCACATCTAAAAATAGGTTAATATCGAAAATATATAAGAAATAAGATGCGATCAAATAACTTAATTTAAAAGTAAGCAAAAGGTCTAAATAGACACTCCCTTCCCCCTAAAAAAATCATATGAATAATCAATAATTTATGCATATGTTCTCACCATCACAATCCATCTGGAAAATACCACAACCACAGCAACACACTAGATCATAACTGTCATTATAGTTGCTAAAAAATAGAGCTGATAAGATTGTAATCCCAACTATTGGTCAATGGAGATACCCTGGTGAGCACCACAGCACACCAAGGGCTGGTGGTGAGTACTATAGCATACCAAGGGCTTGTGGAGATGACCTGGTGAGCACCATAGCATGACAAGACTCTAAGCTAAGGCGCACAGTTACAGTTACAGAGAATCTTCTAGAACACTAACTTACAGCATGGTGAATTCTGATAATAATGTGTGCTACACTTAAGATTTACAATGGTGATACATCTTCAATGTTCTTGCTGCACAGACACCCCAAAAATTCATCAGCCATTTGATTGGATGGACATAGTACTCCACTTGATGTTGCTAATCATTTCAGTTTATAACTATATCTAGATCAATATCTAAATATAAATAGGTGATAAAAAGATAGATAGATAGATAGATAGATAGATAGATAGATAGATAGATAATAGGCAGACAGATAAAACATGTTATTTTACTACTTACTTAATTTTTGCTTGCTAATTGTGTCTAAATAAAACTGGTGAGAAAAGGAAGCCATGAATATTCTATATAAATACATACAATTTGTCAAATATACACAATTTGTCAGATATCCTAGAGCTGGCTACTGCTGGTTTCTAATTGGCCATCCTGGCCTTATTACTCTCCTGCATCTGCTTTATTCTCCTGTATAAAGTTTTCAGAGTTTTGCCATCAAAGACATGTCCCTGTCTTTCCATGGATTTGGGGTTTTAGTATTGATGAAAATAAAGTACTTTCATTATTTATTTGATGTCTGCATGCAAAGTACGATGTCTTTAATGGAAAACTGAATCAGAGCGGCCACACATCAGTGTGTTTTGCTAGAAAGGCCTTCATCTCTTTGACAGTTAGCATTGGAAATTAACACAGATTCAACCAAGAACATCTGGGGCGTGATTTATACAGGCAGCAGGAACACATTTGATTCAACACCACCCCAAAGAGAATCTGCAAGGCCGGCAACTCTGTTTGGCCATAAACCACCTCAGTAAATCACATCCTCTAATGAAGGATGAAGATGAATTGCCTTAGTTAGAGGCAATGCCTCACAGCATGGGAGAGAGGGAAGGAAGATGCCTACAAATGGCTATTAAACTTCCCTTTTCCTCCCTTTGAAGACGTGGAGAAAATAAATATTTAATCCAAGAAAAAAAATGAGACTTGATAAAACCAGACAGGAAATCCAGTAGAACTTTATTGAGAAAAAGTACATGGTTCTAAAGTCCAGTCCCAAGCAAAGTCCACTCATACACTGAACAAAGACCTCTGCTTCAGTTTCTTTAGCTTCAGCTACTGTTAACACAGGATTCTGTATGATCCTAAAAACACCATGAACATGCAGCTAAAAGGATGCCTGAAGTGTCCTTTCAACTTGGACCATTCTGTACCTGTTTAAGTCATATATCCATATGATTATACAAAATTTTACCTAAAGTATTTTTCCATTTAGTGACTAAGATTTTTGTTTCCCAACATGATATTCAAATAAAAACCTACATTATCTGGAAATTTTGTAGCATATCATAGCTATGATCTAGTTATTTTATTATAAGAAATATTAAAACAAACACTATTTTAAAATTACATACCCAATGTCCACATAAAATTACCTTGAACACCCTATGTAGTAATGCATGCCTATAATCTCAGCACTTGGAGGGCAGACAAGTTGATTAAGAACTCAAGGCCAGCCTCAGCAACATAGAGTTCAAGGCCCCACCTACATAGAGAGCTCATAGCCAACCTGGGTTAATAAGACCTTGTCCCAGAACCACAATTTCCTGGGTATCATCAGAAGTAATTCTAACAATATTAGAAAATAATTGTTCTAAATCAGTGCTGTCCATGAACACTATTGGATTCAGGGAGTAAATGCTCTCCCAGCTTCTCTCAGCAACAGTTCTCTTGACCTTCAGCTGCACGGTCTACTTTAGACATTGCCACTGTGGTGGTCTGAATGAGAACAGTCCCGATAAAAATAATACATTTGGATGCTTAGACGCCAGTTGGTGGCACTATTTGAGGATTAGGAGGTGAGGCCTGGTTGGAGGAGGTGTGGCCTGGTTGGAGGAGGTGTGGCCTGGTTGGAGGAGGTGTGGCCTGGTTGGAGGAGGTGTGGCCTGGTTGAAGGAGGTGTGGCCTGGTTGGAGGAGGTGTGGCCTGGTTGGAGGAGGTGTGATGCTGGAAGCAGGCTTGAGGCTTCTAAACTCACCTGCCACTTCCATCCATCTTCACTTCCCCTGCCTCCTGCTTGTGGAGAAGGGTATGAGCTCTCCCTCTCCGTTGCTGCTGTTAAAGACTCCAACCCTCTCAAAAGGGAAGCCCTCAATAAACACTTTCTTTTATAACTTGCTTTGTCCTTAGTGTTTACTCACAGAAAGAGAAAACTGACTAAAATCATGGTAAATGCCCTTGTTTTCCTCATCTGCAGCAATTAAGCCTCCATTATTGTCCTAGTTTCTACCCACCTATTTGAGCTTCTCCAGGTGAAGCCATTAAACTCCTATCTTACAACTGTACCTCTTTCAAAACCACCCTGACCTTCTAAAATCAAGATAGTCACTCCTGGGCTTTCTGACTCTTCAAACCATTTCCAGAACTGTATCTGCACTCTTTGGAGAAACAAAGTATGGACTCTGACACGAATAGGCCTTCAAAAATATGTAATGACTGAATAGTGAAGTGTAGGAAGTTAATTCATAAAGCAGACGCTGACTTACATTCTTCTATGCTTTGCTTCACAAAGCTTTGTAAAGACATGGTTTTCCCTTCGATCCCACCTTGGAAAGTTCCTTAGGCAGACACACATTACATACTAAGTGTGCCCTGTGTGTTTCATGCTGTGTTGTCAAGAACTCACATGAGTTCTTGCTAGCTCACAGCCTGCCTTGCCTCCCTTCTGATTTCCTGTCTCTCTCTGCCTTAGATTGGCATCTCTCAAAAGTAGCATTAATGAATTAATTCTGGCCCCTGGAACAGCTTTCTAGGAAAATTCACATTAAGAAAGAGGATCTTTTCGGTCATTCCTGATCAGTCATTAACTCCATGTTCAAAGACCTCTGATGACCTACTACCATGTAAGAGTATGTGAAGTAGTAATCATTGCCAACCACACACAGTATACATTAGGATGGTTTCAGCCTGAACTGTAATGTCCTGTCTCCTAACTGAGCCTTCCCAGTGCAGGTGAGAAATGAGGAAGACAACAGGGAGACTGAAATGTATTCACTGTGAAACTGGCTCTCACAAAGCATTCTGGGAAGATGCATGGTGTTTGTGTGAAATTATTAAACCATAAGATCTGAGCAGTACTAATTCATAACAAGGTGCCTATAAATTGAGACAAATGAGGACAATGTAGAAAGGCTTTTATATTTTTGAATTAATCTTTTTTTTAAACACAGATGTGTTCTATTCTGAGATAATGACCCTTTCTAATATTTTGGTGTTTAAAATGCTCTTTCTTTTGTAAAATGTTGATGGCACTAAGTCAAAAACCTTCTTAGTTCCCCTCTCCTATCTCTGAAAAACAAAAGAGAAAAAGCCATGTAAGTATGCTCATTGTTCTTTTAAATTTGCCTTCTCTGAAATCTAAATGACAAAACAACTAAAGCTCAGGGCAAAATATTCTGGACTAATATCCATAACCAAACCCTAAATCATGGTCCTCAGCATTTCTAATGGTGTGGCTCCTTGTGTTATGATGTGTTATGACAGCCTTGACCATAAAATTATTTTATTGCTACTTCATAACTGTGATTTTTACTACTGATATGAATTGTAATGTAAATATCTGATATGTAGGATATCTGACATGTGACCCCGTGAAAGGGTCATATGACCTCTAAGGGGTAGTGGCCCACAGGTTGAAACCACTGCTATAGGTTGCAATCTGTATTCTATACAGTTGCACTGGTTGCTTCCCTTGCTGCTGTGACACAAGTGGCAATTTTAAAAACGGTTTACTTGGGCTCACACTTTGATGAGGCAAGGTCCATCTTGGAACAAATGGTGTGGCATTGGGCCGGAAGAAGCAGCCGGTAGTCACACTGAATTGGCAACCCTGAGTCATCATTGTCTCCAAAACAACTCTACTTCCCACAGGTTTCGTAGCCTTCAAACACACCACCTCCAGATGGAGACAGCTTTTTAGGGACATTTCACCCTTAAACCAGTACAGAGGAGCTGGGGATATGGATCAATGAACAAGAGTGGCCACTGCATAAACACGAGGACCTGAGTACAATTGTCCATGTGCCTGAAACCCTACGACTGTGAAGGAGTGGAGACAGGAGGACTGATGGGGCTTACTGTTCACTAGCCCAGATCCAAGGTCAGAGAGAGATCTGATCTCAAGAGAATAATACAGACAATGACACCCAGTGTGCTACTCTGTGTTCTATATGTGCATGTGCACACACCTGCACACAGACCTACATAAATGCACACACACACACACACACACACACACACACACACATACCAGAAGTCATAGTTGCTTTTGCCCATCTGGTTCAGCCTTTTTTGCTGCTTATACACTCATCTTTGTTTTCTTTTCAGGTTTATTTAGCACAATGCTGTGGACAACAACCGTCAATCAGATTGTCAGCTTATCAACCTGATCATTTTTCCATTATTCACAAAATCACTATTGAATTTGTTCATAAAATGATTGATAGCAGCATCTTAGGTTGACAAGTAGAAAGTGACTCATAGCCAGCCATCCTTCAGTTCTGATAAAGACCACCTGCCAAGCCTTCTCCAAGGCAAGTCCCCCTGATACTGGACAGCTTCTGGGGTTGGCGATTAAGTGATTGACCTAAATACACACCAACTAGAACCCCAATTCAGAAACAATAGCAAATGCCAAATGGGTCAGTTCACTCCCATCTAATAAACCTCATCTAATAACTATATCAATACCAAACAACAGTTAAAAAATACAGACCCTTTACACATGCCACACTCCAGAACCTATGCTAAGTGCTTAGCACTATGCTTCCTCTTAACTTTACCTAGGAATACCCAAATCCCTCCCACCAAGAGCATTATCTCCTAGGTGACTCTACAACACCAATTTCTGGTTCCTATGGCACCATGTGGATTCTCAATAAATATCCATTCATGGAAGAGATGACTGAGGGGTGGCCACCACTCCCTTTGTGGAACTCGGGGCTCAGGGCCTTCAAAACTCCAGAGTTCTATAGAGAATTGCTCTGAAGGATGTAAAGACCAAGATAGTGATGAGCTATAGTTCTAAGTCTACAGAGCTAAAGTTTCTAATCAGCTGTAAGATATAAGACAGTACTGCAATAAAGACACAAGCTCCACTATGTTCATAGCAGCCCTATTTATAATAGCCAGAAGTTGGAAGGAGCCCAGATGTCCCTCAAAGGAGGAATGGATACAGAAAACATGGTATATTTATACAATGGAATACTACTCAGCAATTAAAAATAATGAATTCATGCAATTTGTAGGCAAATGGTTGGATCTGGAAAATATCATCCTAAGTGAGTTAACAAAAGAATACACATGAAATGCAATCACTGATAAGTGGATCTTAATGAGACCAGAAGCTCTGAATACTCAAGACACAATTAACAAGTCAAAAGATTCCCAAGAAGAAGGAAGGAGAGGACCCTGGCCCCAAAAAGACTAGATCCAGTTTTGTAGGAGAGTACCAGAACAGAGAAATGGTGTGTGTGTGTGGGGGGGGGGTGATTGGGGAATGGGCAGGGGGAAGAGGACTTATGGGACATATGGTGAGGGGGTAACTGGGAAAGGGGAAAGCCTTTGGAATGTAAACAAAGAATATAGAAAATAAATTAAAAAAGACAGTACTGGATGTATACTTCAAGCTACTTGGAAAAGTTTTATTAGTGTTTATCATATGCTTTGTTATAGGTATAAAGGCAGATTTTAGCCAAGAGTCCTGTCCTTTACTGAGTCCACGTGATAAAGGACAGCCATCCCACAAGCTGCATTCAAGTTTGTCATTTTTATACAGCAAATGACAACAGTCATTCCACTAGTGCTAGGGACCAAACCCAGCTCTGTTTGGGAGGCAAGTACTGCACCACGAAAACCCAACCCAGCAGCAGTCATTCAGATAACCAAGCAAGTCTTTAACTGTCCAGGTTTGGATGATTTCTCATTTTGACTATAGGTCAGGTTAGTCTGGGTACAGACAATAAATTGTTGATTATTAGCATATTTAGCCCTCCTTCCCTCTCATCCCAGTGCCACTGTGTGACACAGAACTGTAGCATGTCCCCCATGAAATGCTGAGTCTTTGCCTAATATGAAAGCCAGATATCACCATGCTACTAGCCTGCCTGCCATGTTTCCAACCCTCAGGACTGCTTTCAGTGTACAGAAAACCATGCACGTAGCTTGGCTGGTGAGAGGCCTGCTTATTTGTCCTAGCCTGGACCAGCTTCATCCCTTGCTGTGCCTCAGCACGCTCTCACCCTAAAATCAGGGCTGCCAACAGAATTCACTTCCTGTCTTTGTCCATGCTTTCTAGAACTCTCTCTCTCTTTCTAATATTCTCATGTTAGGAATACATGTTCCTTTGGACTCTCCTCTTGCCTCGCTCCTTCCAGTCCCCTCCTTTGCAACTGAGATGCTCTTTCCTGGGTGTCTGCAGCATTCCATGCAAACCACTATGTTCATCCTAGGCTCCTCGGTCTCTGAGATAAACACTCTGACCAAGAGTCACTTAGGAGACAGGAGGGCTTACTTGGCTTGCTCTTCTGGGTCATGTTCTATCTTTCATGGAAGTCAGAGCAGGAACTCAAGGACTTAAAGCAGAAATCCTGGAGGGATGCTGCCTGGTGGCTCACCCGGGCTTATGCTTAGCTACCTTTCTTACACAGCTCAGAACCTAATAAATGGCACCGCTCACTCTGCAGTGGGCCCTCTTGTGTCAATAAACATGAAGGCAATCCCCCAGATTTGTCAACAAACCAACCTGATACAAACAGTTTGGTTTTCCCTTTTAGGTTTTTCTAGGCTGTGTTGAATGACAGTCAATACTTTCTAGGACACTGGTATGGTTGTTTTTAGGCTTCCTCTCTCCCTGATAATACTTGGGCTCCTTAGCCTCTGAAATTCTGTGTATCACCAGATTCTAGAGTGATCTATAACCAGTGGCTATTGGAAATTCTTGCATTAATGCATAATCACACATCTACTGCTATCTAAAATAAAGTGACTTTCCTTTATTATGTATCAAGCACAATGGATACCAGAATTGAGAAATGTTCAATAATTCTAAGTTTTGCTTACCAGTTCTAAACAAGCTGAATTAAAAATTTGGTGGGTTTTATTTTCTTTTAAAATTATAGCTATTGTACTTCTTTTAAATTTCTTGAATTCTTGGTATATTTTTTTAATATCAGTAATTAAGGTTCTGGGCTCCAAAATTTTTAGAAACACAAAACATATATGGGAATAACTTAAAAGTTATATCACTCCTTTCTAGAATCTTGAGGATAGGCAATGATTGAAAGAGAAAATCCTCATACACGTTGAGGCTGAACAATATTCTACTCAATGATACCTTAGTCCAGGAAGAAATAAAGAAAGAAATTAAAGATTTTTTAGAATTTAATGAAAATGAAGGCACAACATACCCAAATCTATGAGACACAATGAAAGCAGTGCTAAGAGGAAAACTCATAGCCCTGAGTGTCTCCAAAAAGAAACAGGAGAGAGCATATATTAGCAACTTAATGGCGCACTTGAAAGCTCTGGAACAAAAAGAAGCAATTTCACCCAGGAGAAGGAGAAGACAGGATATCATCAAACTCAGGGCTGAAATCAATCAAGTTGAAACAACGAGAACCATACAAAGAATCAACAAAACCAGGAGCTGGTTCTTTGAGAAAATCAGCAAGATAGATAAACCCCTAGCCAGACTTACAAAGGGCACAGAGACAGTATTCAATTTAACAAAATTAGAAATGAAAAGGGAGATATAACAACAGAAACTGAGGAAATTCAAAAACTCATCAGATCCTACTACAAAAGCCTATACTCAACACAACTGGAGAATCTGGAGGAAATGGACAATTTCCTGGACAGTTACCAAATATCAAAATTAAACCAGGATCAAATAGATCGTCTAAACAGACCCATAACCCCCAAAGAAATAGAAGGGGTCATAAAAAGTCTTCCAACCAAAAAAAGCACAGGACCAGATAGTTTTAGTGCAGAATTCTATTAGACCTTCAAAGAAGCCCTAATACCAATACTCTTCAAACTATTCCACAAAATAGAAACAGAAGGAACACTACCCAACTCATTCTATGAAGCCACAATTACCCTGATACCAAAACCACACAAAGATCCAACTAAGAAAGAGTACTACAGGCCAATTTCCCTAATGAATATCAATGCAAAAATACTAAATAAAATACTTGCCAACCGAATCCAAGAACACATCAAAACGATCATTCACCAAGATCAAGTTGGCTTCATCCCAGGGATGCAGGAATGGTTCAATATACGGAAATCCATCAACGTAATCCACTACATAAACAAACTCAAAGAAAAAAACCACATGGTCATCTCATTGGATGCTGAAAAAACATTTGACAAAATTCAGCATCCTTTCATGCTAAAAGTCTTGGAAAGAGAAGGAATTCAAGGCCCATATCTAAACATAGTAAAAGCAATATACAGCAGACCAGTAACCAACATCAAGGTAAAGGCAAAAAAACTTGAAGCAATCCCACTAAAATCAGGGATTAGACAAGGCTGCCCCCTCTCACCATATCTCTTCAATATAGTACTTGAGCAATTTGACAACATAGGGAACTCAAAGGGATAGAAATCAGAAAGGAAGAAGTCAAACTATCACTATTTGCAGATGATATGATAGTATACTTAAGTGACCCAAAAAACTCCACCAGAGAACTCCTACAGCTGATAAACAACTTCAGCAAAGTGGCTGGTTATAAAATCAACTCAAGCAAATCAGTAGCCTTCCTATACTCAAAGGATAAGCAGGCCGAGAAAGAAATTAGGGAAATGACACCCTTCACAATAGTCACAAACAATATAAAGTATCTTGGAGTGACTCTAACCAAACATGTGAAAGATATATATGACAAAAACTTCAGGTCTCTGAAGAGGGAAGCTGAAGAAGACATCAAAAAATGGAAAAATCTTCCATGCTCGTGGGTTGGCAGGATTAATGTAGTTAAAATGGGAATCTTACCAAAAGCAACATACAGACTCAACGCAATCCCCATCAAAATCCCAACTCAGTTCTTCATAGAGTTAGAAAGAGCAATTCTCAAATTCATCTGGAATAACAAAAAACCCAGGATAGCTAAAACTATCATCAACAGCAAAAGAACTTCTGGGGGAATCAATATCCCGGACCTCAAGCAATACTACAGAGCAGTAGTGATAAAAACTGCATGGTATTGGTTCAGTGACAGGGAGGCGGATCAATGGAATAGGATTGAAGACCCAGAATTGAACCCACACATCTATGGCCAAATGATCTTCGACAAAGGAGCTGAAAACATCCAGTGGAAAAAAGACAGCCTTTTCAACAAATGGTGCTGGCTCAACTGGAGGTCAACATGCAGAAGAATGATAATTGAACCACTCTTATCTCCTTGCACTAAGCTCAACCCCAAGTGGATCAAGGACCTCCACATAAAACCAGACACACTAAAACTAATAGAAGAGAAACTGGGGAAGACCCTTGAGGACATTGGCTCAGGGGGAAAATTCCTGAACAGAACACCAATTGCTTATGCTCTAAGAGCAAGAATAGACAAATGGGACCTCATAAAATTACAAAGTTTCTATAAGGCAAGAGAGACTGTCAAAAGGATAAATTGGCAACCAACAAATTGGGAAAAGATCTTCACCAACCCTACATCTGAAAGAGGGCTAATATCCAATGTATACAAAGAACTCAAGAAGTTTGACCCCAGAAAACCAAATAACCCTATCCAAAAATGGGGTACAGAGCTAAACAGAGAATTTTCACCTGAAGAAATTCAGATGGCTGAGAAACACCTCAAAAAATGTTCAACATCATTAGTCATTAGAGAAATGCAAATCAAAACAACACTGAGATTTCATGTCACACCTGTCAGAATGGCTAGGATTAAAAACTCAGAAGTCATCAGGTGTTGGCGAGGTTGTGGAGAAAGAGGAACACTCCTCCACTGCTGGTGGGAATGCAAGCTGGTACAACCACTCTGGAAATCAGTATGGCGGTTCCTCAGAAAACTGGGCGTGATACTTCCGGAGGACCCAGCCATACCACTCCTGGGAATATACCCAGAAGATTCCCCAGCATGCAATAAGGATACATGCTCCACTATGTTCATAGAAGCCTTATATATAATAGCCAGAAGCTGGAAAGAACCCAGATGTCCCTCAACTGAGAAATGGATACAAAATATGTGTTATATATACACAATGGAGTACTATTCAGCCATTAGAAACAATGAATTCATGAAATTCTTAGAGAAGTGGATGAGCTGGAGAATATCATACTAAGTGAGGTGACCCAGTCTCAAAAGAATACCCATGGTATACAGTCACTGATAAGTGGATATTAGCCTAGAATCTTGGGACACCAAAGACATAAATCACATATCAAGTGATGTCTGATAAGAAGAAAGGAGTGGACACTGGTGCTAGAATGGACCAAAGCATCAGTGTAGGGGAATACAAGAACAGGGAAGTGGGAAGAGGTGGATGAGGGAGCAGGGGGAGGGAAAAGGGCATGTGGGACCTTTGGGGATGGGGAACCAGAAAAGGGGAAATGAATTGTAAATATAGAATATATCCAATAATAAAAAAAGAATAAAAAAAAAGTTAAATGAGGATGAATGTCTTAGTTAGGGTTTCACTGCTGTGAACAGACAACATGACCAATGCAAGTTTTATAAAAGACAATATTTCATTGGCGCCGGGCGGTGGTGGCGCATGCCTTTAATCCCAGCACTTGCCAGGCAGAGGCAGGCGGATTTCTGAGTTCGAGGCCAGCCTGGTCTACAGAGTGAGTTCCAGGACAGCCAGAGCTACAGATAAACCCTGTCTCCAAAAACAAAAACAAAACAAAAAAAAATAAATAAATATTTAATTGGGGTTGGCTTACAGGCTCAGAGTTTCAGTCCATTGTCATCAAGGCAGAAACATGGCAGCATCCAGGCAGGCATGGTGCAGGAGGAGATGAGAGTTCTACATCTTCATCTGAAGGCTGCTAGTGGAAGACTGACTTTCAGGCAACTAAGGTGAGGGTCTTAAGCCCACACCCACAGTGACACACCTACTCCAGCAAGGCCACACCTCCTAATAGAGTCACTCCCTGGGCCAATCATATACAAGCCATGACGGTGAGGATGTGGCTCAGTTGACGGAGTGCTTGCCTAGCATGTGCAATACGCAGGGTCTAATCCCCAGCAGTGCATCAGCCAGGCACGGTGTTACACATCTTTAATCCCTGTACCTGGGAGCTGGGATAGAGCAGGAGGATCAGAGAGTCAAGAATATTGTCAGCCTCATAGTGAGTTTGGAGCCAGGCCCAACTACTGAGACCCTGTCTCAAAATTATAAATGGAAAGTTAAAAGAGAAATGATAGCTAAATTATGTTATGGGCAAGTCAATGAATAGCAGACAGTTTTTGGTTACACCGGACTTTCTTTTTTTCACTTTTAAATATATTTATTGAAAGAAGTTCCTCATTACCGTATATTTTGTTTCTGTTCTTTTTTACTACCAGAATTTAAAAAAAAAAAGATTGTATTAGATATTTTCTTTATTTACATTTCAAATGTTATCCCCTTTCCTGTCCCCCACCCCCTGAAAATCCCCTATCCCAGCCCCTCTCCCCCTGCTTCTATGAGGGTGTTCCCCCACCTACCCACCCACTCCTGCTTCCCTGTCCTGGCATTACCCTACACAGGGGCATCAAGCCTTCACAGAAAGGGCCTCTCCTTCCAGTGATGTCTGACAAGGCCACCCTCTGCTACATATGTGGCTGGAGCCATGGGTCCCTCCATATGTACTCTGGTTGGTGGTTTAGTCCCTGGGAGCACTGGGGGGTCTGGTTGGTTGATATTGTTGTTCCTTTAGGGTTGCAAACCCCTTCAGCTCCTTCAGTCCTTTCTCTAGCTCCTCCACTGGGGGACCCTGTGCTCAACCCAGTGGTTGTATGTGAGCATCCACTTCTGTATTTGTCAAGCTCTGGCAGAGCCTCTCAGGAGGCAGCTACATCAGGCTCCTACACGGGACTTTCTTAACAGTCAGCTCAAAATATTTTACAAACCTCCATTGTGTCCTGTCTACTTTATGTGGTATGATACTACATATTTATACAATTAGAGTGATTATTCTTTGGTTATTTATTTCAGGTAACATTAAGAAAGTGAAACAAAGACATTCAAATCAAGTTTCCAACTTGATCTAAATGAATATTTAATTTTGTAAAAATTAATTTGACCTATTTTTACCCTCTTCTATCCTTTTGCTCATTGAAGCTCTTTCGTTCATTATCATAGGATTAGCTGTCAGAGATTTCTAATTAAAATTATCCCTAAGCATCGTACAGGTAGACTTTCATGTCTTATGGCTTAATGAAAGGGCTGTAGTTTGTATTGTACACATCTTTGTTCCCTTTTAAGTATACATAGCAAATATGCAGCATTATATTGAGGGTCAGAAAGCATCTGCTGTTAGACAGGGGCTGGCACCTGCGTGTAATTATCCTCCGTGATTAATGAAGAAGGAGATCAAAGTTTCATGCAATTTTAATTTTATGCTCTGGGCTTGATGTGCAAAGGATTTGTACTGGGTAATAAAAGAATATAGGTTCATTCTAATAAGCATGACAAATGAATTTTTTAAATGAGTCTAACTCATTAGTTAGGCCTATATAAACCTATGTGACCCTCAGAGCTCCAGTGGGGCGGGGGACAATCTTAATGCCTAATCAGTTATTGCGTGGCAGTGTTTTAACAAATTAGTTCTTTTATGAAGGCAAGCACACATAAGTGTTTCTGCTGAGGTATGACAAAACCCAAAACTCACAAGAATAGGATCTTGACTGCAAAAGCTAAATCACACTAGCAGTTTGCCAGGAGGCTCCATTTGTAACATCTACCGTGGGCCTTTGGAAATGCTTGGACAAAAAGGGAACCTTGGAAGAATTCACAAGCCAGGAAACAAAGATTTGCTCTGACCCTGATATATGAGGTTTTCAAATAAGAAGTGCAAACAACTCTGGATGCTGTGAGCAGATACAACAAGCTTTTCCCAGACGCTGCTGATTCAAATGATTTCAATCTCCATATTGTAACGGGCTGACTTGCTATCTCCAGGGAGCAGCAAGAAAGTTTAGAGTCTGAAATGAAGATGAAGTACCCATTCTCTTCTAAATGAGCTCTGATGTAGATATAAGATAGTGTGCTGAAGAGAAGAAAAACAGATATAATTTGTAGTTTTAAATAATAGATTGTGGAATGCAGAGCAAACTGAAACAATTTTTCTGAGATGGGCTATGTAGCTCTTTAAAATAATAATAATAATAATAATAATAATAATAAGAAGAAGAAGAAGAAGAAGAAGAAGAAGAAGAAGAAGAAGAAGAAAAAAAAGAAGAAGGTTCCTGTGGCTGGAGAAATGGCTCAGCAGTTAGAAGTGTTTGCTGATTTGCTTTTTTAAGATTCTTAGCATTTACTCTGAGGAGCTTACAAGTTCCTGTGACCTCAGCTCCGGGAGAACAGACACATTCTTCTTACATTGACCGGCACAGCATATAGAAACTGGCACATACACAAAAACATACACACATTTGCACACATGCACACACTCATAAACTGTATTTTTAAAAATATTTGAAAGATAAGTTGCTTTTCACGGGAGTTTGTTTTTAAAACTTTTGGAGTAAAATTGGAACGCTGACAGTGACTCAATAGCATTAGCAACCTGTTTGTTCCAGGTCACCCTTGACCACACCGCTGCCTTATAGAGTCATGTCCCAGCAAACATGAACTGGGCACCTATGCAGACCAGAGTCCTTAGGTGTACAGAGCACACCCCCGTCGACAGCTTAGACAGGTCAGGTCCACTGAGAAGGGGCGTGGAGTCAGCAGTTAATCTCAGCAGAGTTTCTCTGAGGAGGTAAAACTAATTCTCTGAAGCAGGGAAAAATTCTCTGGGGCCAGCAAATAAAGGGGGTATACACACACACACAGAAATACACACATACACTACACACACACACACACACACACACACACACACACACACATTTGGTGAATGAAGCAAGGTTCCCACAAGCTCCAACATCTTTATTGTTCTCCTATAGCTTATATCCCCCAGCGAAATCTCTTAAGCAGTACAAAAGTTACAGTGTAGCCACACTCCATTATTCTTTAAGTTAACAATTACAATAAGAGGGGAAAAGCATTTCTCTTCACACCTTCATATGACTAAACATTTCATCTAATACAGATAAAAGACAAATTATTCCCCAAAACCTACTCATAATCATACCTAAGCAACTTGCTATAGAATAATAACGTGTAAGCAATCAAGATATTTTTTCTCAGCCAGTTCCTCTTACTGGCAGGTTGTAATTTGAGGTTACCATGAAAGGATCAAAAATGTTATTAATTATCTCAAAAAGTAATCTTAGACAGGCGATGGTGGCGCATGCCTTTAATCCCAGCACTTGGGAGGCAAAGGCAGGCAGATTTCTGAGTTCCAGGCCAGCCTGGTCTAGAGAATGAGTTCCAGGACAGCCAGAGCCACACAGAGAAACCCTGCCTCGAAAAACCAAAAAAAAAAAAAAAAAAAAAAAAAAAAAAAAAAAGTAATCTTGTAAAAATTCTTAAAAGAATCACAAAACTAAACCTTTATTAAAAAACAATCAGTCTTTTCTACTACAAATACTTAAGGTGCCCATCTCCTCCTTAACAAAGCTTTTTTAAATCATATCAGGAAGCTAAGGGCAAGAATGGGTATAAGAAACTAATCACCTTCCCATCCAGCCGGTGGCGGGGAAGCCAGACCCAGCCAGCTTCCCAGGTGCTCAGACCCAGCCGCTGGAACCAGGTACCCGAGATAGCCCAAGTTTAAGACCTTCAGGGACTCAGGCCTGGAGTGGGAGCTGCGCACAAAGTAGCGGTTTGGGGCACAGCAGCCGAGCCTGCGCTCTGCGCTCGCAGGCCAGACCCCGAACTCCCTGAAGGCAGCGCCATTGTGCCAGCTGCTTCCCATCCAGCCAGCAGCGGGGGAGCCAGCCTCAGCCAGCTTCCCAGCAGCTTTGGACCAGTAGGCAGAACCAGATAACTGAGATATCCCAACTTTAAGACCCCTGGGGAAACAGGATACCAGACAGCAAACCCTGAGCAGGACCAGTGCAGAGCAGCTGCCCAACAGGCAGAACCAAGTACCTGGGATATCCTGAGTTTAAGACCTCGGGGGACTCAGGCCACCTGTCAGCAATCTGTGAGCAGGAGCCCTGCAGGGCAGTGGTTCAGGTGTCCCAGTCGCTGGGACATAGCCTTACGAGCCCACAGGAGGGTCAAGCACCAGCTAGTAACTACAGGACCAACTAACACCAGAGTTAACCAGATGGCAAAAGGCAAACATAAGATCGTTACTAACAGAAATCAAGGCAGTATGGCGGCATCCAAACCCAGTTCCCCAACAGCAATAAATCTTGGATACCCCGAAACACCTGAAAAACAAGACTCAGATCTAAAATCACTGGTCAGGATGCTGATAGAGGAACACTTAGATAAATCTCTTAAAGTAATACATGAGAAAATAGATCAAAAGCTAGAAGCCCTTACAAGGCAAACACAATTAAATCTCCGATATCTCAACACACCAGAAAAACAAGACTCAGATCTAAAATCACCGGTAAAGATGCAGATTGAGGATCACTTAGATAAATTTCTTAAATTAAAAGAGGAGAAAATAGATCAAAAGCTAGAAGCCCATACAAGGCAGACACAAAAATCACTTAAAGAAATCCAGGAGAATATAGAGCAAAAAATGAATCCCAATAAGGGGGAGAAACAAAAATCACTTAAAGAAATACAAGAGAACATGGGTCAACAAGTAGAAGTCATAAAAGAGGAAACGCAAAAATCCCTTAAAGAATTACAGGAAAACAGAAACAAGCAACTGAAAGATATGAGCAAAACCATACAGAATCTAAAAACAGAAGTAGAAACAACTAAGAAATCGCAAAGGGAGACAACATTAAAGATAGAAAACCTTGGGAAGAAATCAGGAGTCATAGATGCAAATATCAACAATAGAATACAAGAGAAAGAAGACAGAATCTCAGATGCTGAAGATACCATAGGAACCATGGATTCAACAATTAAAGAAAATGCAAAATGCAAAAAGCTGGTAACCCAAAACATTCAGGAAATCCAGGACACAATGAGAAGACCAAACCTACGGATTATAGGGATAGATGAGAATGAAGATCTACAACTTAAAGGGCCAGCAAATATCTTCTACAAAATTATGGAAGAAAACTTCCCCAACCTAAAGAGAGAGATGCCCATGAATATACAAGAAGCCTATAGAACCCCAAATAGACTGGACCAGAACAGAAATACTTCCCGTCACATAATAATCAAAACCCCAAATGTACTAAACAAAGAAAAAATATTAAAGGCAGTAAGAGAAAAAGGACAAGTAACGTATAAAGGAAGACCTATCAGAATTACACCAGACTTCTCACCTGGGACCATGAAAGCTAGGAGATCCTGGGCAGACCTCATGCAGACCCTAAGAGAACACAAACTTCAGCCAAAACTACTATACCCAGCAAAACTCTCAATCGCCATAGATGGGGAAACCAACATATTCCGCGACAAAACCAAATTTGCAAGATACTTATCTACAAACCCAGCCCTACAAAGGATAATAAGGGAAAAATACCACCACAAGGGGGGAAACAACACCCCAGAAGAAACAAGATAGAAACCCCATCTCATCCAACCCAAAAGAAGAGAACCACTCAAATACAAAAAAAAAAAAAAAAAAAAAAAAAAAAAAAGCGTCCAAAATGTCAGGAAGTAATAATTACTATTCCTTAATATCTCTTAATATCAATGGACTCAATTCCCCAATAAAAAGACACAGACTAACAGACTAACAGACTGAATACGGAAACAGGACCCTACATTTTGCTGCATACAGGAAACACATCTCAGTGTCAAAGACAAACACCACCTTAGAGTAAAAGGCTGGAAGACAGTTTTACAAGCAAATGGTCCCAGGAAACAAGACAGAGTAGCAATTCTAATATTAGATAAAATTGACTTTCAACCTAAAGTCATCAAAAGAGACACAGAAGGTCACTTCCTGCTTGTCAAAGGGAAAATCCACCAAGAAGAATTCTCAATACTGAACATCTATGCGCCAAATGTAAGGGCACCCTCATTTGTAAAAGAAACCTTACTAAAGCTTAAAGCACACATCACACCTAACACAATAATTGTAGGTGACTTCAACACTCCACTCTCCTCAATGGACCGATCAGGAAAGCAGAAACTAAACAGGGACACAGTGAAACTAATTGAAGCTTTGGACCAATTGGATTTAACAGATATATATATAGAACATTCCATCCTAAAGCAAAAGAGTATACCTTTTTCTCAGCACCGCACAGTACCTTCTCAAAAATTGATCATATAATTCGTCACAAGAGAGACCTCAACAAATACAAGAAGACCGAACTAATCTCATGTCTCCTAATCGGATCAATATGGAGTAAAAGTGGTCTTCAATAGCAAGAAGAACAACAGAAAGCCCACATACACATGGAAACTGAACAATACTCTACTCAATGATACCTTGGTCAAGGAAGAAATAAAGAAAAAAATCAAATACTTTTTAGACTTCAATGAAAATGAAGGTACGACCTACCCAAATCTTTGGGACACAATGAAAGCAGTATTAAGAGGAAAACTCATAGCCCTGAGTGCGTCCAAAAAGAAACTGGAGAGAGCATACACTAGCAACTTAACAACACACCTGAAGGCCCTGGAACAAAAAGAAGCTAACTCACGCAGGAGGAGTAGAAGAGAGGAAATCATCAAACTAAGGGCTGAAATCAATCAAGTAGAAACAAAGAGAACCATACAAAGAATCAACAAAACCAAGAGCTGGTTCTTCAAGAAAATCAACAAGATAGATAAACCCTTAGCTATACTAACCAAAGGGCACAGAGACAGTATCCAAATTAACAAAATTAGAAAAGAAAAGGGGGATATAACAATGGAAACGGAGGAAATTCAAAAGATCATCAGATCCTACTACAAAGGCCTATACTCAAAACAACTGGAGAATCTGGAGGAAATGGACAATTTCCTAGACAGATACTAAATACCAAAATTAAATCAGCATCAAGTAGATCAGCTAAACAGTCCCATAACCCCTAAAGAAATAGAAGGGGTTATAGGAAGCCTCCTAACAAAAAAAAGTACGGGACCAGATGGTTTTAGTGCAGAATTCCATCAGACCTTCAAAGAAGATTTAACACCAATACTCTTCAAACTATTCCACAAAATAGAGACAGAAGGGACACTGCCCAACTCGTTCTTTGAAACCACAATTATGCTGATACCTAAACCACAAAAAGATCCAACAAATAAAGAGAACTACAGACCAATTTCTCTTATGAATATTGATGCAAAAATACTAAATAAAATTCTTGCCAACCGAATCCAAAAGCATATTAAAACGATCATTCACCATGATCAAGTAGGCTTCATTCCAGGGATGCAGGGATGGTTCAAAATACAGAAATCCATCAATGTAATCCACTACATAAACAAACTGAAAGAAAAAAACCACATGGTCATCTCATTAGATGCTGAAAAAGCATTCGACAAAATTCAGCATCCTTTCATGCTAAAAGTCTTGGAAAGAGCAGGAATTCAAGGCCCATACCTAAACATAGTAAAAGCAATATACAGCAAACCAGTAGCCAACATCAAAATAAATGGAGAGAAACTTGAAGCAATCCCACTAAAATCAGGGACTAGACAAGGCTGCCCTCTCTATATATATCTTTTCAATATAGTACTTGAAGTTCTAGTGAGAGCAATTAGACAACATAAGGAAGTCACAGGGATACAAATTGGAAAGGAAGAAGTCAAAGTATCATTATTTGCAGACGATATGATAGTCTACTTAAGCAATCCAAAAAACTCCACCAGAGAACTTTCTACAGCTGATAAACAACTTCAGCAAAGTGGCTGGTTATAAAATTAACTCAAGCAAATCAGTAGCCTTCTTGTACTCAAAGGACAAGCAGGCTGAGAAAGAAGTTAGGGAAATGACACCCTTCACAATAGGCACAAGCAACATAAAGTACCTTGGCGTAACTCTAACCAAACAAGAGAAAGATCTGTATGACAGGAACTTCAAGTCCTTGAAGAAAGAAATCGAAGAAGACCTCAGAAGATGGAAAAATATTTCTTGCTCCTGGATTGGCAGGATCAATATAGTAAAAATGGCCATCTTGCCAAAAGCAATCTACAGATTCAATGCGATCCCCATCAAAATCCCAAATCAATTCTTCATATATCTAGAAAGAGCAATTCTCAAATTCATCTGGAGCAACAAAAAACCCAGGTTAGCTAAAACTATTCTCAACAATAAAAGGACTTCTGGGGGAATCAATATCCCTGACCTCAAGCAGTACTACAGAGCAATTGTGTTAAAAAAAAAACTGCATGGTATTGGTACAGCAACAGGCAGGTAGATCAATGGAATAGGATTGAAGACCCAGAAATGAACCCACAGACTTATGGTTACTTGATCTTTGATAAAGGAGCTGAAACCATCCAGTGGAAAAAGGATAGCCTTTTCAACAAATGGTGCTGGTTCAACTGGAGGTCAACATGCAGAAGAATGCAAATTGACCCACTCTTATCTCCTTGTACTAAGATCAACTTCAAGTGGATCAAGGACCTCCACATAAAACCAGACACACTGAAACTATTAGAAAAGAAACTTGGGAAGACCCTGGAGGACATGGGAACAGGGGGAAAGTTCCTGAACAGAACACCAATAGCTTATGCTCTAAGATCAAGAATTGACAAATGGGACCTCATAAAATTACAAAGTTTCTATAAGGCAAAAGACACTGTCAGAAGGACAAAACGGCAACCAACAAAGTGGGAAAAGATCTTCACCAACCCCACATCCGACAGAGGGCTAATATCCAATATATACAAAGAACTCAAGAAGTTAGACCCCAAAGAACCAAATAACCCTATCAAAAAATGGGGTACAGAGCTAAACAAAGAATTTTCACCAGAAGAAATGTGGATGGCCGAGAAACACCTTAAGAGATGTTCAACATCATTAGTCATCAGGGAAATGCAAATCAAAACAACCCTGAGATTCCACCTCACACCAGTCAGAATGGCTAAGATTAAAAACTCAAGAAACAACAAGTGCTGGCGAGGATGTGGAGAAAGAGGAACACTCCTCCACTGTTGGTGGGATTGCAAAGTGGTAAAACCGCTCTGGAAATCAGTTTGGCAGTTCCTCAGAAAATTGGGCATGTCACTTCCAGAGAACCCTGGCATACCACTCCTGGGCATATACCCAGAGGATTCCCCTGCATACAATAAAGACACATGCTCCACTATGTTTATAGCAGCCTTGTTTATAATAGCCAGAAATTGGAAGGAGCCCAGATATCCCTCAAAAGAGGAATGGATACAGAAAATGTGGTATATTTATACAATGGAGTACTACTCAGCAATTAAAAATAATGAACTCATGCAATTTGTAGGTAAATGGTTAGATCTGTAAACTATCATCCTAAGTGAGCTAACCCAATCACAAAAGAATACACATGAAATGCAATCACTGATAAGTGGATATTAATGAGCCCAAAAGCCCTAAATACTCAAGGCACAATTAGCAAGTTAAATGACTCCCAAGAAGAAGAAAGGAGAGGACCCTGGGCCTGTAAAGATTGGATCCAGTATTGTAGACCCAGAACAGAGAAATTGTGGGTGGGGTGGGAATGAGTGGGGAATAGCAGGGGGGGAGAGGAATTATGGGACATATGGTGGGGGGGTAACTGGGAAAGGGAAAGACTTTGGAATGTAAACATAGAATATAGAAAATAAAAATTTAAAAAAATCAAAAAAAAAAAAAAAGAAACTAATCATCACCTTGATCACCACCCCACCTTAACAAGAGGCCCATCAGCTAAGTGCTGGCTGGGGTGCCATTGCTCTTGTTTCCTGACATTGAAATACTCCTTGCTCAACTTTTTTTTTTCCTTGCTCAACTTTTTACACTGTGCCTTTCTAAACTTTAAAATATTTCCCAAGTTTTCCTATACCAAAGTCACTGACAAAAATATCTTAACCTAAATTTACTAACAATCTACATCTCCAAATTTTTTCTAAGTGTAGTAATCATTGCTAAATCATATCTTCTAAGTTCTTTCTGAGGGTAGTGGTTGAATCATTAATCTGCTTCAGCAGCAATGCTTTAAAAATATCAATCACTGTTTATTATTATAAATGCCAATGACACTGCCTAGTGAGCGGCTGGAAGTTTTTTTATGCAACTCAAAGCTTATGAGGGATGTAATGACCAGAAGGCCAACAAGCAGACTGAAACTTTATAGCAGCATGAAGTCCTCAGGACACATGGTCCTCAGGGACACACCCATCATGGTAGTGCTAACAGGTGGGCTAGGTTCTATGAGTTCTAAAGCTGTTCTGCTTGCTTTTCCTCTTGCACAACCCACAACATTACCTATAACTATTTTTTCTGTATTCTTTGTTTAAATTACAAATGATTTTCCCTTTCCTGGTTCCCCCCTCCTCATAAATCCCATAAGCCCTCTTCCCTCTGCCCATTCCCCAATCAACCCCCTCACACTTCTCTGTCCTGATAATCCCCTACAATGCTGCATCAAGCCTTTGCAGGACCAGGGCACTCTCCTTCCTTCTTCTGGGGAATGATTTGATATGTGAATTGTGTCTTGGGTATTCAGAGCTTCTGGGCTAATATCCACTTATCATTGACTGCATTCCATGTGTATTCTTTTGTGACTGGGTCACCTCACTTAGGATGATATTTTCCAGTTCCAACCATTTTCCTAAGAATTTCATTAATTCATTGTTTTTAATTGCTGGGTAGAATTCCATTGTGTAAATATACCACATTTTCTGTGTCCATTCCTCCATTGAGGGACATCTGGGTTCTTTCCAGCTTCTGGTTATTATAAATAAGGCTGATGTGAACATAGTGGAGCATGTGTCATTATTTCATGCAGGGGAATCCTCTGGGTATATGCCCAGGAGTGGTATAGCAGAGTCCTCCGGAAGTGTCATGCCCAGTTTTCTGAGGAAATGCCAGACTAATTTCCAGAGTGGTTGTACCAGCTTGCAATCTCACCAGCAGTGGAGGAGTGTTCCTCCTTCCCCACATCCTCACCAATACCTGCTGACTCCTGAGTTTTTAATCTTAGCCATTCTGACTGGTGTGAGGTGAAATCTCAGGGTTGTTTTGATTTGTATTTCCCTAATGACTAATGATACTTAACATTTCTTAAGGTGCTTCTTGTCATTCAAAGTTCTTGGGGTGAAAATTCTTTGTTTTAGCTCTGTACCCCATTTTAATAGGGTTATTTAGCTCTCTGGAGTCTAACTTCTTGAGATCTTTGTATATATTTGATAGGAGCCCTCTGTCGGATGTAGGGTTGGTGAAGTTCTTTTCCCAATTTCCTGGTTGCCATTTTGTCTGATTGACAGTGTCCTTTGCCTTACAGAAGCTTTGTAATTTTATGAGGTCCCATTTGTCAATTCTTGATCTTAGAGCATAAGCTATTAGTGTTCTGTTCAGGAACTTTTCTCCTGGGCCAATGTCCTCAAGGGTCTTCCCCAGTATCTTTTCTATTAGTTTCAATGTCTGATTTTATGTGGAGGTCCTTGATCCACTTGCAGTTGAGCTTAGTACAAGGAGATAAGAATGGATCAATTCGCATTCTTCTGCATGCTGACCTCCACTTGAACCAGCACCACTTGTTGAAAGGCTTTGTTTTTACTGGAAGGTTTCAGCTCCTTTGTCAAAGATCAAGTGACCATAGGTGTGTGGGTTCATTTCTGGGTCTTCAATCTTATTCCATTGATCTACTTACCTGTCACTGTACCAATACCATGCAGTTTTTAACAGTATTGCTCTGTAGCACTGCTTGAGGTCCAGCATACTGATTCCCCCGGAAGTTCTTTTACTGTTGAGAATAGATTTAGCTATCCTGGGGTTTTTTGTTATTCCAGATGAATTTGAGAATTGCTTTTTCTAACTCTATGAAGAACTGAGTTGGGATCGTGATGGGGATTGTATTGAATATGGATATTGCTTTTGGCAAGATTGCCATTTTAACTATATTAATCCTGCCAACCCATAACCATGAAAGATTTTTCTATTTTCTGAGGTCTTCTTTGATTTTATTCTTCAGAGACCTGAAGTTCTTGTCATACAGATCATTCACTTGTTTGGTTAGAGTCACCTCAAGATACTTTATATTGTTTGTGGCTATTGTGAAGGGTGTCATTTCCCTAATTTCTTTCTCAGCCTGTTTATCCTTTGAGTATAGGAAGGCTACTGATTTGCTTGAGTTGACTTTATAACCAGCCACTTTGCTGAAGTTGTTTATCAGCTGTAGGAGTTCTCTGGTAGAGTTTTTTGGTTCACTTAAGTATACTATCATATCATCGGCAAATAGTGATAATTTGACTTCTTCCTTTTCAATTTGTATTACTTTGACTTCCTTATGTTGTCTAATTACTCTCGCTAGAACTTCAAGTACTATATTGAAAAGATATGGAAAGAGGGGTCAGCCTTGTCTAGTCCATGACTTTAGTGGGATTGCTTCAAGTTTCTCTCCATTTAGTTTGATGTTGGCTACTGGTTTGCTGTATATTGCTTTTACTATGTTTAGGTATGGGCCTTGGATTCCTGTTCTTTCCAAGACTTTTAGCATGAAAGGATGCTGAATTTTGTCAAATGATTTTTCAGCATCGAATGAAATGACCATGTGGTTTTTTTCTTTGAGTTTGTTAATGTAGTGGATTGCATTGATGGATTTCCATATATTGAACCATCTCTTCATCCCTGAGATGAAGTCTACTTGATCATGGTGAATGACAATTTTGATGGGTTCTTGGGTTCAATTGGAAAGAATTTTATTGAGTATTTTTGCCTCGATATTCATAAGATATATTGGCCTGTACTTCTTCTTTGTTGGATCTTCGTGTGGTTTTGGTATTAGAGTAATTGTGGCTTTGTAGAACAAGTTGAGTAGTCTTCCTTCTGTTTCTATTTTGTGGGATAGTTTGAAGAGTATTGGTATTAGGTCTTCTTTGAAGGTCTGATAGAATTCTGCACTAAAACCATCTGGTCCTCTGCTTTTATTGTTTGGAAGACTTTCTATGACCCCTTCTATTTCTTTGGGGGTAATGGGACTGTTTAGCAGATCTATTTGATCCTGATTTAATTTTGGTATTTGGTATCTGTCTAGGAAATTGTCCATTTCCTCCAGATTCTCCAGTTGTGTTGTGTATAGTATTTTGTAGTAGGATCTGATGATTTTTTTAATTTCCTCACTTTCTGTTGTTATATCTCCCTTTTCATTCCTAATTTTGTTAATTGGGATACTATCTCTGTGCCCTCTGGTTAGTCTGGGTAAGGGTTTATCTATCTTGTTGATCTCAAAGGACCAGCTCCTGGTTTTGTTCATTCTTTATATGGTTCTCTTTGTTTCTACTTGATTGATTTCAGCCCTGAATTTGATGATTTCCTGTCTTCTACTCCTCCTGCGTGAATTAGCTTCTTTTTGATCCAGGGCTTTCAGGTGTGCCATTAAGCTGCTAGTGTATGCTCTCTCCCTTTTCTTTTTGGAGGCACTCATGGCTATGAGTTTTCCTCTTAGCACTGCTTTCATTGTGTCCCATAAACTTGGGTATGTTGTGCCTCCATTTTCATTAAATTCTAAAAAGTCTTTGATTTCTTTCTTTATTTCTCTTTGGCCCAGGTATCATTGATTAGAGTATTGTTCAGCCTCCATTTGTATGTGGACTTTCTGGGGTAAGAAGTGTCCTTCCATGTCTCTTTGGATGACTTTAGGTTGAAAGTCAATTTTATCCGATATTAGAATGCCTACTCAGGCTTGTTTCCTAAGACCATTTCCTTGTAAAAATTGTTTTCCAGCCTTTTACTCTGAGGTGTATTTGGCTTTGACACTGAAGTGTGTTTCCTGTAAGCAGCAAAATGTAGAGTCCTGTTTACATATCCAGTTTCAGTCTATGTGTTTTTATTGAGGAATTGAGTCCATTGATGTTTAGAGATATCAAGGAATTGTGGTTATTACTTCCTGTTTTTGTTTGATGTTATTTTTATATTTGAGTGGTTATCTTCTTTTGGGTTTGATGAAAGGAGGTTACTATCTTGTTTTTTCCAAGGTAAAGTTTCCCTCCTTATATTCGTGTTTTCCATTTATTATGCTTTGTAGGGCTGGGTTTTTAGAAAGATATTGTGTAAATTTGATTTTATCATGAAATATCCTGGTTTTTCCATCAATGGTGATTCAGAGTTTTGCTGGGTATAGCAGTCTTGGCTGGCAATTCTGTTCTCTTATAATCTGTATGAGGGAGGCTGCCATCTTGCCTCAGATCACTGAGGACAGCTGTCACCTGCGGCCAGTTGCTTGGACAGAGTCCTAGCCTAACATCAACTACACCGTCAGGCTCTTGCTTGCACCCAGAGCCAGAGCAGCTCGACGAGAGGTCTGTGCACCAACGGCTCGGCAGCTGTTACCGACAACTAGGGACCAGCTCCCTCGGCTTGCAGCAAGGCTACCATCTTGCCCCCGGTCACAGTGGACAGCTGACAGCTGGGGCTAGGTATGTGGACAGAGTCCTATCCTAACATCAACTACCCTATCAGGCTCTTGCCTGCACCCAGAACCACAGCAGCTCTGGGGGATGTCTGTGCATCCAGAGCCAGATCAGATCTGCAGGCGGCCTCTGCGCCAACTGGCGCAGGCACCTACCTGCTCCTGGTTTTCGTACAGCCCGACATCTTGCCTCGGGGCACCACAGACAGCTAACCAGACAGAGCCCTGTGGACTGCGCGCCACCATCTAGGCTCCAGCAGTCCAACCAGGGAACCCCGGTCCTGCAGGGAATCCCCCGGTGAGACAGAGCCCCAAGACCTACCACCATCTTGGAACTGGTGGCCTAAATAGGTCACCATAGAGAACCAACAGAGGAGCCCAGGTCACCATAAAGATCTAACAGACAAGCCCAGATCAGTGGAAAAAAAGATCTGATTCTTAAGAGCTGGAAACTAGGCAGGCCAGGAGGAGATGGCAGGAGGCCAATTGCACCTCCAGCAGCAAGCTGGGGGGAAGACTTGGGTCCGGCCCAGCAGACCTGAGGAGGTAATTCGGAGTCCAGTAGCAGAAACCTTCCGGTCTCCACCTCGGGAGCACGGACGCCCTCTAGGACAGCAGCGCCAAAAGCCAGGCTCACAGGAGCTTCAAACACCAACCAGTAACAACAAGACCAACTAACTCCAGAGATAAACATAGGAACATTACTAGCAGAAATCAAGGTAACATGGCAGCATCTGAACACAATTCTTGAATCACAGCAAGTCCTGGATACCCTAACACACCAGAAAAACAGGAGTTGGATTTAAAAGCACTGGTGATGATGCTAGTAGAGGAACACAAAAAAGACATAAACAAATCTCTTCAAGAAATGCAGGGGAACATCAAAAGGGTAGAAGCCCTTACAATGCAAACACAAAAATCACTTAAAGAATTCCAGGAGAATATGGATCAACAGACAGAAGCCAATAAAGAGGAAAGGAAAGAAAAAAACACTTAAAGAAATGCAGGAGAAATTGAGTCAACAGGCAGAAGTCATGAAAGAGGAAACACAAAAATCTCTTAAAGAATTGCAAGAAAACGCAAACAAACAAGTGAAGGAATTGAGCAAAACCATCCAAGATCTAAACACAGAGATAGAAACAACTAAGAAATCACAAAGGGAGACAACTTTGGAGATAGAAAACCTTGGGAAGAAATCAGGGGTCATAGATGCAAATATCAACAACAGAATGCAAGAGATAGAAGTAAGAATCTCAGATGCTGAAGATACCATAGAAACAATTGACTCCACAGTCAAAGAAAATGCAAAATGCAAAAAACTTGTAACCCAAAACATCCAGGAAACCCAATGAGAAGACCAAACGTAAGGATTATAAGGATAGGTAAGAGTGAAGATCTACAATTTAAAGGGCCAGCAAATATCTTCTACAAAATTATGGAAGAAAACTTCCCTAACCTAAAGAGAGAAATGCCCATGAATATACAAGAAGCTTACAGAACTCAAAACAGACTGGGCCAGAACAGAAATACCTCCTGTCACATAATAATCAAAATCCCAAATGTACTAAAAGAAAGAATATTAAAGGCAGTAAGAGAAAAAGGCCAAGTAACATATAAAGAAAGACCTATCAGAATCACACCAGACATCTCACCAGAGACCATGAAAGCTAGAAGATCCTGGACAGGTCTCATGCAGATTCTAAGAGAACACAAATGTCAGTCAAGACTACCATACCCAGCAAAACTCTGAATCAGCGTAGATGGAGAAAACAAAATATTCCATGACAAGACCAAATTTCCACAATATCTTTCCACTAACCCAGCTCTACAAAGGATAATAGGAGGAAAACTCCAATACAAGGAGGGAAACTACACCCTGGAAAAAGCAAGATAGTAACCTTCTTCCATCAAACTCAAAAGAAGATAACTACTCAAAAACAAAAATAACATCAAAAATGACAGGAAGAAATAATCACTATTCCTTAATATCTCTTAACGTCAATGGACTCAATTCCCCAATAAAAAGACATAGACTAACAGACTGGATACAGAAACAGGACCCTACATTTTGCTGCATACAGGAAACAAACCTCAGGGTCAAAGACAAACACTACCTTAGAGTAAAAGGCTGGAAGACAATTTTACAAGCAAATGGTCTCAGGAAGCAAGCTGGAATAGCCATTATCAGATAAAATTGACTTTCAACCTAAAGTCATCAAAAGAGACACAGAAGGTCACTTCTTGCTGGTCAAAGGAAAAATCCACCAAGAAGAACTCACAATTCTAAACATCTATGCTCCGAATGAAACGGCACCCTCATTCATTAAAAAAAAAAAAAAACCACTTTACTAAAGCTCAAAGCACACATTGCACCTAACACAATACACAATAATTGTGGGGGACCTCAACACTCCACTATCCTCAATGGACCGATCAGGAAAACAGAAACTAAACAGGGACACAGGGAAACTCATTGAAACTTCGGACCAATTGACTTTAATAGATATATAGAGAGCATTTCATACTAAAGCAAAAGATTATACCTTTTTCTCAGCAACTCATGGTACCTTCTCCATAATTGACCATATAATTGGTCACAAGATAGACCTCGACAAATATAGGAAGATCGAACTAATCCCATACCTCCTATCGGATCACTATGGAGTAAGAGTGGTTTTCAATAGCAACATAAACAACAGAAAATCCTCATACACATGGAGGCTGAACAATATTCTACTCAATGATACCTTGGTAGGAAGAAATAAAGAAAGAAATCAAAGACTTTTTAGAATTTAATAAAAATGAGGGCACAGCATACCCAAATCTATGGGACACAATGAATGCATTGCTAAGAGGAAAACTCATAGCCCTGAGTGCTTCCAAAAGAAACAGGAGAGAGCATATACTAGCAACTTAATGGCACACCTGAAAGTTCTGGAACAAAAAGAAGCTATTTCACGCAGGAGGAGTAGAAGACAGGAAATCATCAAACTCAGGGCTGAAATCAATCAAGTAGAAACAAATAGAACCATACAAAGAATCAACAAAACCAGGAGCTGGTTCATTGAGAAAATAAACAAGATAGATAAACCCTTAGCCAGACTTACCAACGGGCAAAGAGACAGTATTCAAATTAACAAAATTAGGAATGAAAAGGGAGATATAACAACAGAAAATGAGGAAATTAAAAAAATCATCAGATCCTACTACAAAAACCTATACTCAACACAACTGGAGAATCTGGAGGAAATGGACAATTTCCTAGATAGATAACAAATACCAAAATTAAATCAGGATCAAAAAGATCATCTAAACTCTCCCATTACCCCCAAAGAAATAGAAGGGGTTATAGAAAATCTTCCAAACAATAAAAGCACAGGACCAGATGGTTTTAGTGCAGAATTCTATCAGACCTTCAAAGAAGACCTAATCCCAATACTCTTCAAACTATTACACAAAATAGAAACAGAAGGAACACTACCCAATGCAGTCTACAAAGCCACAATTACTCTGATACCAAAACCACACAAAGATTCAACCAAGAAAGAGAACTTCAGACTCCCTTAATGCTGGCACTTAAAGTTGTAAATCTTCACTCTTATCTATACCTATAATCCTTAGGTTTGGTCTTCTCATTGTGTCCTGGATTTCCTGGATGTTTTGGGTTACAAGTTTTTTGCTTTTTGCATTTTCTTTGACTGTTGTTTCTATGGCATCTTCGGCATCTGAGATTCTTTCTTCTATCTCTTGTATTCTGTTGTTGATATTTACATCTACAACCCCTGATTTCTTCCCAAGGTTTTCTACCTCCAAAGTTGTCTCCTTTCATGATTTCTTAGTTGTTTCTACTTCTGTTTTTAGATCCTGAATGGTTTTGCTCAGTTCCTTCACTTGTTTGTTTGTGTTTTCCTTTATTTCTTTAATAGACTTTTGTGTTTCCTCTTTCATGGCTTCTGTTCACTCAATTTCTCCTGCATTTCTTTAAGTGTTTTTTGCATTTTCTCTTTATTGGCTTCTATCTGTTTACCCATATTCTACTGAATTTCTTTAATTGATTTTTGTGTTTCTATTGTAAGGGCTTCTAACTTATTCATGTTCCCCTGTATTTATTTAAGAGATTTATTTATGTCCTTTTTGTGATCCTCTAACAGCATCCTGACCAGTGATTTTAAATCCAAATCTTGTTTTTCTGGTGTTTGGGGGTATCCAGGACTTGCTGTTGATGGAGAATTGGGTTCAGATGCTGCTTATTGCCTTGGTTTTTGTTAGTAACATTCCTGCATTTGCCTTTTGCCTTCTGGTTATCTCTGGCGTTAGTAGGTCCTGCTGTCACTGGCTGGTCCTTGAACCTCTTGTGGGCCCGTAAGGCTATTTCCACACCCCTGGATGACTGGCTTTCCCATGGCACAGATGTCTGATGTGCTGCCCCACTCTTGGGTGCTGTTGGAGCCCCAGTGTGCCTTGTCCCTAGCAATGCTATACTAGGGTTGTCTCTGTGTACCTGGTGTTGCCTGTCTGGTCTGCCAGTAGTGAAGATGGTGAACCCTGTGAGGACCCCCGCCAAGCACTTATCACTCTGCAGGGCAAACGGCCCAGGACAGGGCTTGTTGCCAGATTTCAAATTCTCTGCTGATGCTGGCTCTCGAATTCCCTGCTTCTACCAAATAACCTGCTCCTGCCTGTACTCGAGAGAGTATCAGGAAGTAGGATCTTCCCCATGTCAGATGTGGCACAGGTCTATCACATCTGATGGAAAGGGGCAGTGGTGATTAACCTGCTCCTGCTGGTTCTCTAGAGAGTATCAGGAAGTGTGATATTCCCCGTGTCAGATGTGGCACAGGTCTCTGGCTGAGCTGGCCACTTTGTCACAGGAGCCAAGATGGTGGCAACCTCAGACCACAGGGTCCGTCTAACCATGGAACTCCCTGCAGGTCAGACGCTCCCCTGCACGATACATGCCCAGACAGCTGTAGAGCTGCCCGGATCCCACACAGAAGGAACCAGGTGGGATGTGTCTCAAGAGATCCCGCACTCCGGTGTTCCATGTGCACCTGGGCGAGCTGGCTGCTTGCCCACTGGAGCCAAGATGTCGGCGACCTCAGACTGCCAGCATTACCTATAACTTGTTGTCCCAGAGCTTGCACCCTGGCCAAGGAAAGAGAAATAGAAGTAAATACAACTCAAGGCAGCCATACATTATACACAAACCAGCTAAGTGGGTTAGGAATCCAAGGGCACAAAGGAATTAGCAACTTACTTCAGAGCTTGGCAGAGGAAGTATGAAGAAGGCTCTTGGAAAAATGCACATTTATTCATTCAGCAGATACTAATGAGTGTAAATGACAATTCCAGTCCTTACTAGATACTATATACACAAATAAATAACATAGATTCCTTGTATGTCTTAGGATTTTATTGCTATGAATAGACACCATGACTAAGGCAACTCTTATAAGGGACAACATTGAATTGGGGCTGGCTTACAGGTTCAGAAGTGTAATCCATTATCATCAAGGCAAGACCATGGCAGTGTTCAGGCAGGCATGGTAGAGGAGGGGCGGAGAGATTTGCATCTTTCTTCGAAGGCAAACAGGAGAAGACTGACTCCCACATGGTTAGGAGGAGCATCTCCAAGCCACCCCCATGGTAACATACTTCCTCCAAAAAGGCTGCACCTACTTCAATAAGGCCACACCTCCTAATAGTGCCACACACACACACCCAGGCCAAGCATATACAAACAACCACATTCTCCTTACAGATTTTGTTTTTAATTATGAGGTGAGGAGTACAGGGTACATGTGAGCACAGATACCGAAGGTGTCTAGATAAGAAGCATCAGAGCCCTGGAACTGGAGTTACAGACACTGTTAGCCACCTGACAAAAACACTGGAAACCAGACTCAAATTCATAAGAGTAACACATTCTCTTAACTACTGAGCCAATGGTTCAACTCATCCATGTCCTTTAAGATCTGAGTCTCTTCTTCTATCCTGTCAGTGAAAGTATCTTGACCTTCTAGAATACAATGATTTAGATTTAATCAGGATTTTTATTCTGGGGGAGTTTTAATTTGGAAGGACATGTTGTTATATCAAAGGATAATCACAGTACTAGAGGGTAATGATGACAGATTGCAGTGGGCAGGGAGAAAGAGAAGGAAAAATAGAATTATTGCCAGCTCCTTCAGAGACAGCACTTAGGACTGATGCCTTTCTATGTCACCTTTCTCTGGCACAAATAACATGACCCACAGCTCACAGCCTCTCCTATGTAGGCAAGGATGCCTTGCAGGCTGAAAATTCTATTTTGAGACATATGAACATCTACATGGTGACAATCTGTAACATAAGTAGCAAGTTGGATGGTCAAGAGTCTCCTTCACAGATACTGGGTTCAAGAGTAGTCTTTGATATAGACAACAGGTCCTTTTCTTGCCCACAGAAGACTGAAAACTTGCTACAATAAGGGAAAAATATTATCTTTTATAACCTACAGGGCAGCCTGAGACCAGAAAGTGAAAACACCAAGGATGTGGTAAGAATGGAGAAGGCACAGTTGACTCTCTAATGCATTTACCTGCCCTGAAAGCTGCCCGGCAGACGCACCTGCCCGGACACCTACTCAGATCACTTGGTCTACCTTCCTGTCCAGTCTCTGCTCTGCCTCTCCTCCCCAGAGCTGTGGGGCCCAACTCTTGTATGCCCTGATGTTTTCACTCTCAAAATCATCTTTGAGTTTCCTTCAGAGTCCATTTTTAAATTCTTTTATCGATAAACAAGAGGTGCAATGTGACAAAGCTGTTGCTAAACATTTAGGCTTTGAATTAACTCCATAAGCCTTATAATGACCATGTGAGGCAGGCTGTGTTTTATGACTTGTTTTAGAAGCAGGAAAACAGGTGTTATGCCAGGGCATGAACACACACCCTATGGAAACCCAACTATCTAGGAGATAGTAGAACAAATGTGTATGGATCGAGAGACTGTGTTGCCAGAGTACTGGCACATCCCTGCCTCAAGTTCTAGTGTGTAGAGTTGAGAACTAATCAAAGAGTTGGAAAAGCACTAAAACCTACATGGAAAAAACAGGCATCCATGCAGTAGTTTTTAACACCAGAGAGATATCAGCTTTTCAACAGGCAAATATGCAAGGCTGGAGACATAATACAGTGTGTGCCTTGCAAGCTCGAGGATCTGAGTTCAATCCCAGAAGTTACATTTTAAGAGCCAGGCATGGTTGCACAAGTCTATAGTACCAGTTGGCAAGATGGAGACATGCTGTTCCCTGGGGCTCTCTGGACGGCCTGCCTAGTCCATTTAGCAAGTTCCAGACCAGGATGAGACTGTCTCAGAACAACAAAAAAAAGTGGATGGCACCTGTGGGACATCACACCAAGTTATCTCTGGCCCTCATATGTTCCTGTACTCACATGAATTATGTACACATGCAGACACATATGAGCAGACTTGTGGATTACCACGGGGGCCCTGTTGCACCAGAGGTGAGACTGAGAAGGTTGAGGGGAAACTGAGCTTGTGAGAAAGAGGAACTTTCCATGCTGAGGAAGTGCCACAGGCAAAGGCTGGGAAATTGTCCTGACTTTTCTTCCCTCCAAAAAGACCCTAGACTTGCTACCTTCTGGGAAAATAATGAAAATTGATTGGCTCATGGAAAAGTTCCAGGGGTGACTGTTCCTCCTAAGGGAAGCTAAAGGGTTATGCAATGGTGTTTGCCTTTTTAGCACCCCCATTTGCTCATCAAAATTCCAAAATTACTTGGATCCCAGGAGACCACTAGCAGTTGGGTCGCATATTTACAATCAAAATGTTCTAACCCCAGAAAGCATGAGTAAGACAGAAACATATGTAGAAGTAATAATTCATGTTTGATACATGTTTACACTGTCTGGGATGGTGTGGTATACTTTATGTCAATTAGTACTGTCACCTTTTACTTTGTGTGAGGAGAAAACTGCAGCATAAAAAGATTAGGTCATTAGTCAACAACAAAGGGACACAAGCCAGAGCTCTGGCAGCTCCTGTGCCAAACCTTCTTGTTAAGCTGGCTGATTGTCAATTTTCCTCTCAGTTTTATTGTTTTGTCATTGTTTTTTACCCTAGTGAGTCTAATCAAAGTTGCTAAAAGTAAGGATACATGAGAAAGCCGTACAGAAATATACATGGCTTAAGTCTATTTTGGGAAGTACATTCTCCTCCCAGAAGCCTAAAGTTATTGCATTAAAATAACCTGTACCAGTGAGATACCTCACTACTAGCTATTGGTCAGGAATGCCTGAGAAGCCTACCCAAAATACAAGTAATGGGTTTCGTTTAGTTAAAGTTCTAGTAACACTGTTTCCTCATATTTTAAAAAGCAAAAAGAAGGAGTCAGGGACAGAGAGAGATGGGAGACAATAGGCATGAGATTAAATGAAATTGCACAACATATTTGAATGAAATTGTCAAAACAAATAATTGAATTCTATGAAAATAGAATTTTACAGGCACACACTGAAAACTTAATTAAAATATCATCAGATTTTAAACTAAAATTACCAGAGGGTTTGGCCTGGTAGGCTAGATTCACTGAACTATCTGAAGCCACCACAAACATCTGACTCACGGTTCCTTTCTTCAAGACAGACTCGTTTCCTCTTTCAGAAAAGGTACGCAGAAAGACAAGTGTAGGAGGCACAAGCATAAGCCCTTGCTCTGTAAGCATCTGCTTACGCTCTCCGCGGGCCTTGCTTACTAAACCTGGACTGCTGTCTCTAGTATAGGATGCCATCTGCGGCTGAGAAGAAGAAATCTGTCTTTCTCCATCCAATGCCTCTCTCTTTATCCAAGTGAAGAGTCCTCGAGTGTGGGTTTGAGTCACAGTGTGTATGATAGTAACTTGGGTGGCTCATGTCTGCTTATAGTATGCCTCCAACAGCCCCTACCTTACTTTGTAACACTCATGGGAATAATCATATAACCCGAGAGTCAGTATAAGGGGCCACACTCCGCTGAGCTTCCCCAGGGGCTCCTTCACTATATCTTCAGACAACTCTCTCTGTTCTCACCAGCTTCATTGGCTAGGATGTATCAAGACCTGCATCTCCTGTTAGCCAGCTGGGATACTACCCCTTGGATGTGCCACAGATTTTGTTATTAGCCTCTCTGACACCATGAACTCTCATTTAGAACATCGCTGTCCAACTCAAGTCCCGTGTGCATCTTCAAGAAGAAAATGAAGTGGAATCTCAGAGTTGTTTTGATTTGCATTTCCCTGATGACTAATGATGTTGAACACCTCTTAAGGTGCTTCTCAGCCATCCGAATTTCTTCAGGTGAAAATTATTTGTTTAGCTCTGTACCCCATTTTTTTATTTTATTTTATTTTTATTTTCTATATTCTATGTTTACATTCCAAAGGTTTTCCCCTTTCCCAATTACCCCCCCACCATATGTCCCATAATTCCTCTCCCCCCCCCTGTTATTCCCCACTCATTTCCCACACCCCACGATTTCTCTGTTCTGGGTCTACAATACTGGATCCAATCTTTACAGGCCCAGGGTCCTCTCCATTCTTCTTGGAAGTCATTTGACTTGCTAATTGTGTCTTGAGTATTTAGGGCTTCTGGGCTCATTAATATCCACTTATGAGTGATTGCATTTCATGTGTATTCTTTTGTGATTGGGTTAGCTCACTTAGGATGATATTTTCCAGATCTAACCATTTACCTACAAGTTGCATGAGTTCATTATTTTTAATTGCTGAGTAGTACTCCATTGTATAAATATACCACATTTTCTGTATCCATTCCTCTTTTGAGGGATATCTGGGCTCCTTCCAATTTCTGGCTATTATAAACAAGGCTGCTATAAACATAGTGGAGCATGTGTCTTTATTGTATGCAGAGGAATCCTCTGGGTATATGCCCAGGAGTGGTATGACAGGGTCCTCTGGAAGTGACATGCCCCATTTTCTGAGGAACCGCCACACTGATCTCCAGAGTGGTTTTACCATTTTGCAATCCCACCAACAGTGGAGGAGTGTTCCTCTTTCTCCACATCCTCGCCAGCACCTGTTGTCTCTTGAGTTTTTAATCTTAGCCATTCTGACTGGTGTGAGGTGGAATCTCAAGGTTGTTTTGATTTGCATTTCCCTGATGACTAATGATGTTGAACATCTCTTAAGGTGTTTCTCGGCCATCCAAATTTCTTCTGGTGAAAATTCTTTGTTTAGCTCTGTACCCCATTTTTTGATAGGGTTATTTGGTTCTTTGGGGTCTAACTTCTTGAGTTCTTTGTATATATTGGATATTAGCCCTCTGTCGGATGTGGGGTTGGTGAAGATCATTTCCCACTTTGTTGGTTGCCGTTTTGTCCTTCTGACAGTGTCCTTTGCCTTACAGAAACTTTGTAATTTTATGAGGTCCCATTTGTCAATTCTTGATCTTAAGAGCATAAGCTATTGGTGTTCTGTTCAGGAACTTTCCCCCTGTGCCCATGTCCTCAAGGGTCTTCCCCAGTTTCTTTTCTATTAGTTTCAGTGTGTCTGGTTTTATGTGGAGGTCCTTGATCCACTTGGAGTTGATCTTAGTACAAGGAGATAAGAGTGGGTCAATTCCCATTCTTATGCATGTTGACCTCCAGTTGAACCAGCACCATTTGTTGAAAAGGCTATCCTTTATCCACTGGATGGTTTCAGCTCATTTATCAAAGATCAAGTGACCATAACTCTGTGGGTTCATGTCTGGGTCTTCAATTCTATTTCATTTATCTACTTGCCTGTCGCTATACCAATACCATGCAGTTTTAACACAATTAATCTGCAGTACTGCTTGAGGACAGGGATATTGATTCCCCCAAAAGTCCTTTTATTGTTGAGAATAGTTTTAGCTATCCTGGATTTTTTGTTACTCCAGATGAATTTGAGAATTGCTCTTTCTAGATCTATGAAGAATTGATTTGGGATTATGATGGGGATTGCATTGAATCTCACACCAGTCAGAATGGCTAACATTTAAAACTCAAGAGACAACAGGTGCTGGCGAGGATGTGGAGAAAGAGGAACACTCCTCCACTGTTGGTGGGATTGCAAGATGGTACAGCCACTCTGGAAGTCAGTCTGGCGGTTCCTCAGAAAATTGGGCATAACACTTTCAGAGGACCCTGTCATACCACTCCTGGGCATATACCCAGAGGATTCCCCTGCATGCAAAAAAGACACATGCTCCACTATGTTTATAGTAGCCTTATTTATAATAGCCAGAAGTTGGAAGGAGCCCAGATGTCCCTCAAAGGAGGAATGGATACAGAAAATGTGGTATATTTATGCAATGGAATACTACTCAACAATTAAAAATAATGAATTCATGCAATTTGTAGGCAAATGGTTGGATCTGGAAAATATCATCCTAAGTGAGTTAACCCAATCACAAAAGAATACACATGAAATGCAATCACTGATAATTGGATACTAATGAGCCCAGAAGCTCTGAATACTCAAGGCACAATTAGTAAATCAAAAGATTCCCAAGAAGGAATGAGAGGACCCTGGTCCTGAAAAGACTGGATCCAGTTTTGTAGGAGAGTATCAGAACAGAGAAATGGTGGGGGTGGGAAGAGGACTTATGGGACATATGGTGAGGGGGGAAGTGGGAAAGGGGAAAGCCTTTGGAATGTAAACAAAGAATATAGAAAAAAGAATATATCCAATAAAAAAATAAAAAATAAAAAATAAATGATTAAGTAGAAAGTAAAAAAAAAAAGAAGGAATTGAAAAAGGAGGGCAGATAAAAAGCCATATACAAAGCAAAAGGGACAGGAAATGGAGGGACTTTCTGCATAAAGACATGTGGAATGCAATATAATTATTATCTGACATTTAGGAATCCCTTACCCACATACCCTGCTTTGTTTCCAAACTAAGGCAGACAAGTGCACTGAGCCCAACATTCAGCAGAAACCATGGGTCTCAGTGCTCTGTGAAGGTCAGTAGAAGGCAAAAATGTGGTGGCCAGCAGGAGGGAAGCACAGCAAATTTACTTTACCATGTGTGCTGAAATGAAAATATGAAAGGAAATCCTAAAGACTCGAGAAAAAGTAATTATTGTACGCCATCGCCGAGATGTGGGCAAGCTTACAGTAAAAATGGTTGGGCAAAAGGTCTGACCCAGGGGTAATAAACTCAGGAGGAACCAGCAGCAACTCCTGCGTGTATCTTCCACTTGGCCTCTCTACATACTGATCCTTGCCCTCCAGCAGAAACCCAGAGTGCTGAGAAACAGGGGTTTTATGGACTAGTTTCAGGGGAATGAAACAAGCAGAGTGACCTTTCTAAACCATGTGGTTTGCTCTGGAGGATACAACTTATTGTTTCTATGACTCACCAGGGAGAAGAGAAATTCTGTATTTTATGAACCATCTTGGGACGGGAAGGAGATGGAAGAGAGTCAGACATCTGGGCTCTGTAGCCACTTTCTGTCCTTTGGCTCAGATCACCTTTGGATAACATCTTTGAAGCAATGGTAAAAAAAATTCATTCCAGTGGCTGCAGACCAACTCCTCAGATACAGCTATGAGAAAGGCCAGTAGACTAACATCTGCCCTGACACATCAAAATCAGATGCATCTCAGTTCACAAACTAAAGGTCCCTTAATATTAATCATTTAACAAGTACCTTGGTCTGCCTGCCTTCCCCTCTCCTCAGAACTGGATAAGCCAATTCTAGAGTTTTATCAGCTATACTTGAAAGTTAAAGAAACCTTAATGCGACTAACAGCTGGTCTCGACGACTGCCCCATAGACTTTAGGCAAGGTGACACTAACATCCTTCCTTTGGACCTGGTGGTTTTGCTAGAACATTGTTATGGTGCCTCACATGTGTAGACTACAGGGCTCCTAAATCTAGGAAAACCACAACCTGCAGAATCAGGAAAGGATAGCACAGGTCAGAAAATGTTTTTTTTATACCTCAAGAACCATGATATGAAGAAGTCATGTTTCATGCAAGAAGAAACTGAAACCAAAATCTAGGTGCTCAAGTGGACTTTAATGGACAATGTCTAGGGATAAGGAGAAAAGATACTTGATGACCAATTAGTGGAACATATGCTAGCCCATATATTATTAAATTGGTACAGTAGTCAAATATGCCAAGTATCAGCTTTTATTTTCAAGTCATGAATAAAAATACTAAGGCTTGTAGAAAACTTGTAATTCTTGAGACGATTAAGACATTATCACCAATATCACATTATCAGAATCTCCACACATTATTAGTAAAGAAAGAGCAAATTAACTAGCTCTCAGTCTATTTATAGGACACAAGTAATAGAGATAATAGAGCTTGTATGTAATTTTTATCGTATTTTCTTATGAATATTCATCACATTGGGAAATTGCCGAAACTGCTGACATCTGCCTCAGTAAAGTTAGATAAATAGATTATAGGCCAACTTCCCTTAATGGTAATTTTAGGTGATATTTCAAGATAACCACTTTTCACCAAAAGTTATTTCCTTCATAGACTAAATAACTTTATCAAAACATTGCAAAAGAAGTGATTTTTTTTAAACACTCAATCTCAGGTGCTAGAACTAACACATTGCTCCAGTTAGGAATCTTCTAGCACTACACTAACATGAGATAGTTTCACTAATATCCATCATTCAGAAGAGATGAGATAAGTCTCATGTTTCATCTAATAAGAAAACAATTTGACATAAGTTTATTCTCTTTTGGACTTTCTCTTAGGGAAGAACTATGCTTTTCCTATATGTTTGTTTTTTTGAGATAGGATCTCATTGATCCCAGGATAGCCTCAAATTTACTATGTAACCAAGAGGATGACCTTAAACTTCTGAACCTCCTGCTTACACCTTCATAGTCCTAAGATTCCATATGTGCTCCACTACCACCATTTTATACCATGGTAAGTATTGAACCCAGATTCCCATGTACAGTAGGCAACGTCTTTACCAACTGAGACACAGTCCCAGCCTGAGGAATTGTGATGCAGTAATTACTGCTGTGGCTGTCATAACAGGTCAGCCTGCACTCACAGTGATGCACACTGGACGTGCCGTCCTCCCACTCCAAGTCGTCTGCTTGCCATCCCCATCTCCTCTCCTAACTGTAGTTCAAACTCCAGGCTCAGGAGCTCGGGAGTACTGCCCTCCTGTTCCTGCAAAACGCAAAGCTACTGTGTGAGAAGCTCTTCCAGAGAAAAGGATACTTTTAAAATCTATTTAGGAAAGAGGCATGCAAACTTTGACATGTTTCTGCCCCATCAAGGACAGGGGTCCCTTGAAGGCCCTATAACAACAATAGTTGATAGTACAGTGCTATTTTCTGTACACTTAATATTCATCTAGTCAGAATTTATCTATCTTAACTTTTGCTTTTTTTCCTCAATTTTATTATTCTACAACCATAAAAATGTCTATGTTTCAGGTTGGGTTACTAAAAAATGCCATAAATGAAGTGGTTTAAGGCTTTTGTAAGGGCCTTTCAAACACTCATCAGTTTTAGCCAAAAACACTGTTACTTGGTCCTAGATATATAGGCAAATAAATTGGTAAATAGATCAAACCCTGACTAATAATAAATCATAGGGAGTTGTGTTTTAAAACACTACTCTTTCATAAGCATGTAATTTTACCATGTGCTAAAGATGAAAGCAAATTTTATACTAATAAAACCACTGTGCATGTTTATTTTTACTAGAAGTAATTCAAACATCAATTCACCTGAATATTGTAAATATTGTACACGTAGGATGCAAAGCATCTTCAGTATCTTTCAGAGTTGATGAACATCTTGATTTTATAGCCTGAGTGCTGAAACCTTCGCTTCACATAAATTCATAACCTAAAGATGTTTAGAGCAATATGAGAAATTGTTGGAACGTCGATCCTACTTCACTTAATCACATTTTATAAAACTTGTCCTCAATTCAAACAGCAATTTGCAAAAACAAGCATTCTAAATGACACAATTCAAAATAAGCTGTGATACATGCTGAAGAGTGACAGTGGAAAAAAAATTATAAAGTCTGTGTCTTCTGCAGTTAAACTATTTTGTCTGTAAGAACTGAAACATTTGCATGCACAACTGAAAACACTACAGCTCACAACATACAATTGTCAGAATGGAGCCAGGCTGTCAGGTGCCACATGCTTTACATCACGCAGGATGACGGCATGTGTAGGTTACATGCTCACCTTGTGTACCTCAGAACCAAGGTTTTCCTGAACATGCACAGAGGCGCGCCTTGACAGAAACACTGCAGATTCTCTGCACAGTTGATTTTCAATTAATTTTGGTCCTTTCACTACAGACGCCTTTTCTTATGTCCAAAATTTTTGCAATCCTGCCGTTCAGGTATTTGACACAGTTTAATAAGCTGGGCTGAACAAATCTGGAAACTCAAAATCTAAAATCATGGGAGTGAGAAATCAGTGTCTAGTAACAACATTTTCTTGATGGTTAGACAATTGTATTCTGCTTGCAGCATTTAGAGGGCTTATTTAATTTCTGCATACCTCCAAAACATCCCATTAAGACTGGTGCCTTCAACATATGAATTTGAGGCAAGGGGCCACCAACATGCAATGCACAACAACATACTGGTGCTATTTCTGCCTTAGTGTCTAGTGAAGAATGCACAGATGGGTCTATAGGAATAGATATCATTTTATGTTATAATATAAGAATATGTCAGAAATTCTGCTCTAAGCAAATCTGGCTAGGGAAAGGCCCACATAACCAACAACTTCTTTTTACATGCTGATTTCTTTGAAAACAGACCTTATTATCAATTTGGTTCTTGTTGAAACCTATTTTCTGGGAGAGTCAGGCAGAAAAGTTGAAAATCGGCGGAGGAATGCTCGTGGACAAATGAATTATAGAACACAGATTGTCAACTGCCTGCAAGGTGCTATGTCACCGTGCTACATAAAAGCTGGCCAGGCCTCGGAGCTCACTGGGCAGCTAAACCGCCGCTGGTCTGCCTGCCCTTAAGTGTAATGACTTCATTTGATTAAGTCAGCCATCATGTTTAATCAGAGAGGATACTGGAGTAGATTAGACGCTAATGACTGAGTAATGTCCAACCACCATAGTCAGCTATCTTATTAATTATTATATTTAATAATCTGGGGAAAGGTAATTAGGGAAGCAAATGATGAAAGCATCAGAATAGTAAACAAGTTAAGTCAACATAGTTGCCAGAGTATATCCTCATGCAAGGCATCTTAAGTGGGTTACTGTGAACTTTGCTTTAATTGAATCAGCAGAGACCTGTAAGACTACAAATACAATGCTTGTAAACTTTCTTACTGTTTGTCTCAAAGGTTTCTCTGGGAGACAGTGTAAGCCATGTAAAATGTGAGCATTTTAGACCTGGAGAGATGGCTCAGCCGCTAAGGGCAAGCAACTCTTGCAGAGGACCCAGTTCAGCAGCCAGCACCCATGTCAGGCAGCTAAAATCCACCAGGACCTCCAGTCCCAGACGATCAGACTCTCTTTCTGAGCTCAAAGAGCACCAATTCTCATACGTGCACAAACCCATTCAGAGAGACACACAGAGATACATAAAAATATGACAAAACCTATTGTCCTTAAGTACATGCTTTGTCTTACTGAACTGCCATTTCGATTCAAAGCATGCACTTCATTTGTTGAGATACATTCCTCTAGAATTAAAAGGCATAAATAAGATATCCATATTCCACAAGCACCCTACCACACACATCTGACAGAAAGACTGAAGAAAGGGCAGTGTGCTTTAAAGTGATGGAAACCGGCAGCAGTCTATTAGAAGTCTCAAATTAACTGGCTGCTCTTCACGATCATACCTATGTCAAGTGCCTTAAAGTGCTCTCTTATTGATCTATACGTCAGCAGGAAGCAGCTAATAAAATAAGATTCATCTGAGCATTGTAGCACCAAGAAATACAAACCTATGTAACTCACAAGGTGTGAGCCCTTTAAAATGTGGACACTTTTATCCTACCCCCTAGTCTAACATAGTCTCATCAAGACAAAAACAGGGAGAAGAGGCAACAGTGCAAATACTAAGGGAAATAAACGGGCGGCCTCTAGGCAGCCCTGACAGAAGCATGCCTTTAGAGGTAACTCACAATCGGAACAGCATGCTTAAGGTGTGGCGTGCTTTCCCTATCATCTTGGCTTGTGCCCCCCAAGGACGTCAAATGGGCACCGTATTCTTCTCATTGCAGAGATAATGGAACAATCTGGGGGCAATTTAGTGTCATCTATGTCGGTGGAGAAGTCAGAGCTTGGGCTGCAGTTGCCCGAGTTCTCTCCCTTAACTACGGCCTGTCATCCTCACCCGCTGGAGCCCCTCGGAGAACAAATTGCCATTTTGGTAAACGCGGAAGCTTGGCACCAACATGAAGGACACTCAGCACTCTGATGAATGACTCCGGCACTTCATTGGGACGCTTGCCAAAGAACAGCGTTCCGACAGCGCGTTTCCAGCGGCTCTAAGCAGCAGATGAATTGCACATCAATTTATTTAAGTAGCAAGAGGACGAGCCTATTCATGGCCATTACCAGGTGCCGATTGGTGCCTGCTAGCGGAGATTTCCCACTGCGAAGCCCTTTAGTTGCACCATGTGGCTTTCCCACTCCATTATGCCTGCTAGATGAATCAATCTTACCTTAATATCATTCTTAAATATTTAATGGCAAATTACAGTGCTGCCTTTTAAAATCAGTTGGTAAAATAAAAGGAAAAAATCGTTCTGCAGAATGCACCCTACTTGGGAAACCCCCATAAGGACTGACTTGGGTGGGCTATTTCCCCCCTGGGGAGAGGGCCAATTAAAAGGATTTATTTGCTTGTGTAGCAATCTGGGCCACAGCAGAAAAAAAAATTACAAAAAAAAATGCAATTTAAGGCTCACTTTCCTGGTTGAATCTATATTTATTATAATGCAGAGCTTGACCAAGAAAACCGCTTTCTGTACTTTATTAATGTGTTCTTTACAGTACTCAAACAGGACACCGTGTAGGAGAAATCAAGTAGTGGATAGAACACTGTTTTGCTTCTGGGTGGGGCTGCTATGCAAATGAGTACATGGCTGGATTTTTATCAGTAGTAGTAGCTGTTACTGTAGCTCTCTCTGTCTCTCTGCTCTGAGTGTGTGTGTGTGTGTGTGTGTGTGTGTGTGTGTGTGTGTGTGTGGCTTGTGTATACCATACAGTATCTGTGGGCATCAGAGGACAACTTTTCAGGGGTCAGTCCTCTCCTTCCTCCCTGAGTACCATGGATAGAATTCAGGTGGTCAAACTTGAATGGCAAGAACCTGTGCCCGCTGCACCATCGTGGTGGCCTATCTCTGAGTTTTTAAAGGACTCTCAGTTAATTCAGATCAGAAGCCTTATTTGTGGAGTTTATTAAAGCCATGCTTCGCGGTTAGATCTTCCATTTGACCATTTGCTTTGATGTTGTGATTCGGTCTTGTTTCTAGGATTCTGTTTGTTTGGTGGATCAGTTACTATTTTTTGTTTTTGTGTATTTGTTGGGTTGGTTTTTAGCTAAGAGATCATGTACCTCAGGCTGGTCTCAAATGACCACTTAGCTGCAAATGACCTTGAACTCCTAATGGTCCTAATTCAGCCTCATGAATGCTGAAGCTACAAATGTCCACCCCTAGGCCTTCTTAGAATGCCTGTTTCAATTTGTGCTTTTCAAAGCCTTTTTCTTTCTGCAGGTGAACAGAGCTGAGCTCCAATTCAAACCTTCACCATCCTTCCTTCAGTGTTCAAGTCAATGCTTAGAAGAGGCAGATTCTGATAAAAAAAAAAAAAGGGGCACTCTGCAATCTTGTGGCTCTTGTTCGAGGTCCCGGCTACATGAAGGTGTCTTGAAATTTCTTTACTCAAAAAAATAAGAAAGAAAGAAAGAAAGAAAGAAAGAAAGAAAGAAAGAAAGAGAGAGAGAGAAAGAAAGAAAGAAAGAAAGAAAGAAAGAAAGAAAACAACTTCCTGTTGTAACAGCCATGGTGGAGGATATTATATTTACTTTCAAGATATTAGAGGTATTTCATCTCATAGATGGGGACCTGGTAACTGAAGACCATCACCTTGTCCTCCTCTACTCAAACCCAATGTCCCAGTCTCTTTCCTAAGTCCATAGCAGACTACATTGTGTGGCCTCTCCTCAACTTTTGTCAGCATACCCAGAGGACTAAGCAGATCCTTGTGGCACACCCTAGTTTCCTCCCTCCTATGGATCCCCTCAGTCATCCCTCTTCTAGCCCAGGTCCATTACTAATTGCCAATTCCCAACATCTAGAAACACAATAATTTCAATGTCTACACCTACCAGCATCCCAGAAAAATTCTCAAACAGGTAACACACCGCCATCACACTACATGAGAACTAGAAGATGCAACAGAAACCAAGAAATAGTCACCCTACAAAGACAAGAAGAGATATCAGCACATAGAATTAAAAGCAACCCAAACCCAAATACCTAGACACAATCAATAACAAGAAAAGTATGTCTACACTACAATGCAGTAAACCTATTACCGTAGCCACTAATAATTACAGCATAAGTGTAGCAAAAGACAAAACCTTAATAAACACAATGGATGTTCTTAAAGAGGAAATGAGTAAATTCTTTAATATCTATTAAACACTAGCAATCAATGAAAGGAAAGGAATTAAACAGCTCAAAACCTGAAAATAGAAGTAGAATCATTAAGGAACCCAAACTGAAGAAAATGTAGAAATGGAAATTTAAGAAATCAAATGGAAACCTCAGAAGAAGGCCTTGCCAATAAAATCTAAGATGGAGGCCAGATAACCAGGCATTGAAAACAGAATAGAAAACAATAGATACCTAAGTCAAAGGAAATATTTAATCTGAAGAACTCAAGGTACAAAGCATCCAGGAAATCTGGAACACTATGAAGAGACCTAATCTATAAATAGTAGGAATAGAAGAAACCCAGGTCAAAGGCACAAAAATATATTCAACAATGTCATAGAAGATAATTTTCCTAAACAAAAAAAAAGGAGATAGCAAGCAATATTTATCTATCAAGGTACAAGGAGCATGTTGACTAGACAAGAAAAGAATGTCCTCTTGGGACATAACAAGAACAATACTGAGCCTGGAGGTAGTAGAATTTAATTGCAGTACTCAAGAGGCAGAGGCATATAGATCTCCAGAGCAGTCTCATCTACAGAGTGAGTTCTAAGACAACCAAGGCTCCACAGAGAAACCACGTGTGGAAAAGCATTGAACATAGAGAACAAAGAAAGAATATGAAAGCTGCAAGGGAAGAAGACCAAATAACACATATAAAGACAGACCTGTCAGAAGAGCACCAGACTTCTCAAAGCAAGAAGGGCCCGGTCAGTTGTTCTACAGACAGATTACAGACTACAGATGCCAGCACCAACTACTACATCCAACAAAACTTTCAATCATATTAACTAGAGAAAATAAGACATTGCATGACTTAAAAAACAAATTTAAGTAATATTTATCTATAGATCCACCAATATAAAAAACATTAGCAGAAAAACTCCAAACTAAAGGGCTTTGTGTTACCAAAAGAACACAAGGAATAAATAATCCCAGACAGCAAATTAACAGAGGGGAACCACATATCATCATCATCACCACCACCATCACAACAACAACAACAATAACGGGAATCAACAAACAATATTCATTGATATCTCTCAACATCAATGGTCTCAATTCTCAATTCCCAAATAAAAAAAACATAGGTTAATCAAATGGATTAAAAAGCAAATTTAATATCTGACAAAATAGACTTCAATTTAAATGTAACCAAAATAGATAGGGAAGGAAACTACATACATATCAAAGGAAAAATCAACCAAGAGAATATTTCAATTCTTAACATCTATGCACCAAACACAAGAGCATTCAATGTTCATAAAAGAAACACTACTAAAAAAAAACAAAAAAACAAAAAAATAAAAAAACAAAAAAAGAAACACTACTACAGCTTATATCATGTATTGATCCTCACACACTGATAGTGGGAGACTATAATACCCAACTTTCACCAATAAACCAGTCATTCAGACAAAAATTAAACAGAGAAAAGATGGAGCTAAATAAAGTCATAAACCAAAACATAAAACATTTCACCTAAATATAATAGGATATACCCTTTTTTTCAACACTTCATGAAATATTCTATAAAATTGGTCATATACTGAGACACAAAGTAATTTTCAAAGTATATGAGAGAATTGAAATAACAACCTTCATCTTATCATATGACACTGATTAAAACTAGATACCAACAAGGGAGGAAAAAAAACAGAAAGTTTACAAACTTGTGGAATCTGAACAACTCATACTGAATGAAAAAAATTATCAAGACAGAAATTAATAAATTAGAATGCCTTTCAAAAATTAAATGAAATGAAAACAAAAGTACCCAAACTTATTGAACACAATGCAAGTAGCTCTAAGAGACAGGTACATAACATAAAGTGTGTACATTAAAAAATTAAAAAGCTCTCACAGCAGTAACTTAACTGAAAGCTCTAGAACAAAAAGAAAAAATCATACCCAAAAGGAGTAGATAGCAAGAAAGCATCAAACTCAGGGATGAAATCAATAAAAACAAACAAACAAAAAAGAAACAATGAATCAAAGAATTTATCCTTTAAGAAAGTCAATAAGCCAAAGTAACTAAAAAGAAGTGGGATAAGATCAAAATTTATGACATCAGAAAGAAAAAGGGGAGACATAACAACAGAACCTAGGAAATACAGAGATTCATAAGGCTGTACTTTAAAATCTGTATTCCACCTAATTGGGGAACCTAAAATGAGTGGATAATTTTCTTAATATACACCTCTTAAAAGTTAAAAGATCAGATAAGCAATTTAAACAGGTCTATAGCTCCTACTGGAATATTAGCAGTCATTAAAACTCTCCAAGCCAGGGACCAGAGAGATGGCTCAATGGTTAGGAGCACTGTCTGTCCGTCTAAAGTTCTAGAGTTCAGTTCCCAGCACCCACATGGCAGCTCATAACTGCTTTTAACTCCATTGCAAGGGATCTGACACCCTTACACTAAAGCAAGTAAAATAAAGTTAAATAAATTATATATTTTTAAAATAAAAACATACACACACACACACACACACACACACACACACACACCACAAATAGTCTCCAAGCCAAAAGATGCCCAGGGTCAGATGGTTTAAGCACAGAATTCTATAAGACTTTTAAAGAAGAATTAATATCATATTCTTCAAATTATTATACAAAATAGAAAGAGAACAAAAAGCATTCCCCAACTTATTTTTTTAGTTCCTAGTTACCCTGATACCAAGACCACATAAAAATCAAAGAAAAAAGACAATTACAGACCAATTTCCCTATGAACATAGATTTTTTTAAAACATTTCCCAAAAACACACATGCAAACCACATCCAAGAACAAATTAAAACTTCATCTATCATGATCAAGAAGTCCTCATCCCAGAGATGCAAAGATGGTTCAATATTTATAAGTAAATAAATGTAATCCACCAAATAAACAAACTGAAAGTCAAAAGCCACACAAAAGGTTTTTGACAAAATCTGACACCCATTTATGATAAAAGTCCTGGAGACAATCAACATACTTCAACACAATAAAGGCAGATTCCTAGAAACCCATAGACAACATCAACTCACATGGAAAGAAACACAAAGTGATTCTACTAAAAAATCAGGAACAAAATGAGCTTTTCCTTTCATCTACTAGAAAGGGAGATTGTAAGGGTAGAGGGTGGGTACAAGGGTAGGGAGAGATGAGTGGGATTGGGATACATGATGTATAATTCGCCAAAAATTGATAAAAAGCTTTCAAAAGAGAAAACAAATAATCCATTTTATAAGAGTATGTATCTGCCTACAGAATTCTCAAAAAAGGAAACTCAAATGGCTGAGAAACCTGAAATGTTAAACTACCTTACTTATTAGGGTAATGCAAATCAAAACTGCCTTTAGATTTTGTCTTACACCTGTTAAAATGGCCAAGATCAAGAAAACAAATGACAGTTTATGCTGGCATTGATGTGGAGTAAAGGAGACAATCATTGATAGTGGGCATACAAGCATAATGCAAATCAGTTCCTCATAAACATGGGAACCAATCTACCTCAAGATCAGGGTATACCACCGTTAGGTATATACTCAAAGAACACTTCATTCTACCATGATTGAGCACTAATATTTGAATGTAACAGAATGTCATTATCGTTATTTTATTGTTATATTCCTTTGTAGAACAGTAGAATTTGGTTTTAACTCAGATCCCAGGTTATCTAGGTTCTTGGTCACCCACTCAGCAGTAGGTATGGGTTTAATCATGTTCTTTGCTGATCTATTCATAATAGACAAAAATTTGCCGGGCGGTGGTGGCGCACGCCTTTAATCCCAGCACTTGGGAGGCGGAGGCAGGTGGATTTCTGAGTTCGAGGCCAGCCTGGTCTACAGAATGAGTTCCAGGATAGCCAGGGCCACACAGAGAAACCCTGTCTCGAAAAAAAAAACAACAAAAAAAAGGATTTGTTTAAAAAAAGTAGACAAAAATTTGAAACAATCTAGATGTCCTTCAACAGATAAATGAATTAGGAAAATATAACATATTAACACAGTGAAATATTATTCCACTTTTTTATTTTTTATTTTCTATATTCTTTGTTTACATTCCAAAGGCTTTCCCCTTTCCCAGTACCCCCCTCACCATATGTCCCATAAATCCTCTTCCCCCCTTCCCCCCTATTCCCTAATCACCCACACACACACACCATTTCTCTGTTCTAGTACTCTCAAACAAAACTGGATCCAGTCCTTTCAGGACCAGGGTCCCCTCTCCTTCCTTCTTCTTGGGAATCTTTTGACTAGCTAATTGTGCCTTGAGTATTCAGAGCATCTGGGCTCATTAATATCCACTTATCAGTGATTGCATTTCATGAGTATTCTTTTGTGATTGGGTTAACTCACTTAGGATGATATTTTACAGATCCAACCATTTGCCTACAAAGAAGCTCTAAATACTCAAGGCACAATTAGCAAGTCAAATGATTCCCAAGAAGAAGAAAGGAGAGGATCCTGGGCCTGAAAAGATTGGATCCAGTTTTGTAGATCCAGAACAGAGAAATGGTGGGGGGGGGTGATTGGGGAATAGTTGGAGGGGGGAGAGGACTTATGGGACATATGGTGGGGGGGGGGACTGGGAAAGGGGAAAGCCTTTGGAATGTAAACAAAGAATATAGAAAAGAAAAAAAGAAAAAAACTACATGGTCATCTCATTACATGCTGAAAAAGCATTCAACAAAATTCAGCATCTTTTCATGCTAAAAGTCATGGAAAGAGCAGGAATTCAAGGCCCATACCTAAACATAGTAAAAGCAATATACAGCAAACCAGTAGCCAACATCAAAATAAATGGAGAGAAACTTGAAGCAATCCCACAAAAATCAAGGACTAGACAAGGCTGCCCTCTCTCTCCATATCTTTTCAATATAGTACTTGAAGTTCTAGCAAGAGCAATTAGACAACATAAGGAAGTCAAAGAGATACAAATTAGAAAGGAAAAAGTCAAACAATCATTATTTGCAGATGATATGACAGTATATTTAAGTGACCCAAAAAAACTCCACCAGAGAACTCCTACAGCTGATAAACAACTTCAGCAAAGTGACTGGTTATAAAATCAACTCAAGCAAATCAGTAGCCTTCCTATACTCAAAGGACAAGCAGGCTGAGAAAGAAATTAGGGAAATGACACCCTTCCCAATAGCTACAAACAACATAAAGTATCTTGGCGTGACTAACCAAACAAGTGAAAAATCTGTATGACAGGAACTTCAGGTCTCTGAAGAAAGAAATCGAAGAAGACCTCAGAAGATGGAAAAATATTTCTTGCTCCTGGATTGGCAGGATCAATATAGTAAAAATGGCCATCTTGCCAAAAGCAATATACAGATTCGATGTGATCCCCATCAAACTCCCAACTCAATTCTTCAGAGATCTAGAAAGAGCAATTCTCAAATTCATCTGGAGCAACAAAAAACCCAGGATAGCAAAAACTATTCTCAACAATAAAAGGAATTCTGGGGGAATCAATATCCCTGAACTTAAGCAGTACTACAGAGCAATTGTGTTAAAAACTGCATGGTATTGGTACAGCAACAGGCAAGTAGATCAATGGAATAGGATTGAAGACCCAGAAAATAACAGACTTATGGTCACTTGATCTTTGATAAAGGAGCCACAACCATCCAGTGGAAAAAAGATAGCCTTTTCAACAAATGGTGCTGATTCAACTGGAGGTCAACATGCAGAAGAATGCGAATTGACCCACTCTTATCTCTTTGCACTAAGATCAACTCCAAGTGGATCAAGGAACTCCACATAAAACCAGACACACTGAAACTATTAGAAAAGAAACTTGGGAAGACCCTGGAGGACATAGGCACAGGGGGAAAGTACCTGAACAGAACACCAATAGCTTATGCACTAAGTTCAAGAGTTGACAAATGGGACCTCATAAAATTACAAAGTTTCTGCAAGGCAAAGGACACTGTCAGAAGGACAAAACGACAACCAACAAAGTGGGAAAAGATCTTCACCAAGCCCACATCCAACAGAGGGCTAATATCCAATATGTACAAAGAACTCAAGAAGTTAGACCGCAAAGAACCAAATAACCCTATCAAAAAATGGGGCACAGAGCTAAACAAAGAATTTTCACCAGAAGAAATTCGGATGGCTGAGAAACACCTTAAAAGATGTTCAACATCATTAGTCATCAGGGAAATGCAAATCAAAACAACCCTGAGATTCCACCTCACACCAGTCAGAATGGCTAAGATTAAAAACTCAAGAGACAACAAGTGCTGGCGAGGATGTGGAGAAAGAGGAACACTCCTCCACTGTTGGTGGGATTGCAAAATGGTAAAACCGCTCTGGAAATCAGTTTGAGGGTTCCTCAGAAAATTGGGCATGTCACTTCCAGAGGACCCTGTCATACCACTCCTGGGCATATACCCAGAGGATTCCCCTGCATGCAATAAAGACACATGCTCCACTATGTTTATAGCAGCCTTGTTTATAATAGCCAGAAATTGGAAGGAGCCCAAATATCCCTCAAAGGAGGAATGGATACAGAAAATGTGGTATATTTATACAATGGAATACTACTCAGCAATTAAAAATAATGAATTCATGCAATTTGTAGGTAAATGGTTAGACCTGGAAAATATCATCCTGAGTGAATTAACCCAATCACAAAAGAATGCACATGAAATGCAATCACTGATAAGTGGATATTAATGAGCCCAGAAGCCCTAAATACTCAAGACACAAATAGCAAGTCAAATGATTCCCAAGAAGAAGAAAGGAGAGGACCCTGGGCCTGTAAAGATTGGGTTCAGTTTTGTAGAGAAACCGTGGGGGGAGTGGGTATGATTGGGGAATACTTGGGGGGAGAGGAATTATGGGACGTATGGTAGGGAGGGAACTGGGAAAGGGGAAAGCCTTTGGAATGTAAACATAGAATATAGAAAATAAAAATTTTTAAAAAAACACTTGTGTGAATCCCAATTAAACCCTTTTTTATATGTTTTGGAATTATTTTTGAAAAGTTTTCTACCCCTAATTGTGCCACCAAGATCTATTTTGAGCTCAAAATAAAATAAACGCAGTACATATCAAAATTAATGATATATACTGATATTTATGAACAGAAAAATAAAATAAAATCAACTCAAGCAAATCAGTAGCCTTCCTATACTCAAAGGACAAGCAGGCTGAGAAAGAAATTAGGGAAATAACACCCTTCACAATAGCCACAACCAACATAAAGTATCTTGGCGTGACTAACCAAACAAGTGAAAGATCTGTATGACAGGAACTTCAGGTCTCTGAAGAAAGAAATCGAAGAAGACCTCAGAAGATGGAAAAATATTTCATGCGCTTGGATTATTCCACTTTTAAAAGGGGAATTATGAAATTTGCAAGTAAAGGTAACTAGAAAAAATCACTCTGAGTGAGGTAATCTATATCAAGAAAGACAGATATGTTCTGTAGTTGCTTCTATGGGCATGTCAGCTGTTAATTCATTGATAACCAAGCTACAATGTGGGAAGAACCACAGAGTCTATGTATAAAGTAAGCATGTAAGGAAAAATCTTCCTAGGAAAGGAAAATAGAATAGGTAGTTATGGGTGATGGGGGAATGGAAGAGGCTGGAATAGAAAGATCAATGTAGGAGGGAAGAGGGGAGGAGAGGGGAACTCTGCAAGAGGAGCTAGAATTAAGGCCATGTGAGGTGTAGTACAGAATCCTAATGCAATAGACGCTTCTGAAAATAGGTGCATATGTCAAGATGAGCTCAATGAAGTTGCCAAGTAACAGGGAAACAAAGCCCCAACTAGACATTTCTTGCTGCCAAATGAAGCTTCTAGTAGCAAGAATGGGTTGCATTTTATTTAGTTGTTGACCAAACAGTCCCACAAGAACTACCAAACTGCCCAAGCTGTTACCAAGGCTATAGGTTGCTCTCTACGAACTGATGACAAGGCTTTATTGCTGAAGATAACAACTGCACAATTCCTTGAATGTGGAGAACTCAAGCTGGTGCCTACAAAGAACCTCCACTCCAATAGGCTAGCATTCTTGGTACTGGTAGATACTCTGTATCCCACCAAAAGAGAAATGTAAACACCAACCGAGCCACAACCCCTTTGATCTACAAAGATGTCTCACCTGCAAGGCATGCTATTGCAATGGTGACACAAACCAAACAATATATGATTTTACTGAAGCCCCACTCCACCAGATGTACTCAGATTCCTGGTTATCTAGGTTCTTGGTCACCCACTCAGCAGTAGGTATGGATTTAATCACATTCTTTGCTGATCTATTCATAATAGCCAAGGATTTGAAACAACCTAGATGTCCTTCAATTAGAAAAATATGGCACTGAGACTAGCTTGTCCAGGTCCCAAGTTAAAATCAAGTTCTACTGTTCTACTAATGGAATATAACAGAGAAATGACTACAATGGCATTCCTCTACATTTATAGACCAGTGCCTGGCTCAGGCATCATAAGAGAAGCTTCACCTTGCAGCAGATGGAAACAAAACAGGATCCACAGCCAGATATTAAGAGAGGGAGAGACCTTGAAACACTCAGTTCTCAATGGAATGTCTCCATCTAACCCTTCCC
>OZ030012.1:4987500-5100000 GCA_964023405.1 Apodemus agrarius | reverse complement strand
TTTCAGGTAGCAGCATGAGCCGCATGGCCTTCAGGGGTGACTCGGGCCGTGGGCAGCAACACGGACCCACAGCAGCAGGGCGGACCCACAGCAGCAGGGCGTTGGAGCCCGTCATGGCCCTCATTTGAAAGGTTAATAAACAACTCTGTGTGGTTTTCCTCCTTTTTCCAGACAATTAATGTATGGAAAATAAATAAAAATTGGGGTAAGGAATTCTGATATAGCCACATTTTGCAGATTTGTAAGGTCTAGGATTCCGTTTGTTTGAATTTCTTTTTAACTTAGAATATTTTTAGATATTCTGGGAAGTTATCTGGGGCATTCTGTCACCTGACCTCCTTAACTCTCAGGCTCTTCCCTGAGAGTTTGTTTTTCATGGAGTCTGAGTCTGATACCCCTCCTCTACCCCCCTGCTTACCCCACCTGCTTGGTTTTAGCAGAAGCCTTTGACTTATTTCAGGAAGAGCCTCAACTGCTTGGTGCCCTCCTGACTCCTGGTAACAGACCAGGACTCACCTGCTACCCCACAGAGCGGAAGTCTGTGCGGTCTTTTCCCTCCCACACACTCCCGCAGCACTGTCCATTCTATGACCTGTGTGAGGCACAGTCATAGCCATCTCTGCGGGCTGAAGCTGAAGCCATGCTCTGTCCCCCTTTACAGGGCATTGTTATGTCAGTGTCTCACGTCTCATGCTGGCTGCAGACCTGTGTGGCCGAGGCTGATGTGACCTCCTTATCCCCTGCCTTCGGCTTCCAAGTTCCCGGATGCTGGGCACATCCAGCCTCAGCTGCTTGACAGTGAAGATTCACCATCACACCAGGGTTCCCACGCTCACCGTGAGAGTTCCTTGGAAAAGGCGTTCTAGTCCGTTTGCGGCAGTGTGGAAGTTTTTGCAAGAGACATCAACCCTTCTCAGTGGAGGTTCCCTTTGTTTCCTTCCACATCTGCTGCTCTGTTTGTTCTGAGTCCTGTTCCTCTCTCCCACCCTCCCCTGGCCTTCCTGCCCTCCTCTTGCCGCTTCCACTTTTTTTTTTTTTTTTTTCCGAGACAGGGTAACTCTGTGTAGCTCTGGCTGTCCTGGAACTCACTCTGTAGACCAGGCTGGCCTCGAACTCAGAAATCCACCTGCCTCTGCCTCCCAAGTGCTGGGATTAAAGGCATGCGCCACCACCGCCCAGCCTCGCCTCCACTCTCTCTAAAGAAGCCACATTCAGGGTAGAGAGACTATAAGCTTTGAGTTCAAATCCCTAGGATCCAAGGAGAGAGCTGGGCATGGCTACACAAACGCCTGCAACTCCGGTGATGTGGAAGAGAAGGCAGGGCCACCAGTGCTTGCTGGCCAGCAGGCTGGTGCTGGGTCAGGGACAGACTCTGTCTCAAGGGATAAAGGTGGAGAGTGATAGAGAGGACAGATGGCTTCCTCCTGTGGCCTCCGTGTGACAACACACACACACACACACACACACACACACACACACATGCTCATCCTAGAAGCATCTAAACTTCTAATTCCTTAGTTTGTCTTGTCTATGAGTTCTTTTCTCCTGTGACAAGAACTTGCAAACACTGGGTGGAGGTCTCACTTGGCTGGCTCTTTCACCAACAACATTACTAGACAACATTCTATTTGCTTTACATAAAATTTTAAAAGATTTATTTGTGTATATGAATACACTGTCTTAATACACACCAGAGGACATCAGATCCCATTAGATGGTTGCTAGGAATTGAACTCAGGACCTTGGAAGAGCAGTCAGTGCTCTTAACTGCTTAGCCATATCTCCAGCCCTGTTTTACATAATTTTAATTTTCTTTTAAAAATATTGAAACAGATTTATCACCTAGACTTGTCTGGAACTTGCTACAGGGTGCAGATTGGTCTAAAACTTAAAGTCCTCCTGAACCAATCTCCCAACTGGTGGGATTACACATGTGTACCACCACACCCAGCCTTATATTTGCTTAATTCTTTTTTTTAATTAATTAATTAATTTTGCTTAATTCTTAAAGACATACAAAACATTACTTATATAGCTGGAGCATAGGAAACACTGATTCTCATTCAGAATAGAACACTGTTTAAAACTTCCCTGAAATGCTCTCTGTCGGGCCTGAAGATGGTTGAGGGGGTAAAGGTATTGGCCACAAGTGTGACCAGCTGAACACAGGTAGCAGAGGCGAGCTGACTCCTCCTGTAAGTTGTCTTTTGATTTCCATATGGCATGTACCTCCCCCCACCATCCCCACACAAAATAAACAAAATTAAAAAGTTACACTAACAGGACTTTGGATTTGGCTTTAGTTATAGAATGCTTCTCTAGCACTCATAAAGCCCTCAGTCCATCCCCAATGCCACCAAAACAAAACAAGTGATTATTGTACAAATAAATAGATGTTTGGCTTCAGACCTGGGACAAAGGACTGAGGTACATATTTCACACATCAAAGCAGACCTGGCCTCCAGGTTCTCCCAGCATCCTGCAGTCCTTACTGTGCATACCCTGCTCCTAACCTTGAATTTTCCAGCCCACGAGCTGGGCTGCCCTTTCCCCTAGAGGAGCAATGTAATGCAGACATTTTGGCCTCTCGATTTCTCCCTCTTTCTTTTCTCTTTCTCACTGTGCACACTCCCCCAAGCCCCGGGCTGGCCTTGACCTTGAAACAGTCCTCTTACCTAAGCCACTATCGCTGCCACTTTATTACATTTTAATCAAATATTTAAGTTGAATATGGTGTACCTATGCCGTGTATCACCAGGATTACTAACATTTGTCTTTGTGGGTTATTTCTGAGTGAACTCTGAGCTTTAGCAAGTGGAGAAAGGCATATGACTAAGAATATGCAGACTTGCACTTTTTATTCATTTATGTATTTTATCTTATGTGTTTTGCCTGAACGTGATTGTGCACTGCATTAACTTGCATGCAGTGCCCATGGAGACCAGAAGAGGGTGTCAAATCCTTTGGAACTCTAGTTACCCTTGTGAACTAGGATGTGGATTTTAGAAATTGAACTAGGGTCTTGTGTAGGGGCATGATACAATTTATGTTGTAGAAGTCTTTTCAATCATATTTTTCTTCAAAATTGTCTTGAACTGTATACTTTTTTAAAGATTTATTTATGTATATGAGTACACCACTGCCAGAGGAGGGCATCGGACCCCATTGCAGATGGTTGTGAGCCACCATGTGGTTGCTGGAATTGAACTCAGGACTTCAGCAAGAGCAGTCAGTGCTCTTAACCACTGAGCCATCTCTCCAGTCCGAACTGTATACGTTTTTGTATTTAAAGATGAAAGATGTCATGATAACCATATGTATTATATAATAATAAACTATAATATCTATTTTTCAAAATTACCAAACTCTACTTGGGCAATAGGAAAGTCTTAGTTGAATAAATGGTCAACAAAATAAACAACTGGACCCCAAGATTACACAATATTATAAAATAAGTAATAAGTTCTAAAATGACTGAGTTTGGGGTATTGAAAATTTCCTAAATACTGAAGTAGATTCACTATTGATAGGACAAGAACTGAAAGAGACATAATCTCGAATTCGATGTGCACAGGTCCTGCTAGATTCCCACACACAGTAGGAATGTTTTCTGAAACTTTCCAAGTAGTGACTTGAACAGAGAGCATTGACACGTGTACCGTTGGAAGTTTAGTCACTGGGAACTTTGGCTGGTCCTTTCTGTGTATCACAAACTGTTATAAATACTTTCTTTTTACTATCAGCATTTAGAACAGAAGTCCTCCTGTTCTGTGACTGACCGACTTGCAGGCTGAAATGACGGGGAAAGGAAATGGGAAACGGTGCAGGGTCCCAGAATTCCCCCAGCAGCCTAATTTAGTGGTCTGTTATTTCTAAGTTTTGTAAATGTTTGCCCCTGGAGTTCCCCCCTACCCCCGCCCGGAGAGAAGATCTGATTTCACTGGTTAAGACCATCTAGCCCAAAGTGAATTGAACCGTAGAAACCTCACTGGTAGTAGCCTACATTTCTAATCAGCACGCTGGAGGCTGAGGTAGGATACTAAACCTAGGCTAGTCTGGGCCCTACAATAAAATCCTTTCTTAAACAAACAAACAAACAAACAAACAAACTGCAAAAGCCAACCGGAAACAACCAAATAATCATAACAAAGCACCCAAGCCGGAGGGCGGTGGGAAAACACCAGAAAGTCCTTCCCTGAAGGCTTTTGCAGCACTTTCTATATGGGAAAGGCAGCGGAGGGTGGGGGCGGGAGGCAGAAATGCTAGTGAGCAATGAAGTCAAGGTTATATTTTCCCAGTTTTAAACGTGTTCTTCTACAATCTCCTCACAGATATATATAGTGCACTTTAATCATACTCTCCCCATTATACTGTTAGCCCTTCCTCCAAACTCGTCCCCTGCTTTTCCCTTATCCTTTTGTTTAAGGCCTGCAAGCGCTTAATTTGGGTCGCCTGCAAGAGCGCTTTTAACAAACAGTCATTTTAAAGTGCGTAACTACCTCCCCGTCCCAAAGGGTCTCAAGTGGCCTTGGGGTGCTACCGCGGCCGGGCTTGAACTCCTAGGATTCGAGGTGAGCGCCACCAAGCCTGCAGGCCTGCCAGAGGCGCCCACTTGCCAAAACTGTTAAAGCCCATCTTACAAGAACACGAGCTATATTTAACGTGCACGCACACGAGCGCACTCCGTTTCCCTCAAGGCCCGCTCACGGGCCCGAGCGCCTTGGCTGCGCCCACGTTTGCCCGGGTGCCTGTCTCTAGGACCCTGGCCGGGTGAGGCTGGAGACACAGGGTTCCCGAGCTCCGAGCCGCGGCTCAAGGCCGCCGCCCTTACAGGCGCACTGCGGGTTAAAGCACAAGGTATCGAAGCCCGGGACGGAGGTGGCGGGACAGGGCTGGACGCTCGGGAAGGCCTAGCCTTACTCGTCCCGGTCGCCGGGGCCCGAGCACGCAGGCGCGAGCGTGGGCGCAGGCGCGCGCGACGGCTCTCCAGTCCCGCCCCTTCTCCCTGCGTTTCCGACACTGCGGCGCAGGCTTGCTGACGTCACCGCAACGTCCCGCTGGCCGCAGGGGCTTCTGGGAAGGCTGCGGGTCAACAGTCAGGCGCCTCGGCTTGCAGGGCGGCGGAGGCCTGGCTCGGCGGTGAGTGCGGCGCCCTGCGGCAGGGCGGCCCTCGGCCCCGACGGCAATTCGACTGGCGTTGTGAAAACCCCTGTGTTCCCAGGGCCACCCGACCCCCGCTCCCTGCCCCAGTTCCCGGGCTCGGACTTGTATTACAGTTTTGCTTTCTTTTCCTTTCGGTTTATTTTTTGAGTCAGCCCAAGCCAGTCTTGAACTTGCGGTAATCCTCCTGCCTCAGCCTCCTAGGTGCTGGGATTACTGGTGTGCACTACCTCGGCTGTCTCTTCAAATGTTCTGCAGGGTTTTCAGCTTTAAGCCCGCGGCATTTCTTTAATGCCTTTATACCAAGACAAGTTGTGCGGCAGGGGGATGACGGTCGTCATATCGGTTACTACTTGCGCCCAGTAGTCGTGTGAGACGTTTGGTTTACCTGGGGGAGGTCTTCTCTGTTTCTCTCTCGTCGTCCCTCCCGTAGTGGGTAGAGCAGTGTCTGGGTGCTTGCTCGAGCTGACACACCTTGTGAGGCCAAGCCACCTGAGTGGTGGGACCCTTGTTCCAGGGACTGATTTACCGGCAGTTGTACACTTTTGGGTTTGAGACGCTACCAGTGGTGGTTGCTTTGGAATTGTGAGGGAATGGTTGTCCTTCACGGTTTGCGTTTATGAGCTCTTCCCGATGCCTTTAGCTTTGCCAGTTTAGCCCTGACTAGTTTAACTGCTCCGTCTGTCAGGAGCATCTCATTCTGCCTCGATCTTCCAAGTGTTGAGATTGAAATTGCAGGTATGACTAGGGAATCCTCAGGAAATATTTATATTTTATGTTGTATATCTCTACATATATTTATGTGTATAAGTATATTTTATATTATACTTTATGCATTATTATATGTTTTAATTTAATTTTTAAAAAGACTATAAAATATCTATACGTTTTTCTTGTGATTAAACCCTGGGTCCTTTCCCTGCAAGGCGAGTGCTCTAACGCAGGGCTGTGTCAGCAGCCCTACAGACTGTCTTTCCACTATTCATGGTGCCTTTTGTCTCAAGGAAAGTGCCAGATCAAAATATCTTTAAATCAGAAAAGGAAAGGAGCCTGATGGTAGTGGGGTCCTAGCACTTGGGAGGCTGAGGCAGGAGAATTCCAACAAGTTTTAAAACCAGCTTGGGTTACGTTGCCTTTCTAGCCAGCCTAGGCTACAGAATAAGACACTGTCCCCACTCCCCCCCCCAAATAAAAAGAAAAGACGTTCATGAAGTATGGTACATTTTGTCTAATAGTAAATAAAAAGTATTCCAGGATATATAGTCACATATACATATTTCCTAGAAATATTTTTTTAATTATTGAAAACATTACTTCAATTCTATTTTTTAATAAATAAATTTCTTTGAGGTTTCACCCAGTAAAAAAAAATAAATAAAAATAAAAAATAAAAAGTATATGAAAATGAAAAACTTGAAATCAGGGATCAGTTTTTGACAAATGGAAATGTCCATTCGTTTTCAAAGTTTTAATTTTTAAACTATACAAAGCTGTGCATTTTAAAGACAAGCATGATCAGTACTTTGGGAATGCTTTTGCAGTTGTGTGTTTCGATTTAGACCCTTTCTAAGTAGACTGGTTGGGTGAGGAACTGCTGGAGTCAAGATGTGTTATCTAGAGTGTGTCATTTTTAGACATTACTGAAGAAATTGAAGATGACAATTCTGTGCAGTTATTTTCTAAAATACTCTCTTTCTTTCAGGTTTGTAGCCCTCGAGAGTCTTCATGTTCTTCCATGTTTCTCCAGAAATAAGCCCAGTCATGGAAATCTGGGAAATTTTGTAAGAAGATGCAGTTTGCTTTGGAGTGTGCTTTTGTGTATGAATAGTTACATAAAATACCAAGTTTTCAAAAAGAAGGCTAGTACAACAGAAAAGCTGTGGGAAAACAGGTTTTTAGGTATTTGGGATAACAGATGAAAGCCATGTCTAGAATTGATTCATTCTTAATTATAACAGACTTAGAGTGGAGTGGGCCTTAAACACAGGTGGACTGTATAAAATGCAGTGTAAGCTCATGTACAAAGTCCTGTCTGTTGACTAGATGTGTTAAAATGACAGGCACAGAGTTAAGGTGGTGATCTATAAGGTTTAACAGTGAGAGGAACAAGTTTAAGCTTTAAGTGGTCCCTTCACCATGAAAACTCACAGAGCTGGGCTGACTTCCCCGGAGTTAACTGCGGCTGATGTAAGCCCCATCAGAGAAGACGATGACGACCTTAGCTCTTAGGAAAACCAGATGCAGACTTCGGTCCCCGTCATTTGGTAGGAGGTCATATTTAGGTCCTTCTCAGGGACGAGAGCCTGAGTATGCACCAGTCTCCAGGCTCCATAACTAGGAATGAGAAGGATGTTATGGGTAAACAGGTCTCGTTACTCAGAGGCGCTCACGTGACCCCAGAAGAGTCCTGAAGAGTGTCTTGGCATGTGAGACAGATTTGTCCTGTGTGAGTGTCAATTCACCAGTCCAATCAGAAGGCTGAATCAGACAGTCAGGGGTCTGCCGTTTCATTCCTGTGTGTGGTAGAGATCTAGTGTGAACTAAGTGGTGAGAAACTTCCTGTGGAAGTTTGTGCTGTTAGACATACTATTACTATTCATGGACAAAACTGTCTTCTAGAGACTTTCCAAGGTACCTTACACCAAAAACTAAAGGTATAATGGAGACTAGCACAGTCTTGTCAAATTGGACAAAAGAGAGCAAAGAAAAAATGAAGTATGACTTTTCGTGTGAGCTCTACAGAATGTCCACGTACTCGGCTTTCCCCAGGGGAGTTCCTGTCTCAGAAAGGAGTCTGGCTCGTGCTGGCTTCTACTACACTGGTGTGAATGACAAGGTCAAGTGCTTCTGCTGTGGCCTGATGTTGGACAACTGGAAACAAGGGGACAGTCCTGTTGAAAAGCACAGACAGTTCTATCCCAGCTGCAGCTTTGTGCAGACTCTGCTTTCAGCCGGTCTGCAGTCTCCATCTAAGAACATGTCTCCTGTGAAAAGTACGTTTGAACACTCGCCACCTCTGGAGCAAGGTGGCATTCACTCCAGCCTGCGCTCCGGCCCTCTTAATTCTAGAGCAGTGGAAGACTGTTCATCGAGGGTGAGTCCCTGCAGCTATGCCATGAGCACGGAGGAGGCCAGAGTTCTTACCTACACTATGTGGCCATTAAGCTTTCTGTCTCCAGCAGAGCTGGCCAGAGCCGGCTTCTACTACATAGGGCCTGGAGACAGGGTGGCCTGCTTTGCCTGTGGTGGGAAACTGAGCAACTGGGAACCGAAGGATGACCCCGTGTCAGAGCACCGAAGACATTTTCCCCACTGTCCATTTCTGGAAAATACTTCAGAACCACAGAGGTTTAGTATATCAAATCTAAGTATGCAGACGCACACTGCTCGGATGAGGACATTCCTGTACTGGCCATCTAGTGTTCCTGTTCAGCCCGAGCAGCTTGCAAGTGCTGGGTTCTATTATGTGGATCGCAATGATGACGTCAAATGCTTTTGTTGTGATGGTGGCTTGAGGTGTTGGGAACCCGGAGATGACCCCTGGATAGAACACGCCAAATGGTTTCCAAGGTAATTGGTTCTTTTTGTTTGTTTTCAAGACTGGGTTTCTTGGTGTAGTTTTGGCTGTCCTGAAACTCACTCTGTAGACTAGTCTGGACTTGAACTCAGAGATCTACTTGCTTCTGCCTCCTGAGTGCTAGGATTAAAGGTCTGTACCGCCACTACCAGGCTTGGTAATTGGTTCTTAAAAATGTTTAAAACTGATTATTATTGTAGTATGGAAGATTGAACCCAGGGCCTCACATCTGGTCGACAAGTTCTCTTACCTACATCCCTAACCTCTTAATTTTTATTATTGCTTAGAATAAATTTAGGAACACAGTTGTTAGTGTAATAAAATTAGAAATTTTTGTTTTTATTTATTGTGTTAAAAATACACATAAAATTTATTAATTTAGCCACCTAAAATGTATTCGTCTGTAGTATAAAGTACATATGTATTGTTTTTAGTCATCTCCAGAGCCTTTTTATCCTCTCAGACCGAAACTGTATTCCATACACTTGCAAGCATACCCCTAGACACCTACCCTTCTGCTTGCTGTATCTGAATCTTTCTACTTTAGGAACCACAACCACAACCACAACAACGCATGTAAGTGGAATTACACAGTAAAGAGATGTTAGACCTGTGCATGCCTTCCGCATGTAAGTGGAATTACACAGTAAAGAGATGTTAGACCTGTGCATGCCTTCCGCATGTAAGTGGAATTACACAGTAAAGAGATCTTAGACCTGTGCATGCCTTCCGCATGTAAGTGGAATTACACAGTAAAGAGATCTTAGACCTGTGCGTGCCTTCCGTGACAGTGAGGACTCATTGGACTCCTTGTATGACTTACATTCTGCTGTTGTAGGATTGCAGTCTACAGTGGTCTGAAGGTGATTATGTATTTTTCTTCACCTGTAAAAATTTTGCTTTCTTTATTGCCCCAAGAGGGTTTCTCTGTAGCCCTGGCTGTCCTGGACTGACTCTGTAGACCAGGCTGGCCTCGAATTCAGAAATCCGCCTGCCTCTGCCTCCCAAGTGCTGGGATTAAAGGCGTGTACCACCACTGCCCGACAATTTTTTTACTTTCTTATGCTCTTGAGAGTTGCTTATTGTATTCTTCCTTTTTTTTTTTTTTTGGTTTTTCGAGACAGGGTTTCTCTGTAAAGCCCTGGCTGTCCTGGAACTCACTCTGTAGACCAGGCTGGCCTCGAACTCAGAAATCCGCCTGCCTCTGCCTCCCAAGTGCTGGGATTACAGGCGTGAGCCACCACGCCCGGCTTGTATTCTTCCTTTCTAAGCTTGCATTATCTGTCTTGTTCTTTTGAAACTCATCAAGCTCCCTGAAGACAAGCATTAATTGCTTATCTGGCAGAATCTAAGTACCTTTCTCTTTCTTCTTTTGAGTTGGATCTTGGAAAAGTGTTTTGTTCCTTTATTGTTTTGTTTTTTAAGTTCTTCTAACTGTGTTACCTGTGGATGGATGTTGGGACATGGGCTTGGGCTTGTCGAGGGTGTGGCAGACTCTGACTCCTCGGGAAGTCCAGAGCTGCCGCAGCTCTGTCATCTGACGTCACTGTCGTCACTGTCGGGGAAGATTCTCAGGGTCCAGGGCGGCACCAAAGCTTTTGGTGGCAAGGCTGAAAGACTTAATCTCTTTTTGTTGTGGTAAACATCCCGGCCAGTGACCTATGTTGATTTTCTGGTTCATGAGTGTTCACATGATGGTGGGGGCAGTAGAACTGATGTCTTGATGTTTTAGAACCTGAAGAGAAGCCACAGAGCCATGTGTGTGTGTGGGGGGGGGGGGCGGCGCGAGAGGGAGCGCTGACTGCTGTTCTGTGCTGCTGCCAGTGTCTAAGACAAGGACACACTGAGCAGCTGGAGTGGATCCTGGGCGCTGGTGTGTGCACAACAGTTGCAGGGCTGGGGCACAGGGCACGGGAGCAGAGTGGGTATAGGGCAAGCCCTGGGGCACAGGGCACGGGTTAGGGAGGAAGGTGGTCCCTTTCTAAAGGAGAGGCATAGCAGCGTCTGTCTCCAGGGTTCCTCAGCAGGAGTACTGGTGGGACTGGCTACTCTATGGCAGAGGTGACCCTGAACTCAGTGTTAGTGCATATTGGAGAGAGCTCAGGGAATGTATGATCATTTCAAGGCTGCTGACAGCTTCAGTGACAAAGGTTCTCGGTTTCTCACCAAAGCAGGCCCTTAGAGCCATGGTGGTGTCTGCCAAGCTGCTGATGGAAACCCTCCTGCCCTCCTTTGAGCCCACCTGTTTCCAGCTGTCTCTGGAAGCACACAACCCGTCCCCCCACCCCCGCCTCTCTCTGAGGCTCCTCTTTTCCCTTCTTTTTTCTTTTTCTTTTTTCTTTCGTGTGTGTGTGTGTGTGTGTGTTCCCCACATTTTTTCTTCTTTTTATGTGAACTGGATTACTGAGTCCTCCCTGGGCTGTTTATCTTGGTTTGTTACAGAGATTAGAAGACTAGTACCTTTCAGTTTGCCCTATTGCTGATAGTTTCTTACAAACTCTCCTCCTTTAATATGTGCTTTATATTTGCTAATCCCAAAGCTTGTTAAGAAAGCCTCACTTTCTCAGGGTTATCTCCCTAAAGTGCGATTTGAAAAACTGTCGTCGAGTGCAAAAAAAAGGGTTTATATAGTCAAAAAACCAAAAACAACAACCAAAAAACCCTGTACAACTAGGAGGTTTTCAAGAGTTGGGGAATTTCCAGAGGAATTTTGGTTATGTAGAAACTTGGCTGAACATTTTAAAATTATTTGGAAGAACATCTTATCAGGGTATATTCAAACGTGTGACTCAAACGCTATGTGGGGAACATGTTAAATTCCAGAAATAGGTTAAAGCAGGTCAATTTGAAATTTCAGCAGAAGGAGATGAACTTGTTCTGACCTTATAACAAAATGGCCCCCTTCTTAACATGGAGTCAGGCGGCCCCGCCAGTACTTTCACTTCTTTAGGTTTTTAATTTTTACTTATGTGTGTGTGTGTGTGTCTGAGTGTATTCCATGTGAGTGCAGGGACCAGAGGAGGGCATAAAAATCCCTGGAGCTGGGGTTATAAGCAGTTGAGAGCCACTTCACATAGGCCGTTCTAAGTACAGACTTTCCCCTTTTTGTTGTATAAGTGGAATGAGACAGAAAGAATAATGGAATGCAGCCACACAGTGAGACTGTGGTGTGTGACAGTGTGGGTTCTGTTAGACTAGGTGTCTACTGGCTTGGGATATAAACGGGTTTTTGTGGGGTATATTTGTGACATGAAATACTTAAAAATAGTTTTTGTTTTACATTTTAGGTGTGAGTTCTTGATATGGATGAAGGGTCAGGAGTTTGTTGATGAAATTCAAGCTAGATACCCTCATCTTCTTGAGCAGGTAAACCAGTTGTAAAGTTACCTGAGAGCCGGGGGGAAGACTCATGTGGTGAAGCTCTTCCTGTGCAGTGAGGCCCTGACTCGGACCCCAGCACCACAGACACAGCTGCAGGGGTAGCATGGGTAACCCAGGGTGTGGGAGCAGGTGAGCCCCGGACGGCACTGGCCGGATAACTCAGGGAGTTCCAGGTTGAAGGAGGTGGAGACCTTGTCTTAAAAAAACACCTGTCAAGCCGGGCCGTGGTGGCGCACACCTTTAATCCCAGCACTTGGGAGGCAGAGGCAGGCGGATTTCTGAGTTCGAGGCTAGCCTGGTCTACAGAGTGAGTTCCAGGACAGCCAGGCTACACAGAGTAACCCTGTCTTGGAAAAAAACCAAAACAACAAAAAACAAACCCACCTGTGTCTACCTTTGTCCTCCACATGTGTGCACACATAGATGCACAAACCCAAGTGACTAGGTTCATAGACTCTACATATACAAACAAAAATACAGCATTGAACTGTACTATGAAATAATTACAGATATCTTAGAAGTGATATTTATATTTATTTCATTTATATAATTTTAAGGCAAAATTGGAGTTTATTAAGTTTTTAAGTACTGTAGTTAGAAAAGAATGTACTTAGGAAGGCAGATACACATAGTTCAGATGTGTGCTGAGAAGAGCTGGAGTCGAGGCTGCACAGCCTGTGTAGCGCAGGAATGACACCCTGGAGAACAGCCAGCTTGCTGTTCAGGGTTCTTTATAAATGTTTTTTGTTGTTGTTTTTTAACTTTTGCTTTTTTGAAAAACCTTATATCCTGCCACCGTACAGAGATTTTTGTTTTGTTTTGTTTTTAAATGGGGTTAAAGAGGTCTCATCAATGTCTCTTTAGTCTCTTCTAGAAAAATAAATCAAAAAACAAAAACTTGTTAAGAGTTAAGACCTAGGCTGGGCAGTGGTGGCGCACGCCTTTAATCCCAGCACTCACTGGGGAGGTGGAGACAGGTGGATTTCTGAGGTTGAGGCCAGCCTGGTCTACAGAGTGAGTTCCAGGACAGCCAGGGCTACACAGAGAAACCCTGTCTTGAAAAAAACCAAAAAACTCAAATGAAATATAACTTTCCAAATGGAATGAGGTGGCACTATTGTATCTTCCTGTTCTCTAAAATAGAAGCTACACTGGAGTTTTAACTTGGATGTAGATAAAAGTATAAGATTAACTATGATAATTACGATGAAACAAAGTATATGTGTGTGTGTTTCTTTTAGCGGTTGGGGACAGGGTTTCTTGTATCTGAGGCTTGCCTTGAACTCCTGATGTCCCGCCTCTGTCTCCGCCTCGGTGTTGGGGTCACAGGAGTGTGCGAGCACACCTGGAGTTTCCAAAAGGCTAAATACTTTTACTTCAGTGTCTGTTTGCTGAGCTGTGGTGGCTCACTCCAGGAACCCTGGCACTTAGAAAGCTGAGGCAGGAGGATTGCCATGGGTGCTAGGCCAGCCTTAGCAACAGTGAGCTCCTATCTTACAAGAAGGCAAACCCCTGACTGTGCTGTTGAGACTGTTTGAGATTTCTGATTTAGTTGTTAAGTGTTCTCTTGTTTCCTAGCTGCTGTCCACTTCAGACACTCCAGAAGAAAGTGCTGACCCTCCAGGTAAGCAGGAAATAGCTCAGACACAACTATGAATTTTTGTAAGAATGTTAAGAGTGAAAGTGTAGTAGAGAAAAGGGTGGTGGCACTTTTGAAATCCATAGGGGAAACTTTGGGATGTTAACTAGAAAATTTATGCTTTTCCTGAGACTCACGACATTTATTATATATTATTATATAAAGAGCTGACATATGATCATATGAAGTGACAGACACATGCAGAAAACAAATAGCTTGAAGTGTAGCAAATGGAAGCTTTACCTCCAGAGAGGAGGTCACCGTGCCTAGAGTGTGTTAGAGGGGCCGGTCTGCAGGTGACTGATGGTGGAGCTGGAGATAAGGTTCCGTGCAGGGGCTCTGCACAGGAGCTGAATTTAACTGCATCTCAGTAGTGACAAATACGCCATCTATATGTGCTGTGGTTACATAACTGTCACTGTGTGTGCTGATCATATCAGAAGGGGAGTGCTGGTGCTGGTTCACCATTTGAAGAGAGGCACTGGCAGCTTTGCAGCTGGTACAGAGAAGGATGAACAAGATAGACAGAAGTCACAGAGACTCTGGCTGCAGAGTGGAGAGGGCTCGGTTGTGGGGACTGTGCTCCGGGGGGTAAGGCACTGGGCCCTGTGTGAGAGGAAGGAGTGTCTGAGTGTGTGGTGACGCCTGTGTAGGGACTGGGCAGGGTGAGGGGAGACAGACCGTTTATGTAGGCTGGAATGGAGCCCGCGCATGCTCGCACGCTGTCTGCCACACCGCACCATGCTATATATACATCTTGCTTTTGTTTTCCTTATGAAATCACTTTGCCCATATTCAGAGTGATTGTTGTACATTTTTTATAGATTGCTGCTTTTAATTTATAAAATTATTTTAAAAGAAGGTATTAGAGATTGTATACATGCATGTATGGTGTATACGTGGACATGTGCCACAGCGCACATGTAGAGATCAGAAGGCAAGTTCAGGAATCAGTTTGCTCTTCTTTTTATGTGGGTTCTGGGGATCACATTCTGGCTGGCCTGGGAAGTCAGCGCCTTCCTGTGGGAGCCATCCGGACACATCAGCATCGCCTCTCCACACAGCTTTCCCCAGCCACCGGCAGACAGCGCGGAGACATTAGGGCAGGGAAGAGAACGCCCTTCTCGTAGAGCCACTCGATTGTCCCTCTTTCCTCCCTTCTCCCTAGTTCCCCTCCTGCCTTTCTTCGTTCGTTTTTGGTACAGGGTCTCATAATATGCCCCTTGCAGGCTTTGAGCTTTGGATCCTCTCCCTAAGGCTCCATGTGCTCTATTACGGTCTGTGCCCACCTCACCTGGCTTAGTCCACTGGATTGTGTCCCCTCCTGCTAACCTGGAAATGTGGAAACTGCTGGTCGCTGGCATTTGACAGACACAGCTGGAAACTGCTGGTCACTGGCATTTGACAGACACAGCTGGAAACTGCTGGTCGCTGGCATTTGACAGACACGGTTGGAAACTGCTGGTCGCTGGCATTTGACAGACACGGTTGGAAACTGCTGGTCGCTGGCATTTGACAGACACAGTTGAATGTACTCTTGGCACATCCTTAGCTGGCCCTGAGCTGGGATGTTGCTCTGCTGCCGCAGGCAGGCAGGCAGGGACGGTCACCTCAGGCCAGCACAACCCCCGCTTCTGTCCTCAGCACACTGCCCCAGCCCAGGTCAGCACACGGCCCCACCCCCGCTTCTGTCCTCAGCACACTGGCTTTGGGCGGCTTCCCTCACACCACTCTTTGAGGTTTTCTCCTGTTAGGATGATTTTGAACAGTTTTCTCTGCTAGTTAGTTCCTTTTTCTATTTCAAAGTGATAGACTACTAAATCAAGTGTTCTTCATGCTCAGGTCAGATGCAGTCTAGGCTGGAATGTTCAATTACCTGCATAAATCTTAGAGGTGCTTCCATTTCTAGCTACAATAGCTGTCTCAGTGAGTATGTCAAAGCACTAGGTTTCCTCTGATTCATCCTTGAGATGTTGCTCTCTGACCTTCACCTTCTCAGTTAGTTCATAACACGCAGCTATAGAACCAACTGGGCTGTTTCCTGAGACGATGTCCCTGCTCTCACAGCATGCCCTGATACTTGACGTCTCAGTCCGCGGTCCCCTGGTCTGTCTTGTAGTTCTTCCTGATCCCGCATCCATCTCTGCAGCGTTACCGACTACGAATACCGACCTACGGTATTCTGGCAAACAGAGTGCTGTAGACTCTCCTTACAAAGCTGCACACCATGGCTAATGTCCCTGTTGTCTGTCACCAACTTTATTTCTTGACTGTGTCAAGCTTTTGTGCTGGTTAAGGCTAGTCTTGCTGTTCCCTTTCAGATGTTCTGGCTGCTTACTTTGTCATTTCAGTTTTAGGGTTAAGTCTTTAAATGTTACTTTGTGGACCATGTCCAAGGACCAAGACTGTCTCAGTGTGTCTTCAGACACAGTTGCTCTCTACATGCTTTTGTGTGTTTATTGTATCAGTTTCCAGTAGAGGGCAGTAAAGTATCTTGGGAAAGTACAGCTGCAGTGTCGGAAGCACAGTGTGAGCTTGCACTGACCCTGTTAACAGAACATGCTTCCCTACGAGCCTACTGCCCCCCATTTCCTGTATCTGTCACCTCCATTCAGAAACAACAGTCCTTCTGCTTATTCGTGTTTGTCCCATCTTCATGCTGCCTGCCCTTGTCCTCTGCGCCTCACATGCCTGCTCAGACACTTCATCGCTCGAGTCCGAGACATGCGCATTGGCGTGGCTCCAGCCCAGAGCTTCCTGTGTGCTTGGCAGGAACGCATTCCTCTGCAAGGCCCACACCCACAGGTGCAGGCATGCCACGCCCCATTTTCTCAATTCAGTGTATTCTAGGTATTCTGCCTTAGAGCTGTAGCCCATCTAACCCTGACTTCCTACCGTTTGTTTGTTTGGTTTTGAGGTGGTAGCTTGTTTAACTCTTGCTTAGGAGTGTCAGGAAAGGACCTAGGACTTTGTGCTGTTACATGTCCAGTTCCTACTGAGCTTTACATTCGTCCTGCTTCCTGCTTGAAGGTAATTTCTCATGTCTGCTTTTGTGGTACATTGGCTTTAAAGAATGAATGTATATTAGACTCTTTTGGGGAGATATTTAAAAAAGTTTATATTTGTATGTGTATGTATGTATGTATGTGTGAGAGAGAGACACAGAGACAGAGACATGGAAACACAGTTATTTTAGGAGTCAGTTCTTTCCTGCGGGTCTCAGGAATTAAACCTGAGCATTGTGCGGCAAACACTCAGCCATGAGCCGTCTTGCCTGCCCGACTTTTGAGGAAAAGCTATAGCGTATGTGTAGATGGAGGTTGAGAGTGCACCTTTGGGCACTGGAGGTACTCAGCAGTTATGAGTACTGGGTGCTCTTCCATGCCCAGCACCCACATGGCAGCTCACAGCTGTTTGGCTGCAGGCCCGGGGGAGCCGACACCTTCACACAGACATGAGCACCAGCACATGCAGCCAGAGCACCAGCGCCATAAAAGCAAAGAAACTGTTTTTAAAAAAAGAGAGGAACTTTGGGAATTAGTTCTCTTCTCCTCCTTATGGGTGCTGTGAATTGAACGTAGGCTGTTAGCTAGGCTTGCCAGCAAGTGCCTTTACCACCGAGCCATCCCGACACCGCTGGAGGGTTATAACAATCAGACCCAGAAGCAGATTGCCAAGAGAGTTTTTTTTTTTTTTTTTTTAGTTTATGACTAGGATGTGTGTACTGTAGGTAGTAATTTTTTAGATGCATAGTACACTAATTATTCAAAGTTCAAATTGTATTGAAGTTAATTTAACTTCATTGATGCATATGATATGTCCCCCTTAACAGGATATGAAAAATAAAGGTGCCACAGGCATTATTTTCTATAGTTTTAAATTTATGGAGTTTAATATTAGCAAATTTGTTTACAAACAGTGGTGCGGCTCGGCGCTGGAGACAGTTCGGAAGATGTCGTGATGATGAGCACGCCTGTGGTGAAAGCAGCCTTGGAAATGGGCTTCAGTAGGAGTCTGGTGAGGCAGACTGTCCAGCGTCAGATCCTGGCCGCGGGCGAGAACTACAGGACGGTCAGTGATATCGTCTCGGCGCTTCTGCATGCTGAGGATGAGAGGAGAGAGGAGGAGACGGAAAGCCAGACTGAAGAAGCGGCGTCAGGTATCGGTGTTGGTGGCCACGGGTTTTCAGTTCCGCGTCACCTGCAGCCTCACCACACCTGCAGATGGCTGCTGACACCCCCACCCCTGGGCATTGCTACAGTCTGTTTTTGCCAAGTTCAGGTGGCTTCAAGTTCAGTCTGTAGCTAGCGCTGTCCTTGAACTCCCCCGAGGTTCCTGCCCCCCTCCACATGTATGCCACCATGCAGAGATAGATTTACAGTAGACGGTTTCTCAGCTATATTGCATTTCTTTATATATACTGAAACTCAAAAAAGCGTGACTTAAGGGGCTCGAGGTCAGCGCAGAGGTTAAGAGCTCTGCCTGCTCCCGTAAAGGAGCTGAGTGTGGTTCTTATTGCCGAAGTAGAGTCCAGTGCCTCACGCCACCTACAGCTCTAGCTCCTGGGGATCTGACCCCTCTTAAGGTCTTTGCATGTGTCTGCTGCACGTACATACACTCAGGCACATGCACATAAAATTGTTTGTTAAAGCAAGAGTTAAAAACTGATTCAGAGATGGTTGTAATAACATACCTAATTCCCACAATCCTGGCATTCAAGAGAGTAATATGGTAGACTGACTGAGTTCAGGGTCAGCCTAGGCTCCAAAGCAAGAATCTACTTTTTAAATAAAGTTCCTTCAAATCTGGTCTTCTTCCTCTTCCTCTTCTTCTTCCTCTTCCCCTTCCCCTTCTCCTCCTCCTCACAAAAAAGATGTATTTATTTATTTATTTATTTATTTATTTATATGGGTGTACTATAGCTGTCTTCAGACACCAGAAGAGGCCACCAAATCCCATTACAGATGGTTGTGAGCCACCATGTGGTTGCTGGGATTTGAACTCAGGACCTTTGGAAGAGCAGTCAGTGCTCTTAACTGCTGAGCCATCTCTCCAGCCACCTCAAATCTGGTTTCTAATATGACATTTACCTAATAATCCTTGGTAGGTGATCTTTATACCAAATATTTGACTTAAGATGATATTCTAGGCTGTGGTCCTTTGCCCAACCCAAGGACAGTAGACAAATGACTTGGATATTTGTGTAGATTTTATTACATCTTAATCTCCTGGATAAGTCTTCTTAGTAACTCTCCAATAAATATACATATATTTAAATATGTAAGCAGCAGAAGTAAATAATGTGAAAGTATTGATTATTCTCAAGGAGCATGTAGACCAGCCGGAAATACTGGTTGCAAAAGGCAGGATCAGAGAGCTAGCAGGGGCCTGCAAGATGGCTTAATGGGGGATGGCTTAATGCTGTCCACACTGACAACCTCAGTTCGATGCTTGAGACCAAGGTAGGAGACAACCACCTCCTACAAGTTTTACCCTGACTGCCATATACCTGCCATGGCTCTTGTGTGCATGTGTGCGTGAGCACACACACACTCACACATACACATACACATACACACACACACACACACACACACACACCAGGGAAAAAATGTTTAAAAAAAAAGGGGGGGGGGACAGAACTGGTTTACTACAGCCTTATTATGTGACCATATCACAGAATGTTTACAATTCTAACTTGAGGATTGAAACAGACTTATGTTCAGTTCTGGCCTTTTGGTTAGTAGGTAGGCACCTCATTCAACTAAATTGAAGGTTTCTCACCTCTGAAGTGAGGTAATCTTATGAATAAGCTGGATTTATTTTTAAAAAGTACTATAAATTTAGATTTATAAAATGATAAAGCAGGCTATTTGAGGTATTGTGTAACGTGGTTTATGTGCATTTTGTTTAACTCTTTATTTCAAATTGGGAAGCTGAGGTGTGTATAGCAGGGGACACATGGCTCTTAAGTGTCTAGACTTGCCTGGGAGCCAAGCAGAGTCTGTCGTGATAGACGTGGAGCTTAAGCTCTTGAGTGCTGTGGTTGTACAGCAGGCACGGGGTCTCAGGAGGAGACTGCTCTAGGCTGGAGACGGAGCTGTGGTTGTACAGCAGGCACGGGGTCTCAGGAGGAGACTGCTCTAGGCTGGAGACGGAGCTGTAGTTGTACAGCAGGCACGGGGTCTCAGGAGGAGACTGCTCTAGGCTGGAGATGGAGCTTGCTTGATGGAGACTTGCTTGGCATTCACAAACCCTGAGTCCCATCAGCTCTCTGTAAACCAGGCAGAGAGGTTCATGTCTGTAGTCCCAGCACTTGGAATGGAGGTAGAGTCAGGCTCAGGGCTATCCCTGTGGATACATGAGGTCCTATCAATAAATAACAAACTAAAAAACTCAACTAGTTTAGGATTTGGGAAAAGAAAAAAAGAGGACACATGTTTTACTACTCTCTAAAGTTTTCTGCTTGTTCTCAACAATTTGAAGGCAAGTATCTGAGTCGATCATTGTGTAGACTTGAGAACAGTTGTGTACACTGTGTGATCGATGCATCTTGAGTTTAATCTAGAAGATAAACATGGCAGCATTGACGTGCAATCAAGTCATTTCAAAGAAGTCCTTTGAGCTCAGCTTAGTGCCTAATTTGTGTGTAGGGTTGGTTGTGTGTAGGGTTGGTTGGGGATATTTGAAATTTAATGGAACTTTTTCTTGCTTGTTTTCAAATGAAGGTGACTTGTCACTGATTCGGAAGAATAGAATGGCCCTCTTTCAGCAGTTGACACAAGTCCTTCCTATCCTGGATAATCTTCTTGAGGCCAGTGTAATTACAAAACAGGAACATGATATTATCAGACAGAAAACACAGATACCCTTACAAGCAAGAGAGCTTATCGACACCATTTTAGTCAAGGGAAATGCTGCAGCCAACATCTTCAAAAACTCTCTGAAGGAGATTGACTCCACATTATATGAAAACTTATTTGGTGAGTTTGTTGAGAAAATTATTTAGATATCTATTGGGTTTTAGTTATCTCTGTTGAACAAGCAGAATAAATCTAATTTAAAAAATTGTAATCTTAGCCGGGCGGTCGTGGCGCACGCCTTTAATCCCAGCACTTGGGAGGCAGAGGCAGACGGATTTCTGAGTTCGAGGCCAGCCTGGTCTACAAAGTGAGTTCCAGGACAGCCAGGGCTACACGGAGAAAACCCTGTCTCGGGGAAAAAAAAAAAAAAAAAAAAAAAAAAAAAAAAATATATATATATATATATATATATATATATATATATAGTATCTTTACATTTTACCTGTTTCAAAAAAAAAGATGTATTTTATTGTCTAGATAGTATTTGTAATATATAGCAAAAAAAAAACTATCTAAAAATAGGTTTTAGTAGGTTTTGTATTCATAGAGTGATGCTTTTGTATGCTTCTTTCTTCAGTGGGAAAGAGTATGAAGTATGTCCCAGCAGAAGACGTCTCAGGTAAAAGAGGGTTCGCACGTCAGCATTATTCTGTGGCTTTTTAGAAGCTGAATCTCACTCATGTTCCTTTGTTCTCAGGCTTGTCATTGGAAGAACAACTGCGGAGATTACAAGAAGAACGAACTTGCAAAGTGTGTATGGACAGAGAGGTTTCTATTGTGTTCATTCCTTGTGGTCATCTGGTAGTCTGCCAGGAATGTGCCCCTTCCCTAAGAAAGTGCCCCATCTGCAGGGGGACAATCAAGGGGACCGTGCGCACATTTCTCTCATGAGTGAAGAACGCTCTGGAAGGATTGTTGGACGTCAGAAGCTGTCCGAACAAAGAATGCCGCGGTGTGTCCGTCAGGACTTCCTGGATTTGGAATTTGGGAAAGCTTTGATTCAGGGGGCATGGAGCTCAGAATCCTGAAGCCAGTCGGGTGCCCTGTGCTGCTTGGATTTTTCTGTTCCTGGTAAATATTTTCTGTTTGTGAGAAACATACTAAAGTGTTTTTAAGGCTTGCATCATTATCGTGTGTGCAGGGATGCATGCAGGAAGAACCCTGTGTATATAATAAATCTTTTAAAAAGCTGTTTCTAATGTGAATTAATGAGAATTCCTTTAGATAACAAGCTTTGTAAATAAAGTATTGGGTGAAGACTTCATCAGTTTCCAAAACTGAGATAAATCTACATGAAAATTTACAAGAGATAGTTTACTTGCCTGGTGTGTAGGTGTTTGTCAGGACTGGAGGTTAGGAACCACAGTGATGAGTACCTTCTTCGTGGACCAAACCATGTATGACCTGTCCCAGATGTGTCTGGTAGGCTTGTGAAGATTTGAAGTGTATTTAAAAAAAAAAAAAAAAAGGCAGGCACACTTTGATTCTCAGCAGAGATAGGTGGATCTCTTGTCTCTGACAAGATAATGCAGATTTAAACATGTCTTGGAAGAGGGAATCGTGAGAAAGTATATAAGATGGCTTGTAAGCGTGTCTAGGAGCATTTTCTTTAATGACTGATGTGGGAGGGAAGGGCTGGTCGTAAGTGGTGCTGCCCCTGGGCAGGCAGTCCTAGAAGGTACAGGAGAGCAGGCCAGGGAAGCCGTGGGGACAGGTCAGTAAACACCTCCGTGGCCTCCGCTTCAGCAGCTCTTGCCCACAGGTTCCTGGACTGACTTCCTTCAGTGATGGAGTATGATCTGAGTTGTAAGCTGAAACTAACCCTTTCCTCCCCATGTTGCATTCAGTTATGGTGTTTTATCATAGCCATAGAAACCAAGGCAGCAAAGATGGCCTATTCTGCATAGTGAGTTCAGAGCAGCCAGGGATAGACTAAGTAAATAAATAAAACAAACCCCTTTGTATTAATGTTCTCTAGAGTAGTAGAACTTATAGAATGAGACTCTGTGTCTAGAAAAGGAATTTATTAGAATGACTTATAGGCTGTGGTCCAGCTAATCCAACAATGATGGAATTCCAAGAATCCAGTAGGCACTCAGTTCACGAGGCTGGATGTCTCAGCTGGTCTTCAGGAGGTGTGGGAACCCCAAAGGAGGCTCCAGTGCCAGGGAAGGACGGACTTGCTAGCAGGGGAGAGCAAGCAGGCAGAGCAAGAGCTTCCTCCTGTTCTGTCCTTAGATAGGCTTCCAGCAGAAGGCACACCCCACATTAGAGGTGGGTCTTCCCAGCTCTCCTTCCTGACAGATGGGAGATCAGAAGTAGATCTGCCAGTTCAGACTCAGCAGAGACCCTTCACACGTGTGTCCTCTGATTCGGGGTTCTAGGTAACTTTGGATGTAGTCAACACAAGGTTGAGACTTTTTTAAAAAAGATTTTTGTATTTATGCGTTTCTGACTGTATACATATATGCAGTTGTCCAGAGAGTGTTGTAATCCTTGGCTCTGGTGTGATGAACTCTGGTCCCCGAGAAGCCACGAGAAGGAATCCACCTTTGACTCTTCCTGGAGGGCAGAACGCAGAGGCTGATAGCCTAGAGACTAGGATAGACCCAAACACAACTGTCCCCCACAAAGTCAATGAAATGATACGTAATGATATTCTATACTCATAGATGATGCCTAACTAAGTCATCAGTTTGCCCAGCAACTGGTGGAGACAGATGTAGACACTTAGACCCAAACATTAGAGTTCAGGGGATCCTGCAGAAAAGCAACTGGTGGAGACAGACGTAGACACTTAGACCCAAACATTAGAGCTCAGGGGATCCTGCAGAAAAGGGAAAAAAGATTGTAGGAGCTAGAGGGGTTAAGGACACCACAAGGAAATCTGGTGTCACAGGGTTGCAGACACTAAAACCAACATCCAGGGAGCCTCCACAGGGCTGATCAAGCCCTCTGCATCTGTGCTGGGGTTACAGCTTGGTCTTGTGACTCCTAGCAGTGGGAACAAGGTCCACCTCTGACTCTAAGGCATCCTTGCGGGACTATTCCTCCTACAGGGTTGTTTCAGACAGTCTTAATGTGAGGGGAGGTGCTTGTCTCACTGATTTGATAGGCCATATTTGTTTGATGTCCATGGGAGGCCTGCCTTTTTTGGATAGAAACAACTTCAAGTTGGGAAACATGTTGAGTGGGTGGGGGAGGGGCAGAGGGGAAGTGGGAGGGGAAACTGGTCAGAATATAAAAAGTAATAAAAGTAATAAGATGTGTTATTTATAGTGTGTGCTTAGGTGCATGAGTAGCGGTCAGAAGGCACTGTGCAGTTGGTCTCTCCTTCCACTTTGACTGTCTCCAGGGGTCAAACTCAAATCCGGCTGTGTCGCAAGTGCTTTTGCCTGATGAACCATTTCCACGGTCCCTCAACTGACCCCAGACCTGCTGTGTGAGGGTTCTGTGTGAGGCTCCTGAGGGGGAGGATGAAAAGAGAGACAAGGTGGTGTCGGAGCGCTGCATGGGTTGGTGACAGCCCTCACGGGGAAGCAGAAGAGAATCACAGAGAGCTCAGAATATCTCGTTTCCCTCAAGGTGCATTCTGGGATGGCAAACAAAGCATTTTATATCTCTGTCTGGAACATTTAACCACATATGTACAGGAGCAATGTTAAGTGCTTCCCAGACTTAAGCCTCCAGAGGTCCTGGGGCCGGTCCACACCTGCCTTCCCCGGCTGGTGAAGGGTGATGTCACACCCCACCATAGCTCCAGGCAGTCTCCACTCTCTCTAAAATGCATTTTCTTTGTCCGTTTGTGTCTTGTGTAAATATGTATCTGCAGAGGTGCTCAGAGAGGCCAGAGGCATTGGACCTGGAGCTGGGTCACAGGGAGTTGTGATCCCACTATTGTGGCTGAGAGCTCAGCTTGTTCTTAACCACTTACCAATCAGTCTCTCCAGTGCCCCTCAGCCCTTTAAAGACATACACTAAAGCTTACAGAGCTGTGATAGCTAATCTTGGTTGTCCACCTGATGAGCAAACACACACTCCTGGGCACTTCTGAGGGACTTTCTCGGTCAGATGATCTGAAGCAGAAAGGTCACCCCAAATGTGAGCTGTGCCTTCTGGGGGCAGCCCATCACACCATGGAGGACGAAAGGAATGTGTCTCCGCCTGCTTGCCCTCGCTCTGGCTGCCAAGTTCATCCTGTTGTGGAGGCATTTCTTCACTGATACTAGAAGCGCTTCTTCAGGATTCCACTGCCCACTAAAAGCCAGTAGCCCTCCAAACCCGCAGCACCACAGGAACTGCTGAGACGTCCAGCCGTGTGGACTGGGCGAGGGCTGGCGTGAGCCCACCATTTTTGGACTCTGCAGGTCACATCCTCTGAGCCGATCTAAGAAACCCCCTTTATGTGTGTTTTTATCCCGTCGGTGGTTTCTTGAGAACCCTGGCTAGAAGAGCAGCTCCAGATGTGTGGGATGCAGTGGGCAGCGCGCGCACTCAGAGCCCGTGTGCTTTGGCGCATTGACAACACAGAGATCCGAACACACTGACTTCGTTCCTTCAGTGCTGCGCCTGCAGTGAGCCTGATGGAGCATCTGGTTCGTTTTCAGTTTTCTGAGCGACATGCTTTCCATGGCAGCTATGCTGACATACTTACCTGCCAGTGTAAGACCCGAAAGAAAAACGGGGGGCACCCCAGCGCCCCACACCTTGGAAGGTGTCACCCCATTCACTCACGAGAAACAGTCTTGATGCAATCACAAGAGGATTTTAATTCCAGAGTCTCTGGGGTTCACAGTCTTACCATGCAGGCAGGGTAAAAGAGTGTGAGCAATGCGTGCAGAATTGGGGCAGCTTTTATAGGCTTATAACAGAACCTGCCTAACACAAACCACTCCATAGCTTCTAAGCCAATCAGTTTAAATTATCCGAGACTGCGCTCTCTGAGAACTAATCAGTTTCCTATAGAAGCCGGATAGGATAAACTAGTTTAGTCATTTCTGCTTACGTGGCCGCCACGCACAGGGTCATGCCAGGCGTTTCCTGTCACGCATTTCCTATGGGGCCAGGGTCACATAGGTACAAGCATCTGCCGCAGTGACCCTGCCGACCCCGCAGCGTCCCAGCCCTCATCCTTCCATTAGGAGCCAAACTGACCTTACTTTATGTTTAGAGTCCATTTTAAAGATAAGCTTAGGTTTTGACTTCTCCTCAGCTACAGACCTTGGAGAGATTGGGTGGTCACTGAGCCCTCCGAGAAGAAAACATCTTAGAGCTGCCAGAGATTGACCTTGGCCGAACGCCCGGGCTACGTGGAAAATCCCACTTGCCTTACTCCTTCCCCTGCCTGTATAAATTCCCTGGGAAATAGAGTTTTGGGGGCCTTGAACAAAGTTGGTCTTGGCCTCGTTCTTCACGTCTCCTGTCCCTGTTTCTCTGCCCTCCTCTCCTAGGGTCCCCTGTCAAAACCCCCGCAGGCCGGGCCACTTACCCAGGAACAGTGTTGCAGCGGGTCCTCCTCTGGCCTCAGAACCACTGCCCTGCCTTCTGCCTTCCTTTGATGGCCACTGCAGGAGGTGGCTGGGATTTCACTGGGGTTTTAATTTGCATTTTCCTCATGGAATTCATTGTGCATAGCAATTTTTGTCCATGTACATTTGGGGCATTTGTGTGCATTCCTTAAAATGCTTGTCCCAAGTATGTTGCACATTTTCACGATTTTTTTTATTGAGTTCCTTATACATTTGAATATTAACATCACATAGATGACTCTCACACCTTTTTTTCTTATTTTGTTATTTTATATCTTTATATTTATATATAACTTATATAGTATATATTATATTCTTATACGTGTGTGTGTGTGTGTGTGTGTGTGTGTGTGTGTGTACTGTCTCAGGGTTTTATTGCTGGGACAACCATGGCAACTCTTACAGAGGCAGACATGTAATGAGGGCTGGGTTATAGTTCACCACCACGGCAGGAAGCATGGTAGCATGGCAGTATGCAGGCAGCCGTGCAGCTGGAGAAGGAACTTGGAGCATCTGGATGGGCGGACAGCAAGAAGTAAACTGCCTTGGGCTTCTGAGACCCAAGAGCCCACCCTAGTCACACATGCATCTTCTCCCACAGAGCCACACCTACTCCACGACCTCAGCTAATAGTGATCTGCCCTACGGACCTATGGGGCCATTTTTATTCAAACCACAGAGCACTATAGACTTTTAGGACTGCGTAATTTAGGCCTTTTGGTCTACTGTGTGTTAGGTTTCAAACGTGGGACAAATGGTTAAGGTGCTTATCTAACACATCAGGATGGACACTGGCCCCTAGGTTCTCCCAGCATCCCTCAGTCCCTACCTGTTACAGGATAGGCTGGGATACCCCACCCTCTCCCCTGCACTTTCCAACCCAGGGAGCTGGACTGTTCTTCCCGTATAATCCATCTGGCGATTTTGTTTACCTGCTTCCTTTGTACATTTCGGCTTCCAGGCTGCTGTACCTGGTCCTCCTCTCTCCTCTCGTCTCCTCTCTTCCTCCCCCATCCCCTTACTTGGTACAGCTCAGTCTGGTCATGACCACTCTGGGCTCTCCCAGGTCTCCCTGCTCTGGCCATGCTCCCCCACATATCCACAGCAAACCTCCTCCGTGGCCACACCTAGGACAGCATTCCAGCTCTTTGGGGTCCTCCGGACGGCAGCAGGAAGGACAACTATGTTCCCTTATTCATTATCAATAGACAATCTGGGGTGTTAGGTTTCAAACCCAGGACGAATAGGCTGGGTGCCTATTTAACATACCAAAGCAGACCCTGGTCTCCAGGCTCTCCCACAGCTCCTCAGCAGACCCTGGTCTCCAGGCTCTCCCACAGCTCCTCAGCAGACCCTGGTCTCCAGGCTCTCCCACAGCTCCTCAGCAGACCCTGGTCTCCAGGCTCCCCCACAGTTCCTCAGCAGACCCTGGTCTCCAGGCTCTCCCACAGCTCCTCAGCAGACCCTGGTCTCCAGGCTCCCCCACAGTTCCTCAGCAGACCCTGGTCTCCGGGCTCCCCCACAGCTCCTCAGCAGACCCTGGTCTCCAGGCTCTCCCACAGCTCCTCAGCAGACCCTGGTCTCCGGGCTCCCCCACAGCTCCTCAGCAGACCCTGGTCTCCGGGCTCCCCCACAGCTCCTCAGCAGACCCTGGTCTCCAGGCTCCCCCACAGCTCCTCAGCAGACCCTGGTCTCCGGGCTCCCCCACAGTTCCTCAGCAGACCCTGGTCTCCGGGCTCCCCCACAGCTCCTCAGCAGACCCTGGTCTCCGGGCTCCCCCACAGCTCCTTAGCAGACCCTGGTCTCCAGGCTCTCCCACAGCTCCTTAGCAGACCCTGGTCTCCAGGCTCTCCCACAGCTCCTCAGCAGACCCTGGTCTCCAGGCTCTCCCACAGCTCCTCAGCTCCCATCTGTTACTGGTTCTGACTGGCATTCCCCAGCCTCTGGCCCCGGGCTGGGCTGCCCTTTGCCCAGAGGCTCTTCCCTATACAACCCAGACATTTTGGGTACCCACTTCCTTTGTGCCTTCAGCCTCCTGGCTGCTACACCCAGTTCCCCTCTCTCCTTTCCCCTCCCCATCTCCCCTCATGGCCCAGTTCAGTCTAGTCATGACCACTCTGGCCTCTCCCAGATGTCCCTGCCTCTGCCTCTGCCTCTGCCTCTCCTCGCCCACATGCCCATAACCAACTTCCTCCATCATACCAGGAACGTCATGTCCTCGCCTTTTTATTTCTTTTTTCATTCACGATGTAGTCTAAGTCCCTGCTGACTTTCTGATGCTTGTCAAAGTTGACAATACTGAGGAGCTCTACCATTATGAGTGTACAGCTGACATTCACGTTATCCCCTTGACAACCGACCTGCTAGCATACACTGACCTTGTTTCTCAGTTGTTTTTAACTTAGTATGATTCATCTAAATGTAGACACACACACACACACACACACACACACACACACACACACACACACATGTATGTATGAATTTTTATTGTGATGACTTAAATGATCAGCTAAAATCCAGCAGTTGCTAGCTGTGAATGGAAAGTCCAAGAATCTAGAAGTTCTGTCTCACAGGGTGGGTCTTTTGCGCATGCTGGAATGCTGAAGAAGTAGGTAGACTCAATGCCCGTGAAGAAATGGCCTTGCTAGCAAGGTGAGGGAAAGTGGAAAAGAGCAAGAGCTTCCTCCCTTTGTCCTAATTCAAGCTTCTAGCAGAACGGTGGGACCTAGTTGAAAGCAGTGTCTTTCCACCTCAAGATCCAGATAAAAGGTGTGTATCTCTGCACTAAAGGCACGTCTTCCCTCCTCAAGATCTGGATCACAGATGTGTCTTCCTACCTCAAAGGTCCGGACTAGAAGTGGATTCACCCTCTTCAAACCAAGCAGAAAGTTTCTCACGGAGACTTCTAGATTGTAGTTCATGCCGATCGTAGACAAGCTGACACCAAGCAATGCCATCACACAGCCGTGTGTGTCTTTAAAACTCGCCAGAGTGAGCTTTTACAGGGAGCATGAAATTGAGTCTTGTTTTTTAAATCCAATGTTGTGTGTGTGTATGTGTGTGTGTTTATCTTCTCATGTGTGTGAGGTCAGAAGTTGACTTTGACGTACCACCCTCAACTACTGTCTTTTTATATCTGTCTGTCTGTCTGTCTGTCTACCTATCCATCTATCATAATGTCTGTCAATCATCTATGTATTTGAGACAGGATCTATCATTGAACCTAGAGTCTACTTTTTTGGGTAGATTGGCCAACAAGCCCCAAATTTCTGTATCTGTCTGTCTCTGCTCCCCAGTACTTGGAGTTATGGTCTGCACTGCCACCTCTAGCTCTTATGTGGGTGCTGAGAAACTCAGCTCCTGGTGCTTATACAGTGATCACTGGGTTCACTGAGCATTTCTTCAGCCTAGTCAATGATTTATTTTTTATTTTTTATTTTTATTAGATATTTGCTTTATTGGCATTTTAAATGTCATTCCCTTTCCTTGTTACCCCTCTGACACCCCCCATCCCATCTCCCCTCCCCCTGCTTTTCACTCCTCCCCCCCCCACTTCCCTGACCTGGTGTTCCCCAGCAAAGGGGCATTGAGCCTTCACAGGACCAATGGCCTCTCCTCTCATCGATGTCTGAAAAGGCCATCCTCTGCTACATATGTAGCTGGAGCCATTGGTCCCTCCATGTGTACTCTTTGGTTGGAGGTTTAGTCCCTGGGAGCTCTGGGGATAATGGTTGGTACATATTATTGCTCCTCCTGCGGGGCTGCAAACTTCTTTAGCTCCTTGGGTCTTTTCTCTAGCTCCTCTATTGGGGACCCTATGCTCAGTTCATTGGTTGACTGTGAGCTATGGGTATTTTGATACCCCTTCTAAGAAGGATCAAAGTATTCACACTTTGGTCTTCCCTCTTCTTGAGATTCATGTGGTCTGTGAATTGTATATTGGGTATTCTGAGCTTTTGAGCTAATATCCACGCATCAGTGAGTGCATACCATGTGTGTTTTGTGATTGGGTTACCTCACTCAGGATATTTTCTAGTTCCATCCATTTGCCCAAGAATTTCATGAATTCATTGTTTTTAATAGCTGAGTAGTACTCCATTGTGTAAATGTACCACATTTTCTGTATCCATTCCTCCGTTGAGGGACATCTGGGTTCTTTTCAGCTTCTGGCTATTATAAATAAGGCTGCTATGAACACAGTGGAGCATGTGTCCTTATTACACGTTGGAGCATCCTCTGGGTATATACCCAGGAGTGGTATAGCTGGGTCCTCAGGTGGCACTATATGTCCAATTTTCTGAGGAACTGCCAGACTGATTTCTGCCAAACTGATTTCAAGTAGTTTTACCAGTTTCCAGTTCCACCAGCAATGGAGGAGCACTCTTCCTTCTCCACATCCTCGCCAGCATCTGCTGTCCTGAGGTTTTTTGTTTTTGTTTTTGTTTTTTTCGAGACAGGGTTTCTCTATGTAGCCCTGGCTTGTCCTGGAACTCACTCTGTATACCAGGCTGGCCTCGAACTCAGAAATCTGCCTGCCTCTGCCTCCCAAGTGCTGGGATTAAAGGCGTGAGCCACCACCACCCGGCTGTCCTGAGTTTTTGATCTTAGCCATTCTGATTGGTGTGAAGTGGAATCTCAGTGTTGTTGTGATTTGCATTTCCTTGATTATTAAGGACGGCGAACATTTCTTTAGGTGTTTCTCAGTCACCCGGTATCCCTCAGTTGAGAATCCTTTGTTTAGCTCTGTACCCTATTTTTCAACAGGGTTATTTGTTTCTCTGGAGTTTAACTTCTTTTTGGGGGGTGGGGGGGTTCGAGACAGGGTTTCTCTGTGTAGCCCTGGCTGTCCTGGAACTCACTTTGTAGACCAGGCTGGCCTCAAACTCAGAAATCCGCCTGCCTCTGCCTCCCAACTGCTGGGATGGAGTCTAACTTCTTAAATTCTTTGTACATATTGGATATTAGTCCTCTATTGGATGTAGGATTGGTAAAGATCTTTTCCCAATCTGTTGGTTGACATTTTGTCCTATTGACAGGGTCCTCTTTGCCTTACAGAAGCTTGCAATTTTATGGGGTCCCATTTGTCAGTTCTTGATCTTATAGCATAAGCTATTGGTGTTCTGTTCAGGAAATTTTCCCATGTGCCCATGTGCTCCAGGCTCTTCCCAAGTTTCTCTTCTAGTAGATTCAGTGTATCTGGTTTTATGTGGAGGTCCTTGATCCATTTGGGCTTGAGTTTTGTACAGGGAGATAAGAATAGATCAGTTTGCATCCTTCTACATGGTGACTGCCAGCTGACCCAGCACCATTTGTTGAAAATTCTTTTTCCCACTGGATGGTTTCAGCTCCTTTGTCAAAGATCAAGTGACCATAGGTGTGTGGGTTCATTTCTGGGTCTTCAGTTCTATTCCACTGATCTACCTGCCTGTCCCTGTACCAATACCAAACAGTTTTTATCACTATTGCTCTGTAGTAGAGCTTGAGGTCAGGGATGGTGATTCTGCCAGAGGTTCTTTTATTGTTGACAATAGTTTTTGATATCCTCGGTTTTTTGTTATTCCAAATAAATTTGGAAATTGCTCTTTCTAACTCTATGAAGAAGTGAGTTGGAATTTTGATGGGGATTGCATTGAATCTGTAGATTGCTTCCGGGGAGATGGCCATTTTTACTATATTAATCCTGCCAATCCATGATGAGCAAGGGAGATCTTTCCATCTTCTGAGGTCTTCTTCAATTTCTTTCTTCAGAGACGAAGTTCTTGTCATACAGATTTTTCACTTGCTTGGTTAGAGTCACACCAAGGTATTTTATATTATTTGTGACTAGTGTGAAGGGTGTCATTTCCCTAATTTCTTTCTCAGCCTCTTCATCCTTTAAGTATAGGAAGGCTACTGATTTGTTTGAGTTAACTTTTCCATCCAGCCACTTTGCTGAAGTTATCAGGTTTAGGAGTTCTCTGGTGAATTTTTGAGGTCACTTAAGTATACTCTCAAATCATCTGCAAATAGTGATACTTTGACTTCTTCCTTTCCAAATTGTATCTTCAATGATTTTGATTAGAGGTTTTAGTTCATTTATACTTATTTACTAAACATAAAGCTGATTATCCCTGTTTTTAACACCTGAAAGACTTCAAAAATCGAAAATTCCTGACAGAAAATTTCCATACCTGACCTCACATAACACATTCAGTTAAAATAAAGGCACATTAAAAATATCATCGAAGCGGGCAGTGGTGGCGCATGCCTTTAATCCCAGCGCTTGGGAGGTGGAGGCAGGTGGATCTCTGAGTTCGAGGCCAGCCTGGTCTATAGAGTGACAGGCCAGGGCTATACAGAGAAACCCTGTCTTGAAAAACCAAAATAAATAAATAAATAAATAATTAAATAAATAAAATATCATCGAAGGTATCTTTCAGCTAGTGTTTATAATAAGCATAAATGATCAACCCTAAGAATCCTACAATATCTCTAAGATACATCATTTACATATGCAGATATTCTAATGTCCAGAATGGGAAACATCTTTGTTCTCCAGCATCAGGTCAGATGCTGAAGCTGTATGGACAGGAATTGTGTTTTTTAGGTCTTGCAGACCCTTTGTCTCTTGCTGTCTCCCTGGGACTGGGAAATCATCTGTCCCAGCAGTGATAATAGGCTTTATTATGTATCTGTTTTTGCACTCACTGATTGTTCCTTTGTGGTTATTTCTTTTAGGTAATAACCACGTTGGTTGTGTAAACTACTCTGTACTTTAACCATACCCCTCCCCATTTTTATTGTCATAATTTATCTTCATATCATACACCTGTTAACAAGTTAGTACAGCTGTTTTTTTGTTTTTTTTTTTTTTGTTTTTTCGAGACAGGGTTTCTCTGTGTAGCCCTGGCTATCCTGGAACTCACTCTGTAGACCAGGCTGGCCTTGAACTCAGAAATCTGCCTGCCTCTGCCTCCCAAGTACTGGGATTACGGGCCTGTGCCACCACCGCCCGGCCAGCTGTTATCTTAAATGCTTGGTCTTTCTCAGTCCAATTCTAAAGACAAATGACTCTCGATTACTCTGAAAAGCTCTGTCCTTGGCGGACACCGCCCATACCAAGTCAGTCAGTGTCTGAAGGACAGCTTTGCCATTCAGTTGTGGCTTTACTTTTACCTCAGAACCTCAATTACATGTGAGCTGCCACTGAACTCGCGATGGCGAGTGGGAGCCTTCGTGTGAATTTTACATCTTTTTCTTGTTGCATTTGCACCCTGTCAGTGTCTGGCAATGTGACCGTCATGCTGTCATTCCGTTCGCATCAAGTATGATTGTGACTTTGGGTCTTTCTGTACCTGGGTTCTTAAAATTAATTTTTCGGGGGCTGGAGAGATGGCTCAGCGGCTAAGAGCACTGACTGCTCTTCCAAAGGTCATGAGTTCAAATCCCAGCAACCACATGGTGGCTCACAACCATCTGTACAGCTACAGTGTACTCATATACATAAAATAAATAAATGTTTAAAAAAAGTAATTTTTCCAGATTTGGGATGTTTTAGCTGTTACTTAGTTTTCCTTCTTTAACTGTCAGTACTGTCACGTGTGATGCTGGCTCATAAACCGCGCAGGATTTCATTTCTTTTTTTGTTTGTTTGTTTGTTTTTGGTTTTTCGAGACAGGGTTTCTCTGTGTAGCCCTGGCTATCCTGGAACTCACTCTGTAGACCAGGCTGGACTCGAACTCAGAAATCCACCTGCCTCTGCCTCCCAGGCGCTCGCCACCACTGCCCGGCAGGATTTCATTTCTTAACATCTTTTATCTCTGATGACTGTACAATCCGTTGTCTGGTTTGCATTCTGCTAGGTATTTTACATAGTCTGTCATGGTCTTGGGTGGATTCTGGCATCTTGGGGAGTCCTGGATCCAGTACCCTGCAGGTACCACAGAAACAACGTCCTCTGTGGTGTGTTCCCATGATCCTCTACCCTGCCATAGGCCCAGAAGCAGGCGAGGAGCCGACCAACGGTGGATAGAGCCTCCCACCCCTGCCCGGCACAGTTTAGGCAAGAGCAGTCCTCTTGTGACTCTCGAGTCATTCTGCCAGGCATGAGAACACGGCACTTCATTCTACTGCGACCGGCACTTCGCCACTGTTCAGTTTTGTATAGCTGCTTATCGTCTTCTAACACGCGACCGTCCTTAAAATGACTATCCTGACTACATTATTGTTTGTATATTCATAGTCTGGAGCTCTCCACCCAGAGGGAAGTGGTTGCTGTTTGGTACCAATGTCTCCTTGGTTCACGCTTTGAGCTGAACTGTGTATTTAGTGGCTCTGACACTCTCAGAGGATGGCTTGGGGGAAGGCACTCACCCTTGGAGGATACACAGGCGCGGTGACCTGGTCTGGTGCTGTGGAGCATGAACTGGGCGCAGCAGCTTACTCTCTGACGCTCGCTCGGCTTAGCATGGTCCACGCCCCCAGAGCTCTGTACTGTGAGCAGGGCTTTGTGGGTCTTCACTTGTGGTGTCTGCTGTGCCCACAGAGGTCATAGCTAAGGCTTTCCAAGGCACCGGGTCCAGCTTGTAGGCCCACTGTCACATCGCCTGAAGGCTGGTGCCTGTGGGGTGGCTATGGATCCAGAGATTGTGACGACGGTTCCTGGGATCAGTGGACCTGCTGACGGGCTGACAAGTTCGGGGCCAGCCATTGTGAAGCAGCCAGGAACTGGGAACAGGGCCTGTTAGCACTAGCATGGCTGCAGTAGAACAGCGTGAAGGTGAGGTCTAAGGCCTCGTGTGAGGAACGAGCGAGCATTACTAGCACAGGCAGTTGACAGTGGCTCCAGTGTCCCTGCATGAGGTCTTTTTAAGGCTACTGCATTGATGATGAGTATCTAGGCCCTGAAGCTAGGTCTGAAGCAAGGCCTTAGTTTCACCAAACGCTGAGCTGGTACTTTGTATGGACACACGGCTGGAGGTCCGTGCAAACCAGGTTTCCGTGGGAAGTCTCCCATGTCTGAAGCATAGGTTAACAGAGTGTGGGCATGTCGGTAGAGGCCATGGTTTTGAGTTTACACAAGGTCAGGAGAGATGGCATCTCTGGTTCCTGGCATGAAATAAGTGGCTGTTGTGTAGTGTGTAGTGTGTTTGTGGGGGTTGTGGCCTCAGGTATAAATGGACGGCTTCTCGTCTGTTGCAAAAGACTGAAGCATATTGAAGAAACGAGAGAACACAATGGAAACTTCCAAAGCCTGTGCGGAGGGATGGCTGTTGTTGAGATGGAACCCTCAAAGTCTGGCCCACTGTGAAAACCGTGAGTCACTGGGTGCTCAGCGGGATCATATACTGGATAAAGAAAAGAGGCATATGCTGGGCATATTTGACAAAACACTAAACACTTTGGATAGAGAACAAATTTTATTTTAAAAATAGATCTTAGTAACAATGAAATACCAAAATTGGTCATGACAGTAGAGAAAGGCACTAAGGTTTACTGTAGTCTTTCTCCTCCAGGTACAAAGTCACCACACCGTAAAATACGTCACCATCGCTCAGATCTGAATTAGTCCCTCTAGGGTTTACTCATTGTTTTATCTTAGTAAACACATTCTCTACGAAAGCTAGGAAAGCTTAAGCCAGATGTGAAAGACAACTTATGCTTAGGAAACACGTTCAATTCTTACAGATTAAAAAGTCTCTTCAACAGAAGTCCTGGTATTTGAAAGTAACAAATTAGAAAAGATATTAAGTAAATTACTTTTAACCCCCACCTCAGTGGACATGTAAAAGGCAAATAATGACAGTGCTTCTAGAGAGTGGTTTATATCTCCAAAGTGCTGGAGAACCAGGTACTCAAGCTCTCCAGCGGGTCCGGAAGTACCGAGAATGCAGCAGATAAACCGAGGGAAGCCTTCAGCGCCCTCACTGCCCCAAGGCCCTGAACTGGTACTTCACACAGCGAGCAGAGCAGAGCTGCAGGCGGTGGGAGTGTGGACTGCGCACCAGCCCTGTCTGACACTAGCCTACCTCCACGGCCCGTTTCCCAGCGTCTCTCTGTGAACGCAATCTGAGCAGTCCATGTTTTCCCATGTCAGTTGTATCCGATGTAAAGCAAGTAGAAATGATTCTTAGATATAAAAAGATTCTTGGTGGTTTGTGTGGTTTTGAAAACCGGAAGCAGATTACAGAAGTTATACTTACATTTTGGACTGTAACACATTTGTGTGCTCGTTCAGATGTTTTGGCTTATTTCTACACAGCTCACTTTGTCCCTTTACAACAGACATACGATGGTAGTATTCTGTAACTAAATGCTTTCTTTGTTGAACCTAGCCCTGAGCTTGACCTGAGTATAAACATTAGAACTTACAATGCCACCGCTGAGAGCGGCTGCTCTGGTGGCCTGAGGCTGCTTCCCTGGAAATGCCGAGATGCAGCTCTCTTCCCAGAGGACACAGAATGGGCTTGGGGATCCGGATCCGGAATTTACCAAAATATACTTTAGTATAAAAAGTAATTTTCTCAAATCTGAATAAGTTGACAGTGTAAAAAAAATACAGCATTTGTATCCTGTGGGTTCAAAGGCCTGGGGCTTTACAATTCCTGGCTTAACAAACAGGATGCTGGTCAATATAGACTTCTTCTTCTTTTTTTTTTTTTTTGAGACAGGGTTTCTCTGTGTAGCCCTGGCTGTCCTGGAACTCACTCTGTAGACCAGGCTGGCCTCGAACTCAGAAATCCGCCTGCCTCTGCCTCCCACGTGTTGGGATTACAGGCGTGAGCCACCACCGCCCAGCTCAATATAGACTTCTAAACACTGGGAAATCATATACTGGAGCTTTTAAAAAATGGCATTTTGTATTCCATTAAAAAATTCTAGATATGGGAAGCAGCTCCACACTGCCTAAAAACCATTCACTAGAACTCAAGCTGACAAGAGACTGTGCAAAGCAGTTCCCAGTGGCGGGACAGGTTTGTGCGGCCGCATGACAGCAGGCCTCGTGCTGCTGCACCCGCCCGCCCACCTGGGAGAAGCCTGGCGAGCGAGCGCGCATGCGCACTGCGGCTCGCCTGACAACAAAGGAAGAAATCCCAGTCCCGACAGCTGAGCACTCGGGGCTGTATTTGGAGTGCGACTTCTACTTCTAAATGAACTCTAACCTAAACCCTAAACCACTGTGCCAGGCAGGTCCCGCCCCTCAGTGCTGCTGGTCCAGAGACCAGTCAATGCCATGCACACACTCCAGAAGATAGGACTTGTCCGGCTATAACTTCTAAAGAGAATACAACCCCTGGATAAATGACCTGTTAGCTCCAAACACTCATTTTACCTAGACTACACCCTCTGCCTATAGTAATGAGAAATTTCCAGATAGTCATGGAATACACTGTTCATTTTATGCGTGGCTTGCTTATACTACTTCCAAGAAAATAATATTTTAAACTAACATCAACCAAAATAATTGACAGGGCTGCAGTCTTTCGTCTTTCCTTGACCACTGAAGGACTTTAAATGATGGCATCATGTTCGTCACTGAAATATATAAAAAATGAAATTATTGTAAAATTATTGTTTGTAAGATAGGTAACAGAACAATTTTGATTTTCATGATCAAAATTATAATTACCCATTATGTTTTGTGCATACCCAGCATACTGTAGTGGCTAAGATTGCCAAACAAGTTCACAGTCAAATCTCTGTTCTGACTGTCACAGGGCTGGCCGTGACACGAGGGGACAACTATCCCATAAAGGTTAAAATTGGGACCTTAGGCCAGTATAAAGAGCTCGGAGTCCAGTCATGGGCCACACCTGGCTTATAAACGTTTGTACTTATAGTAAGTACTACGACGAGGGAAAATCAAGCTGTCAGAGGAATTTCTTCTGTGTCTGTGTCTTTGTCATTAAAAATTAAAAAACTATGTTTTTTTTTAAACACTGGTTTAAAATGTAATTTTATTTACTTGACATGCAACTTTCACTGATATAGTACTTTTAAAATAGAAAACCAGGAGTCCATTTTCAAAGTTAGCACTAGATGATGATTTTAAGGGAAGTCCATATTGTAAATTTTTTAAAATTAACTATAGCAGACCAAACATATTTCAGTCAAGTAGTTAAATAATACTGAAAACATATGTCTTAAACTAATGTGACCTTCAGGCCATTTTTTTGAAAAATAAAAAATTAATTAATTAATTAATTTACACTCCATATTTTTATTTATATAAATATTTATATAATTTATTTAATTTTATAAAAACCATGCTTTTCCTACATTGATGGTGACTGGTGTGCCAGTTCTTATGAGTGTCACAGCCGACAGAAGGAGCACCCTGGACTCTGGTACAGACAAACGTGCTCATCAGGATGTCTGCACTGGTAAGCAGTCACAAGCACACCGCGAGCACAACACTGGCCGTGATAAAGCGTCACAATGCCCACTTACATGCTTCGATACCGAATGCCTCTTCTTGAATAGTACATTTTGCATCCAATGTAGAGGACAGATAACACTCCCAGCGTCAACACGATGCCACCGACAAAACTCCCGGTATCAAACCTTGATCCTTTGCCTTTGGTGGGATGAGTAGTTGCTGAAACTAAGAAGATAAAACAGATATCTGTGCTTTATTTGAAATATTTGAAACATTCTGAGGTAAGAACACTGAAGTGTGGGTGAGGGAAAACGTAGGCACATCAAGTTTATATTTTTGTAGAATGGAATGCTGGCTTTCACGTGGCATTTAACAGCTAATTCACAGCATAGAAAAAGTAAAGCAATTTTACTACGTACCAGTTACAGATGTCAACAAACTACTCTGGGCTGTGCTTGTCATGGACGCTGGCGTCTGGGTAGAGTTTGGGGAAGCACTTGCTTTGGGTGTAGACTTTGAGGCAGTGGGGGTCCCATGCGGTGAGACTCCCGGGGTTGATATTTTAACAACAGTTGCAGGTTTCACAGTGGTAACTGTGGTAGTTTTTGGCAGTACTGAAGGCTTCATGGTGGTATTTATTTCACTGGTCTGGTTGGAAATCACATGCATGGTGGTATTCTCTGAAAAAAATGCCGAGAATAAGAACTGTTGTTAGGTTCTATGGTAAAAGATCCCACACAGCTACTTGTCTTGGTGTCACACAGAGCGGTCTAGTCAGGGTCGTAGCAGGAAAGCCGGGCTGATGATGGCATTGCTGTGCCACGCCCTAACTACCAACCAAACCAAGCCGTAAGGCTAGGAGCTTAGCAAAGATAAAAGACGACAGCCCTGGAAGATGGGATCCTTTCTATGATACTGCACCTTGTTTTCCTTTTACATTTTAGGTTTTTAAATGATAATTTTTTTGTTTTGTTTTGAGTCAGGGCCTGGCTATGTAGCCCAGGCTGGCCTCAGACTTGTGGCCATCCCATTGCAGCCTGCCTGAGTGCAGAGAACACGGGCCACCATAACCTGAAGCAAACCGTTCCTGTCGAGAGGAATGAACTGTGAGTGTGGAAAGGGTTTCAGGTTCTGTGCTGCACTCTCTCAAGAACTCTGAGCATAGCCAGTGGGTGCAGATCCCCACGGCACAGTAGGGCAGCAGCCAGCGGAACTATCCTAAGGTGAAACAACTTCCCGTGGTGGCTGTGGGCTAGCTCCCAGTCAAGTGCTCCTTTCGTGATGGTGATGGCTGAGCACCGGGAGGACCATCTCAGTCTCATGTCTCAAAGCCAGCCTGGCAGGGTCTCTACAGAGCCAATGCCCAGGCTCGTGCCAGTGCATATTTTTGATATGAAATATTGTGTGCATGAAAACTGGAGAGAGAGGTCAGTCCTTAAACTCCCAACTACAGTAATGCATCTTCTTTGTGTCTTGCTTGGTAGGCATTTCCCTTGAGGGAGTTTAAAACACTCCATGTGACCAAAAGAAAATCCTTGTATGGTGGCCGTCCAAACAGCGTCCTCCGTGAGGTTCTGCGTACAGCACACACGCATGGGTGGAGACCTGGACTGTGCCTCTGACTCTCTAAGATTGTGTGGTTTATTTCTGTGTTGGCTTTCCATCACTCAGAAACTGAAAAGCTTATTGGTTTCCCTTGTTGATCATTTTTATCCTCATAAACAGTAAGATGCAAAAAGTCAATCACACGGCCCTCTTGCCCATCAGCAGCACCACGGTCCTTCTCTCTCCGAATGCTGACTCGGACCGTCACCGTCTACAACTGTCATTCAAGCTCAGGTGTACAGACTGGGCTTCAGGGCACTGCTTCTCCACCCCAGCTCTCTCTCTTTTTTTAATGAATATATTCTTCATTTACATTCCAAATGTTATACCCTTTCCCTGTTTCCCCCCTCCCAGAAATCCCCCAACCCATCCTCCCAACCCTTAGCTCCAAGAAGATGGCCCTCTACCCAAACCACTCCCCCCAGCCTGGTTTCCTCACGCTGGGGCATCTATGGAGCTTTCACAGGACCAAGGACCTCTCATCCCACTGATGTCCAACAAGGCATTCCTCCACCACACTTTTGGCTGGAACTGTCCCCCCCCCAGCTCTTAATGTTTACACTTTGGACGTATCTGTCTGCTTTCAACCTGGCCTCTCCTCAGTTCTCCCACTTGGTATTAGCTGTTATTTTTTTACGCTCAAGAGAATATTTATCATTATCCTAGTAGGTGCCATACTTGAACTCGTCTTTTATTACTCAATCTTGAATACTATAACATCTAGTCACACTCTAAAACGGCTGTATGACTTCTATTGTGAAGAAACCACAGCGAAGAGCAGTCTTCCTGTCCTGTCGCTCACCAGAGCGGCCGCTGCGGGATACAACACTGCTTTCCCTTCAACTGTACACTAAGATGGCCTTCAGCCCCCACAGAGTGACACTGGTAAAACAGGACAGGAAAATTAGTTCCCTCCTTGGGAAATCAAACGTGCTAGAAGAACAACTAGCTGGCAGTGCCTATACACTGGGAAAGAGCCCCAAAGGGGAAATTGCTGCTCAGAGCGCGAGGTGAGCGCGGTCGTGTAAGGTCAGCGCTCATTCCTGGTCACTGAATTCCCCTATTCCGAAGTATAATTGAACGTCAGTTGTTTCCCCCTGTGAATTACTACTAACCTGGGCAATGTGGTATACAACTAGAAAGGCAACACTCGGGAGGCTGAAGCAGGGGACTGCCAGAGTTAAAACTCAAGATCCTACTTCAAACAACAACAACAACAACAAACCAGTACCAGGTGGGGAGCGGTAAGGGGGCAGCTGTCAAGCCTGAAGAGCTGAGCTCGTTAAGTATAAACAATAAATGCAATATATGAACAACAGCCACATTAAGCCTGGTGTTCCCCCCACTTTTCACTGTTCAGAGACTGATGATTACCTAAAGGTAGCAGTTGACAAAGTTGTCACCTGCAGATATCCCTGGAACAGGCCGGCAGCCACCCAGCTGAGGCCCTCATGCTCCTCCAGTCGTTAAAGCAGTGGCTGTCACGCTTCCTAAAGCTGAGACCCTTAATACAGTTCCTCAGGCCACGGTGACCTCCAACCATAAATTATTTCCATCGATATTTGTAACTAGTTTTGTTACTGTTAAGAATTGTAAATATCTGATATGCAGGATATCTGATATACAATCCCTATCAAAGCCTCATTCAACCCCAAAGCGGTCACATCGCACAGGGCGGGTGAGAACCACTGCTCTCAGCTGAGGCTGGAGAGGCAGGTGAGGGAACAGTGCTCTTTTCCATCCCTGGCCCACGGGAGAAAGAAGAGGACGCTACTTCTCATGGAGACACGAAGGCTCAAAGGGAACTCTGCAGAGCCAGACAGCTTTCTGCTCTGACGGGGCCACGGGCTGACGGCAAGTCCAAAGGAGGCTGCCTCAGGGAGGATTTTGGTGTTGGTGGTGGTGATGGTGATTTGGTTTTTTGTTTGTTTTGTTTTGTTTTAAATCTATGTATCAGCAAAATCTGATGTTTCCTTTACTGAAGTTTTTTCTTCTTTTCCAATTACAGCCTCATATACCTACAGCAGATACAAGGCAAAAAGGGCCAGACACACACGCCCCTAGCTTGTTACGCCACAGGAGCAGAGCTTAGAAGTCACTTAAAGCTCAGACATCACGCCTGTGAGGTGCTGACCACAGCGGGCATGAGCTGAGGTACTGTGAGCTCACCCCTGTGACAGTGGCACTGGAAAGGTCTCTGTGAAGCAAGGGGGCTGTGTTAGTCAGGGTTCTCTGGAGTCGCAGAACAGATGGGCCGCCTCTGTCTAGAGAGTCTGTTGATGACTTACAGTCCACAGCCCAACTCCCCAGCAAGGGTCAGCGGCAGCTGTGGATGGAGGGCCAAGGACCTAGCAGTTGCTCAGTCCCACGAGGCGAGAAGGTGAAGGAGAGTGAGTCTTTCTTCTTCCAAAGTCCTTATGTAGGTCTCCAGCAGAGGGTATGGCCCAGATTAAAGGCCTGTGCCACCACACCTTTAATCCCAGATGCCCTTGAACTCAGAGATCTCCCAGTCTTAATCTTCTGGAATCCATAGCCACTATGCTTCAAGATCTCCCTGCCAAGATCCAGGTCAGAAACCTGCATCTTTCAGCCTCCAGATTAGGCTCACAGGTGAGCCTTCCGATTCTGGATTGTAGTTCATTCCAGATGTAGTCAAGCTGACCACCAGGACTGGCCGCTACGGGGCGCTGTTCCGTCTCCTACTTCCCATGGTGGCTGCTGGCAGCCAGCTCAGTGGCAGTTTATGACAAGTTTCAGTTTAGGAAGGAGCAGACGCTCGAACAGCCGGTGACGGTGACGCTCTCTGTGACGCGGTCTCCCAGCTGACCTGGACGCTGGGATGGCCTCAGCTACCTCAGGCAGGGAGGGGGGCGACTGTCAAAGAACAACCTCCCTTAGTCCCATAACCAAGCCCCAGAAGACTGAAGGGCATCAAATGCCACTTAAATTCTCATTCGATTTAAAAACTCAATTCTTTAATATGAAGTCGTAGCCTTCCATGTGTCACAGTTGCTAAGAACACAGAACTATTTCTTTCCAACACAACCAGAATGTTCTGATATCTGAGTGCTTAGTTTCAGGAGGCTGCGTCTAAGAAAAGTTTGTAGCTTGAATACTTAAATAAAATTAAAATGGTGAGTTCCTGGAATTAGAGAGAGGGAGAGAGAGAGAGCGCCCGAGAACCACTTTTCAGAGTGACTGTCTAAACCGTATCCTTTCAAGCAATCGCTGGCTGGGTGAACAAACTCAGATATACTTATTGCTTAAAACCAAAAAGGCCTTTTCTTGCTGCAAGTCCACAGGCACGTTCTAAAAATCCTAAATTCAAATTACTTGACAGAACACAGAACTGAAAATCTAGATTTAAAACAAAACAAAACAAAACAAAACCCAAGAAAAATCTGTACCAAAAGTGGGGTCTTGGTGAAAAGTGGGCCTTTTAAGAATCACATCAGCAGCAGGGCAGTGGTGGCACATGCCTTTAATCTCAGCACTTGGGAGACAGAAGCAGGCAGATTTCTGAGTTCGAGGTCAGCCTGGTCTACAGAGTGAGTTCCAGGACAGCCAGGGCTACACAGAGAAACCCTGTCTCGAAAAACAAAAACAAAAACAAACAAACAAGAAGATTCACATCGGCAGAAGGGAACATCTGTTTCCTAAGCATCAAATACCTCATGAATCTTCTTTCAATCAAAGTAATCATCTAAAGACGCCAGGACAAAGATGGCTTGCTGTCCACTGTGTTGAGAAATGTGCAGGAGGGCTGTTCCCTCCCTGCCCAGCAGGACGTGGAGTGCAGGGGAGACGGCCGGCTGCTCAGGGAGGTGAGGCCGCCCAGGAGACGCACTTAGCTAGGTCCCTTGGGGGCCTGCCTGCTCACTCCATTCCACAACCATATCCTACACCCACAAGGAGTCTAGCCAGCTACAGAGCCCAAGCCAGTGAGAAGGAATTGAGATCACCAGTATTGCATGAGGTCTCTGCTCAAAACCCTCCAAGCCTCCCAGCAACATCCCCTTACTTTTTTTGAGGCAAGGTTTGTTTCTCTCTATAGCTTTGGCTGTCCTGGAACTCACTGTATATGCCAGGCTTGGCCTGGAACTCTGAGATCTGCCCGCCTCTGCCTTTGCTCCGCCTCCGCCCCCCGCCTCTGCTGGGACAGGAAGTGTGTGGTCACCACAGACCCATCCTACTCTAACAGGCCAGTTACACGGCAGATCAGGCCTCAGTTGCTCCTTTCTATACACGTGTGCTCAAGAGTTACCTGCACCAAACACCACGCGTAGATGCCCTCTGACACAGGAGGCCTTAGTGTAAGGGGTTCATGGTGGAGTTGACAGCCAAGGAACAGTGCAGTTAGGGCCGGGCTCGGGGGGAGGACAGCCTTCCTCCCCTCCAGGGCGGTTCTATCTCCCTTTCAGTCAAATACATGGATTCTAATCTTTATAGGTCTTAATTGTATTTTTATTATTACCTTAGAATCTAATGTTTATTGGGGCCATCATGATGGTATACACACACACACACACACACACACACACACACCCCATAACTAAAAAAATTTGACCCATGCTGTCGATGGCTTTTCTAGATCAAGCAGAAAGGAGATGGTTTCTTCCCTTTTCCGGTCTTGCTATTCTAATGTGGGAGTACGTTTTAGGCAATTTTTACTTTCCCTTTTACAAGCTGAATGCAACTTCTTCCTGTAGAAAAGTAGAGAACACACTACAAGGCTATAGAAAAAGGTTCCTCTGTAGAAACTGGCACAAATGGATCCCAGGCCTGCCCTGGCCGGGCTGCTCTGGGCCCTGAGGAGAGGCACGTGGAGCCGGCAGAATGTGCCCACACGCCCCGGGCTCTGTCTAACCCCAGGGGCGGGGTCTCACCTCAGCACTTTTCCCTCCAGAGGAGGCAAAGGAGCAATCCACACGGACCGGTGCCCCGGAACGAGCCGGCGAAGCCGACCCCATGCTCTGTTACAGCTGCCGCTGCTGCCCAGTGAACAGTGCTCCCGCCCTGTGGAGGCCGGGATGAGAAGGTAGGTAATCTGATGGAAAAGCCCTGCACCAGTCACCAGCTGGCTGTTACAGGAGGCAGCAGCACCGCAGAGTCGGGCGTGGCTGGAAAGGGCGGGGCTTAGATTAGTCAGTGCTAACCTTGATCATGCTCCTGGCTGGAAAATTGTGAATATACTTTAGGTTAAAAAAATTACACTACTAACATGCGCAGAATGACTTAAAATGGACCCGTTTCGGCTAGATGCACCCCAGACATGCTCCTGTTCCTTGGATCTGCACGGAGAACACACCAGCTCAGCCCGTCAGGGAGCCCCCGTGCCCTGCCAGCGGCCCTCCTCTCACCCTAGCCTGTCTCTGCACTGTCTTGGCAGGGCTAACTGTGCCTGAGCCAACACTATTAAAGCTGTTCTAGCAATGGCATAGGCTATGCAGATGGCCCTGTCATTTGGTTACAAAGGACTTAGGGCCTAAACACAGAACAGGCGTGCGCAGCCCCGCAGCTGTCACAAAAGAGTGTGGTCACCCACAGCTTAGAGCAAGCGCCCGACAGGGTCGGTAGGCAGAACAGGCTCTGCTCCGGGCTGCATAAGCCGGCTGGCCTGGCTCTGGGACTAGAGAATCTCATACTTAATGCCCAACACTTTCCCTGCGAGACAGATGCAAAACGAATCCTTGCAACAATGAAACACACACACACGCTTAATGCTCTCTAGGAAGGCTGCGTTTCAGACCGCTGCAGCTCCTGCGAGGCGGAGGCCACGCCAGGGTTCATGGTTTCGCTGGCGGCCTCGGAGGCTCGGAGGCTCGACAGGGGGAGACCTGAGCCAGCTCCCGGCTCCCCCGAGCCCGCTGCCCGTGCTGCGGCTGCGGCTGCTCCGGTTCGGCAGCAAAGCCCAGCCACTCCACTGTCACGCGAAGTGCTCACCCAGTCACCGACCGCCCATGGACAAGGTTCAAGACACCACAGGCAGCGTTAACAAACACATGTGCGCACGTAATCATACATCTCTGAAGCAGACGAGCTCAGTTTAAAATCAGTGTCTCGCAACTTTGGCTTCGGTTGTTTTTCTGGAGGCTGAACCTCCCTGAGCCACAGCCCCTGCCCACCCACCAATACTGACGCGTAATCTGCGCTCTCCTCAGTTTGTGTTTTAGTTTTCTGTCAGCCTGACACGAGCTAACACGCCACTGGGAGGGGGGACCTCAACTGAGGAAACACCTCCTCTGATCAGGCTGTGGTAAGCTTGTAGGGCGTGACTGAAGGGGGCGTGGCCCAGCCCCTTGTGGGCGGGGCCATCCCTGGGCTGGTTCTGGGTTCTGTAAGAAAGCAGGCTGAGCAAGCCAGGAGGAGCAAGCCGGTATGCAGCGCCCCTCTGCACCCTGACCAGCTCCTGCGTCTACGTCCGGTCCTGGGTGAGCTCCTGTCCCGACTTCCGATGATGAACTGCACTGTGGACGTGTAAGCCAAATAAACCCTCTCCTCCCAACTTACTTTGTTCCTGGTGTTTTATCACAGAAATATCAACCCTAACTACGGCAGTGCTGCCAATACTGCTCCCCCCCCCAAGTGTGAGCGTTCTCTCACAACTGCTTCCATCTAAACTGAGGGCTTCATTACACTCCTTCGCTTGGTAATGTTTCTGTGACATACAATGCTCCTCTCCGTGGCTTATGTTTTGTGTAACTCCTCCATGATATTATGTTTTATGACATCTGCTCTTTGCACTAAACACAATTGGTTTCTTAAAGTATTTAAACTTTTTTTCTAAGAGCTGTACTGTTACAGAGGTTTGTTACATAATTGGTTTTTTTTTTTTTGTTTTGTTTTTGTTGTTGTTTTTATCCATTCCCCATGAATCCAAAATCCTACATCTAGGAGTCTAGTCAATTCTAGCTCAGGCTGCTAATGATGTATTTGTAAGATCACCGCAGACAACTTAGGCGAATATAATATGTGCTATGGGGTTTGGCTAAGGAAGCTGTCTGAATCTATACCACCTACATATAATGAAATAGCACAAAATAGGAAACATTCAGCATTATGTCCACAGAGCCAGCAATAGGGCTGAATGGGCGTAGGTGCTTGCTGTCAAGTTTGGTAACCTGGGTTTAAGCTCTGGAACTCACACGGTACAAGGAGAGAACTGAGTACTGCAGCTTGTTCTCTGAACCCCACACATGCACAGCGTGTGTGTTAGAACCCATCCCCACGCCATGGCTAGATTCTCTGCTATGCTTCCTTCCAAAAGGTGAGGGGTTTTCGTTGTTTTGTTTTAAACATCCCTTGTCTCCAGACTGTCTTCTAAGAAAGAGAATCTGGTGCAGGCGATGCCTCTGAGGCTGGCTTCCACAGCTCTCTTCAGGTGCAGGCTGTGGGAGAAACTTTCCATCTGAGGCCTACAGAGAGCCGTGGGAAGAACCGAGACCTCTCCTCATAAGCTGCTCACGCCAGCCAGCCAAGAGAGGACTCCTACTGGGTCATACCTACATACTCACTGCCAGCTTCGATCTGGGCCCCCTGGAGTTACTAATTCCTGATACACAAGGATGCCGCATAACGGGAGAGTTTTAAACAGCCCAGCTCAGCTCTGGGCCTGCAGCTAACGAGCGACAGAGCCACGCACATGGCGTGTCTCTGCTCTTCACCGGGTCAACGCCGGCTGCATCCCGGAGCCTCGGGAAGGAATGGGAGGGGGCCGAGACCCTTGAGTTTTTACTTTAGATGCTAAAGCGCCACTTCAGAGACTAAATGCATACATTATTAATGTCCACAATTGTCCAAAGGCCTAGGAAGATTTTTAAACAAGACCCACTCTGCAGGGAGCAGGGGGGCCCTGTCTGAATGGCACGGCAGGTCTAAGACCTCGCAGCCTGTCAGAGGGACGGCAATGCCTTTCTTGGGCCCGAGTGTTGGCGGTATGTGCAGGATATGTCCACCAGAGCGTGCCCCACCCCCCATATTTACAGCCTGAAGAGCGTTCCCCTCCAGAGCCTCCTGCTGCCGAGGTTGCCCAGTGGTATGCGATGACCCCTCCCTCCTTCACTAACTCTCCCCTCAGCGCCCAGACTCCCCCACCCCACCTTTCTCTGTCTCTTTGTCATCCCAGCCCTGTGCTGGGCTTCTGTATTCCTAAAACAACCGAATCTCTCCTCTTGTAAAAGAAAAGTACGGAATACTTTTACCTTTAGACACACCGTGGGTGAGCTCTCCCAGTGGTCTGGTGAGTGCTGACTCTGAGAGGCCGAGGGAGGCGGGCATGAGAGCAGGGCATCCTGGTCCACGAGGCAGGTGCCTGGCAGGCAGCTGGCCAGCCTACGCTCTCTGAAGCTGCCGGACCATGGGGACAGGGACCCCTCCAGACGCCCGCGACTGAGGGGATGTCTAAGGGCACAGCCACCTCAGGAGGCACTGCACGGGCAGAGCTCACTGCTGTGACGCTGGGCAGAGGTTTTACTGTCATCCGATAGACTGGAAGTGGACATGGAACAGGGCACAGAAGACTGGATTCCTTGCCCGAGAGTTCAAATTTGATTTCTGGAGACACTACTGGTTTCCAGAAAAACTCTACAAGAGGAACCGAAGAAGTCCTGGCTTGCATCAGTCTTCCTGGCCGAGAACAGTGCGTACCATGCCCTTATCCATCAGTCGGCCACATGACAGCCTCCAAGGGCCCGGTGCGGTGGCCACACTGAGCGCGGTCCTGGCGCAGTTCTGTGTGCCTTTTCCTTCCACCCCCGTGGTTACTGCGTTGGATGCAAGACCACTGCGACAAGCCTGCAGCACCGTGCAGGGCAGGCCCTGCCACCCACACTGCAGGGAGCACGCAGGGAGACGAGCCTGGCCCCGGAGAGCACGGCCAGGCCTGCTCCCCTCACCCGAGCTCTAATCTTCAAGACACTGTGTGGATTCCCTCCAGCCCCGCCCCTCCTCCTGTCAGACCTGTTCAAGGACTATTTCCTCTAAGATTTTCTTCAAAGAATTTGAGGACGTATTTTATATGAATACGTGGTTTGTATTTTTTGTTTTGTCTTGTTTTTGAGACTGTTTCTCTCTGGTTTTACTGGAACTTGCTCTGTAGACCAGGCTGGCCTCGAACTCAGAGATCCGACCTGCTTCTGACTCCCTGAGTACTGGGATTAGAGTGCCATCAATATGTTTTGTTTGCACGGATGTAAGTGCACCGTGTGCATGCTTGGTGCCCACAGAAGTCGGAAGGGGGTACTGGACAAGCGGGTGTGAGCCGCCATGCAGGTGCTGAGATCTAACCCGGAGCCCGGGTGAGAACAAGCACTCTGAACTGCGGAGCCATCTCTCCAGCTCCACGGCCACGCCCCCTCCTCCGGACGGCCTGTGTTCAGAGGCCCATCTGGCTACCTGGATGTTTGTTTTTAAGTTCTTTTCTCATATCTGGCATCCCTAGTGTAGTTTCCCCTCCCCTCCCCACACCTCTTCCTCCCACCCACTCTTCCCTAGATCCACTCACCCCTGGGCCTTCCCTCAGAGAGGAGCAGGCCTCCCAGGGACATCAACTAAGCTTGGAATAACTCGCTACAACTAGACCAGGAGCACACCACCACATCACGGCTCGACAGGGCAACCCAGTAGAAGAAAGAGAGTCACCAAGCAGGCGAGAGTCAGGGACAGCCCCTGCTCCCACTGTAAGGACTCCCAAAGAACACCAAGCCCATTAGCACATATGCAGAGGACCTGGGTCAGGCCCCACGAGCCCCAGTCAGTTGGCTCTGTGACAGGGCCATGTTCTCCAGGCGTGTCCCTGACTCCTCCAGTCCCTCTGATCCTTCCTCTCCATCCTCCGCAGGACTCAGCGCTCTACCTAATATCTGGCTCTGAGTCTCTGCACCTGCTCCCCTCAGTTGCTGGATGAAGTCTGTCTGGTGCTAGGAGCACTCTGCAGGCAGGACAAACTGTAAATCAGAGGTTCTGTGGCTGGACTGGTGTTCCAATCCCATCCCGCCACTTGAGGCCGTGGCTGGTTAGAGAAGATGGCCAGGGCCATTTCTAGAAGTCTTATAGATTCCATAGCGCTAGGTTTTCACCTCATCCTCAAAATGGCCCCAGTGCCAGATGTTTTCCCAGTACTTTCTCCTTCCCGACCTGATGATAACCTGCATCTTTATGACCACGTGTATACCTGTCTGATAGTACAGCTTTCGCTCTTTCTACCTTTCCACCGCAGCTGAGGCATCCTAGCAGGGTTTACCTATGTCCAGTCTCTGCGCCTCTCGGGACCTGACACATTGCCTATGCCATTTGGGATACATGAAGTACAAAATGACCCTCTGTTGAATGCCGCCCACAAAAGACTGTCCAGACCAACAGCAGCTGTCAGCAAACATCAATACAGCAGCTGGCGATTGTAGCTTTAAGAGTCTAAGTGACCACGCTGCCCCAACTCCAACCCTGACCTCCCCACTCCTCAAGCCAGCTGATGGCCATCCTAACAAGGATGTCAGCTGCTGCTCCAAGCACTTGGCCTGGACCAACCTAATCATGTAACCCCAAGAAGCAGTACAAGAAGGAAACCGAGGCAGACCCTAAGGCTGTACAGTAACTCCCCTCCTCCTAACAGACGGTGAAGTGCCACTCCCTGGGGGCGGTCTTGCTTAGCAGTGAGGCCTGGCTTCCCGCCTCACCACGCGTGGGAGGAAAGGGGCAGGGCCAGGGACAGACAGTCACTGTCTGGGATCTGCAGGATCCGCAGGGAACGCATCAATCCCACCCTGTCTGCACCGCACAGCCAGGGGCTCTGCCTCGGGGACTGTGGGCCGCCGCTCCCTGGGGTCAGAACCTACGCAGGGTCAGGGTTCACTCTCCCTCATGCGCTCTCATCCCTATGGACGCTCGCTCGTTACTCAGAGGCACGGGTTCCCACCACCTAGCTTGCAGCGACCTGAATGAGAAATGTCCCCACAGGCCTCTGTCCTGGAGCACTTGGTCCCCGGCCCGTAGCACGTCAGGACAGAGAAGTGTGCCACCAGGCCAGGCTCTGTCCCACTTCTTGTCCTGTACTTTCTGGGGGCAGATGAACTAGGAACTGCCTGTTCCCTGACTGCTGGGCCAGCTTCACGCTCGGCAGCTCTGAACCCCGCCCTCTCCCCCCAACTTCACGCCAGAGTAAGCCCCTTCTCCCTCGGCTGCGCTAGCCGAGACACTGCACCACAGTAACTGAAGGGGACGGACACAGCACTCTGAGCGACTCCAACTATCCAGGGTCAAGGCCCAGCAGCGCTTCCAGATCCACAGACACTGGCTGAGCCGGGCCTCTCCCTGCCTCCGGCTCCTCAGCTTCCAGGGCATAAATAACAAGATATTTTAAAAACAAGATGTCTGGGGACAAAGCTCAGGGGCAGGACACCTGCTCTGGATCCCTGACACCTCCAGTGATGGTCTGAATAAAAATGGCCCCCATGTTACAGGGTATTTGATCACACTGTGAAACCTGAGATTGTGTTATTTACTGGAAAAAGTTAGTTTCTAGTTGTGGTGTGGCTCAGGCTTAGCACACACCTTTAGTCCAAGAGCTTTCTGCTTGAATACTGTAAACAGGAAGGCAATGGTCAAGAGGCTAAGCTACCGACTAGTTGACAGGAAGTAAACATACTAAAAACCATAGAGCGTCAGGAATCCAGAGGACGGAGAGACACACAGGAAGCAGAGGGAGGGGCATTCGGTTTGGAGGAGGCGCTTTGAGGAGGAAGGGCAGCTGGACTTTCTGGCCTCGCGGGGCTCCAGGCTTTCACCCCGACATCTGGCTCCTGAGTCTTCCTTGGTAAAATAGAACCGTTGAGATTTTGTTATAAACAACAACACTGACAGGCCGCGGGGATGGCACAGTTAGGAGATGTGGCTTTGTTGACGGAAGGCACTGTGGGGTGGGCTCTGAGGGGTCAGCAACTCGCCAGACCCAGTGGCTTCAGTCTCTTCCTGCTGCCCGCAGATCCAGATGGAACTCTTAGCTACCTCTCCAGCACCACGCCTGGCACTCGGCCATCATGTTTCCCAGCATGACAATGGACCTCTGAACTGTAAGCCAGCCCAGTGAGATGCTTTTCTTTGTAAGAATTGCCGTGGGCATGGTGTCTCTTCACAGCACTGTAACACTAAGATGGACGTTGGTCCCAGGGGCTGGGGTAGTGCCGGACCAGGACAGACTATGCTTCTTGGTGCTGGAATGTGGACTTTGGATTAGAGAAGCAACTGAATGCATTTTAGCGGCCTGAATGGACCATGGTAATAGAAACATGAAGGCAGTGGTGCTGGGGGTGATTTGAACTGTGGGGACCTGGGGCTGGTGAGATGGCTCAGCGGTTAAGAGCACTGTCTGCTCTTCTGAAGGTCCTGAGTTCAGTTCCCAGCCACCACATGTTGGCTCACAACCATCTGCAATGGAATCTGATGCCCTCTTCTGGTGTGTCTGAAGACAGCTACAGTGTACTTACATATAATAATAAATAAATCTTTAAAAAAAAAAAAAAGAAATGTGGGGGCCTGGCTCAAGAGGTTTCAGAAAGGAATTTTAGTCTGTGAACCACAGGCTATCTTTGCTATATTTGGCATTGGGAGGACGAGCGCAAGGGACCCCAGATCAAACTCCACTCTCACGGGTTAGAAACTGAACCCAAACGCGACAAAAATCAATCTAGAATCAATTTCTTCACTGGGACTATTACACACTGAAGAGTTCACTATGATATACACAATTGTTGTATTTATTTATTCATCTACGTATCTATCGTTTTATTTTATTTGCAGTACCAGGTATGGTACTGGGCCACCTTGACTCTATAATACGAAGAGGGACGTTTACAGTTACCACATTGAGCTGTGTTTTTTGTTGCTATATAACACTGAAAGCCTTTCTTTTCTTAAACTAGAAAAGTATGATAAAGAGAGCCTGTGGCATGTTTAAAAACATGTTCTCTCCAGCAAGAGGGCAGCTGCATGAGACCGCTGGTGACAGTCGCCCACAGGCACAACAGTGAACCACCGGCTATCCCTGTCCCTAATGCAAAGGAAATCAGTGGATTCTTTTCGAAACAGCTAATTATAATCCAGGCTTACTTCTTCCAAGCTTCATGGAAAAAAGAAACACAAATCAAGACTAATAGTTAAAACGTAAAAGTAGTAAACATGGAACGGAAGCATGCTCCGAGTCACTTAGCACAAAGGAGTGCAAGGAGGAGATACAACAAAATTAGTAAGTTGTAAAATAGCTAGCCTCAGACCCTACCTAGCAATAGTAGCCTTGCATGTGAATGCAGTAAATCCTCCAATTAAAAGACAGTGACTAAATTTGGGGGTTCTTATATGGTCTTTATAATAAACTAAGTTCAACTGTTTGGGCACATGTAAACTGAAATTAAAAAGACAGAAGAAGACAACATCCCATGAAAATGGAACCTGAAAGATAGGTCATAGATAAAATACACGTTTAAAAAAAGGTAGTCCATGCCGGGCGTGGTGGCGCACGCCTGTAATCCCAGCACTTGAGGCAGAGGCAGGCGGATTTCTGAGTTCGAGGCTAGCCTGGTCTACAGAGTGAGTTCCAGGACAGCCAGGACTACACAGAGAAACCCTGTCTCAAAAAAAAGCAAAAAAAAAAAAAAAAAAAAAAAAAAAGGTAGTCCAAATAGATATGGCGGGAGGTTCAGCCCAGTAGGAGGAGGTGCCGGTTCTGAACACATGTACTCAACCCTGGCGCGCCCAGACGTCAGAGGCAAACTTTAGTAGGTCTTGTGGAGATAAAACTTCAACACTGGTTGACCACCGGGAGGCCAGCATCGGGCAGCGCACCAGTGCCTGGGTCTCAATGCAGAGGAGGGGGGCGGGCCTGCTGACCACTGTCTGCATGTCCATTTACCGCTTTCACATCACCACGAGACGCAAACAGCCTCACTGTCCACCCACTGTTGGACAAGGACACCACAGTGCACACAAAGGAGATTGATACCTGACCATCCTGAGACACAAATGGCCTGGGGACTATCGTAGTATGTGACATAAGGCAGAAACTGAGACCGAAGCAGCCCCTGCTTACACACGAGGACTCTGGAGTTTGCTGTCAAGCCCAGGCATGGTGGCAAGCACCTGTAGCTCCTCCAGGCTACAGTAAGGCAGACTACAAGAGGCCACAGCTATGAAAAGTGGAATGGACAGAGCTTTTAAGAAAGAAGAAAAACCAACCAACCACCCCCCCCCCAATGGTTACTGCTCCTGCAGAAGACTGCATTTCGGCTCAGAGCCTCTCCTGGGGAGCTCATGAGCGCCTACAACCCCAGCATGAGGGGACCCAATGCTCCTCTGGCCTCCGTGGGCATCTGCACTTGAATGTAAACACATAATTAAAAACAAAATGATGTTTTAATGCTGATACTGGGGCTGTTGACATGATGGGAAGTAGGTAGACACTAAGATACACGCGGGTCGCCCTCAGCCCGACCAGAGAGAAGCGCCAGGGGACAAGTCAGTGGGTAAAGGGCTGTGGCTTTTTTTTTTTTTTTCAGAGTGTGTTTATGAAAAATCATCCAAAGAGCAATGAGTGGCAGCCATCTTAACATGAAAAGGCTCTAACGTGCATACCCTCATAGGAGTCTCACAAAGGGCAAAGTTTTAATTCCTGTTTACCTTGGAACAAAGCACAAATGATTCATATTCATTCTCTCTCCTCCCATCCCCCTCCAGCATAAAACCCTGGGGATGAGCTAGATTTACAAAAGTTAGCTTTAATGTTTCATGACATTTCCTGGCTCACCCAGGAACAGGTGCTGAGAACATGTGTATTAAGTCGACCTAAACGGACTTGGTCAGGCCTGGGACCTCTGCTATTCCCTGTCTCGTCTCATGTTTCAGTTCGGAAACTTCAGCAAAGTTTTACTTTCCTGGAGAGTGTTCCCCCCCTTTTTTTCTTGACAGCTAATGGACAGACTCAAATTAAACAAGTGAGTACAGTGCCCATCATAGTAATGCACAGCGGCTGTTACTGCTGCCACGCCTCTGCGGTGGGGTGTCTGCTGCCGCGCCTCTGTGGTGGGGTGTCTGCTGTAAGCAGGCGTCTACACAGTGGCCGTCACCATGTAACATATTCTAAATCCTGGTGGGGAAACATCCCTCACGTGCCAAATACCAGCAAGTGTACTTCCTTCACCTCTCTGCCAGCTAATACTGCCATGCTGGTTCTGAGCAGATTCTAAAGCCTCCGAGGACAGGGCCCCTCAGTCACTGCTGGGAGCGGGGGAGGGGTGGGGACACAGGACACAAAGACTTGAAGATGGTAACACAATATAGGCTGGAGGGAAGGCCCCAGAGTCCAGGGTGCTGTGGTGGTTTGGATAGAAATGGCTCCCAATGCGCATCTCTTTGCAGGTTCAGTCATCAGGGCGGGATACTAGTTGAGAAGGACCAGGAGTCAGGCAGGGCTCTGCTGGAGGGAGCACGGCTCTGGGGTGGGCCTGGGGTTTCAGAATCCAAGGCACAGCATGGGTTCTGCTTCCTGAGCAGTGCACAGCTCTCAGAAACCTCTCCAGCACCACACCTGCCTACTGCCACGCCCTCTGCTGTGATAATAATGGATAAACAATTAAATACTTTCTTTTGTAAGAGTTGCCTTGGTCAAGGTGTCTCTTCACAGCAATAGAGCACTGACTAAGGCAAGGGCTGACTGCTCTTTTAGAGGACTCAAGTGCCTAAATCTCACAGAGCGGCTCACAACCTCCTGTACCTCTTCTGGCTCCCATGGTAATCGTATGCATGTGTCAGACACACAGACACATAGACACACAAACACCAGCAGACACTGACCCACACCCATAGACACATCCACGTGTAAATAAGAAAAAGACCACATCAAGTTGTAAAGTTTACGTTAGAAGTTGAAAAGTGATACGCCAACTGCCAGATACGGTCCAGGATTCAGGGGGCCGCTGATCCGTGCACACCCTTTCCAGCGGGGAACTCCAAAGGTGTGACCACCCTTGTCACTTCTGCCTCTCACAGACAGGGAGGCGCAGCAGAGGGAGGCTCTCTTCTACAGTGGAGCTCTTCTTCCTTCCTCACACAGTTTTAGCTGCCGGGGCCTGTCTGGTTTGCTGTGATCTGCCAGTGTCCATCTTAACTTCTCCCTCTGAAATAGCCCCAATGTGTGTGGGGTTAAGTGTCTGCTCAGTGACCTGAATAACAAAACCTCTGCGCTCAAACACCAGCCTGAAGCCCCTGCTCCCACCCGTGACACCCAATCCCTCAACAGAGCTCCTGCACGGCTCCCCAACACTGGGAGGGGCTCAGGGCCGTTTGTACTCAGTGAACAGGTTCCTAATCAGGAACCTTGTTCTTTCAAGTGTCAATCAAATCATGGGATTGCCCACCTTTGAGTCTCTAACACAATCAACCTCAAACGCCAGGGGAGACTTCAGCAAGTTCCTGTCCACCTAGGAAGCCTTGGGACCAGCCTTTTCTACGCTCTCACAGAAAAGCCCAGAGCAGAGCCAGAAGCTGCGGGTGCCAGCAGGTCTTGCGGATGCCTTACCCAGAATGCAGAAGGACACAGCCTGATCGGGGAAGAAGCAAGAGTCAAGGTTGCTTCTACACGGAATCTAATGGTGGCGACTCCACGGTCACAAGACTGTGCTCTTGTGTCGACTGCACCTTGGTAGCGCCCGGCAGCCAGGGCTGGAGCCTCACTGCCCTACCCCACGGTGACCCCTGCACCCAGGGCTGGAGCCGCCACACATTACCACCCTCTCCCATGGTGACCCCGACTTTCCAGCTCGCAGGGCTGGAGCCGCCGCACACTACTGCCCTCTCCTACGGTGACCTGGGCTTCCCAGCACCCAGGGCTGGAGCCCCCGCACACTACTGCCCTCTCCTACGGTGACCCGGGCTTCCCGGCTGGCAGGGCTGGAGCAGCCGCACACTACTGCCCTACCCCACGCAGAACGCTTGCTTACTGCTCACTGTCTCCAGCAGTAATGTGTGCCAGGTCCAGCTCTGGGCCCTGGTATGAGATGGTGACTGAAATCAGCACTGCCCCCTCAGGCACACACACACCCCGAGATCAAGGACTGCTCACCAAGGAGTGTGACAGGTGAACCGCAGGCAGGCAAAGGCAGAGACGGGAGGGGACAGGACCTTAGGCATCAGAACAGTCCTGGGAAAGGCCCTGAGGTGGGACAGCAGGGGGAGTCGGGAGAACGGGGAGGAGGAGGGAGAGAACCACTTGAGTTCTAGCTTTTTGATGCCACTTTGTGTAGGGGCTGTCTACACCACCCTATCTACCCTGTGCTGCCCTGCTGAGAGCGAAGACGCAGACAGACTGCGTGTCACCCATGGCCAACCAACAACATGGAATACGAACCAAGCGTAGACACAAGTCAGTGGAGTCGGCAGCGGCCAGACCAGTTCCCAGAGCCTCAGGCCAGTCTCGGAGCAGAAGCACACCTTATTGGTTTTTTCTCTTTCATTCTCTTTTTCCCCTTTCCTTTCTCCCCTCTCTCCCTTGGCAAAGTAGAAAGGAAAGTATTCAAAGCACAAGTCATAAATCACTGTCTGATAAGAGTCGGGGGAGGGCAACCCGTGATCAGAATATAGTGTATGAAAAACTAAAAAAACAACAAAAAAAAGGAAAGACAAGACAGAATAAAAAACCCCAGCACAGTGCCCCAATCAATCCCGCTAATCCCCTGGTGAGCAGCCTCGGCCTCTGGAAGGCTGGAGAAGCCTCACGCGGCCTACTGCTCAGCGTGACTGCGGCCCACTCTGAACTGTACTGTTTTTCTCTGGATAAAGTTATTTTGCTTCTCTTGTTTAAAAAAAAATAGAAAGAAGTAAGTAAGTAAGGAAGGAAGGAAGGAAGGAAGGAAGGAAGGAAGGAAAGAAGGAAAGAAGGAGACAATGGGCCACATATAGTGTTAGGATTCTGTCTAAGCTCCCCCCACACTTACCTGGCAACAGTCGGGTAGGCCTGGCCCACTATAAAGGGGTGCTCAGCCCCTCCTCGCTCGCTCTCTCTTGCCTCTCTTACCCCCCCTTACTCCTCTTATCTCTGTCCTCTCGGGCTCTCCTCCCCTCCCCCTCTCTCCGCGTGGTCATGGCCGGCCTCTACTTCTCTCCTCTCTCTGCCTTTCTCTGCCTCCACTGCCCCATTATCTACCCTGCCCTGAATAAACTCTATTTTATACAATGTCAGCGTGTCTGGTCCCTCAGGGGAAGGGATGCCTCAGCACAGGCCTGCTGGGGCACCCCCTTCCCCTGGGGCACCCCCTTCCCCTACAGCGCCATATGCCACATTCTCAAACTCTCTTTCCCTTTTTATGAACATAACAAAGGAGAGGTATATTGTAAGTACAGGGTCATGAAGTTCTGTAGTTCATGTTTCAACTATTGTGCTCATGAATTTTAGCTGGGAAAAACAAGAAAAAACCCAAATATACAAAAGCAAAAAACCCTACAGAAACCCCAAACTAACCAAAATAGAGTACAGTTAACACTGCGTGCACATTTCCTATGAATAGCGCGTTTCCGCCCACCGGGGATGGCTAAGTCCTGCCCTTACCTCACATGTCTATTTTTTTATGGTGAGATCTCACAATCTATTCTTTTAGCAATTTTCAAGTGCAAAGCATTGTTACTGGGCTGGCAAGATGGCTCCGCTGCTCAAGTCACGTGCTGCTCATTCGAACTGAGTCCCATCCCCAGGACCCACAGGGTGGACAGCGAGAGCTCATTCCTATGAGGTGTCCTCTGACGTCCACATAACGTGTGCACATGCACACAAAATAGATAAAGTTCCTCACGTAATGATGTTATCTATTTACTATACATTACAAAATTTCCACATGAACCCAGAATTACCTTTATAACCATAAAGGGGGAAAGGCACAGCTAAGCCAACAACAGCAACAAAAGAACCCCAGTGACAAGAGCTGCTAGTGTTTACGTGCACAGTGCAGCCCAGCAGGCCGCCGCGGCTGCGTCACAAGCAGGCGAGGCTCCTGATTACAACCCTAGTGCACTACAGACACATGGAGGCAGCGGCCAGGCGGCTTACATCCTTCCAGCTGCTGAAAACGGGAGTGTGCAGTTAGACTCCCTGGAAGACATTACACCAGAGAGCCCTCGCTGTCGGAGTTTCCTGAGTGGCAGGGCCCCTGCTTCTAGCCACCCGTGTTCCACAGCTCACAGCAGCTGCTTGGTTTCCCTGGCTCCTGCGCGTGACACTGTACTGAGAAGCGGACTTCCTCCATGGGCCAGGTGGCCACTGCTGACCCCCGTGGAGGTGACGGAAGTGGCTCAGTGCAGCCTCAGGAGCACCAGCAACGAGGAGTCTGTGCTAGTGCTCCCCCACCTGGACGGGTAGGGCTGGCTCTCTCCAGTCTTACACAGGTCAGTCCACACAGCAGAACCTGAAGCAGACCTTGTGTGTGTGTGTGTGTGTGTGTGTGTGTGTGTGTGTGTGCGCGCGCGCGCGCGCGCGTGCGTGCGTGCATTTTAATCTGCTCACCTCTTAGCATCATCCAGAGGCATCTGCGATCCTTGCTTCCCACCCCCTCCCCACCCTGATGGGACACCCGTGACTGCAGACACAGATCTGTTTGTGCCTCTGATAGCAACAAGCCACGTGGCTGATCCAAGATATATCTGCTTGGTGAGTGGGCGTAACAATGTGCAATTATTCCACTCCACCATCCGCGGGGAGAAATCCGTGTATACCACACATTACCTGCAGTCCTCAGATGCCGGTGTACGAACACACGCACACGCACACGCACGCACGTGAATGTAAGCAGCAGCATGGAGAACTGAGCAGGTTGAGTGTGAGCTGGCTCTTCATGGAATTTAGTGAAGTGCCCAAATCAAGCCCCTCCCCCCTAACTCCCCACACCTTTTAAAGCTCTGCTGTCTTATGGTTTTTAAAGAGATCATTTTAGTTATATTGAGTGCATGTGCACGAGTGCACGAGTGCTGGTGCCTGCTGAGGCCAAAGGCATTGCACTCCCTGGGGTTGGTGGTTGTGTGGGGGGGTTGGGGTTGGGGTGTGTGTGGGTGTGGGTGGGTGGGGCCGTGTGAGTCCTCCGAGGTGGGGGCTGGGAACTAAGCTCAGGTTCTCCGCTGATGAGAACAAAGGCTCCTAGCTGATGTGTCATCTCCTACAATACACACACACACACACACACGCACACACGTCTTCCTTCCCTCAAAAATAGGTCAACAGGAAAAGATACCCACCTAACAGTCAAATAACGCATATAAAGCAGTCTTAACTACTCAGTGATAAACGATATTCTTGGGGACATCTTTCTAGTCCTTTTCTCCCCAATGAGAAATCTTCTGTATTTAGTAATATTTCTACATATACGGAGATTCAGCACAGTTATCACTACGATTATCACAGGAGCACAGCTTGTCTCCCCGGGCACCAGCAGGAAAGGCACTGAGGAGAGCAAAGCACAAAGTAGTGAGGGTGAAGCACCCAGGACTCCAGGGGACCCACTGGGACACGAGCTCCACGGCCAGGGGACCCACTGGGACACGAGCTCCACGGCCAGGGGACCCACTGGGACACGAGATCCACGGCCAGGGGACCCACTGGGACACGAGATCCACGGCCAGGGGACCCACTGGGACACGAGCTCCACGGCCAGGGGACCCACTGGGACACGAGATCCACGGCCAGGTGACCCACTGGGACACGAGCTCCACGGCCAGGGGACCCACTGGGACACGCGCTCCACGGCCAGGGGACCCACTGGGACACGAGCTCCACGGCCAGGGGACCCACTGGGACACGCGCTCCACGGCCAGGGGACCCACTGGGACACGAGCTCCACGGCCAGGGGACCCACTGGGACACGCGCTCCACGGCCAGGGGACCCACTGGACACGCGCTCCACGGCCAGGGGACCCACTGGGACACGAGCTCCACGGCCAGGGGACCCACTGGGACACGAGCTCCACGGCCAGGGGACCCACTGGGACACGAGCTCCACGGCCAGGGGACCCACTGGGACACGAGCTCCACGGCCAGGGGACCCACTGGGACACGAGCTCCACGGCCAGGGGACCCACTGGGACACGAGATCCACGACCAGGGGACCCACTGGGACACGAGATCCACGGCCAGGGGACTCACTGGGACACGAGATCCACGGCCAGGGGACCCACTGGGACACGAGATCCACGGCCAGGTGACCCACTGGGACACGAGATCTACAACCAGGGGACCCACTGGGACACGAGATCCACGGCCAGGGGACCCACTGGGACACGAGCTCCACGGCCAGGGGACCCACCGGGACACGAGATCCACGGCCAGGGGACCCACTGGGACACGAGATCTACAACCAGGCAGGCGCTGAGAGTCTCGAACCCACAAGGCTGAGCCAGGAGGACTGCAAGTTCAAGGCCAGCCTGCAGCACAGTGAGCCCCAGGCAAGCCTAAGCTGGTTGCTTAGCGCGATTACCGAAGGACTGAACAGTGACAGCGCCATAAAGTTGCACGACGTGCCTGCACGTATGGCAGAATTGTACACGTAAGCGGTCAAAGGCAGTCACTTCATCTCATCTGTGTTTTGCCATGAGAATATTAAACACGGACACGTGAGGGGTCGGACGGAGCCCCCTTTGTGTGCCAAGCGCTCTCAGACGGTGATGGCGCATCACAGACACACACTAAGTACTGAGTGAGACCAGATTCTATGGAAGCTTTTCCAGTTTCTGACTCAGCACTAGAACAAGGCCCCCCGAGAAGATGCCGTGTGCACTGTGGCGACACCTGCAAGCTAGTGAGGGCACAGCCCCGGGGAGGGGCTCAGTGTCCCAAGCCAAGCGTGAGTGGAGGAGGCCTAACCGTTTCACTGAAGCAGCAGGCGGGGGCTGATGGGAAGGAGCAGGGTGGGGCAGAGGGGCCCTGCTCGTTAGAGGCCTGCAGACTCACACAGTCCTCAGACACATGGAGAAGATAAAATCCTTTCCTGCAATATCAAAAAAGCTGTGTTTCACTTTGTTTGAGACTTGGCCTGGACTGGTTACTGTGTTCTGTCCATTTGACACAGCTTCAGTCATCCGGGAGGAGGGAACCCCAGCTGAGGCTGAGGTCGGATCATTAAATACAGTTCCCAGGCCAATGCGGCTACAGCGAGACGGAAGGAAACCTTGAATCTTTCAAACTTACCTGTTTTGTTAACACTGGAGATCGGCGAAGAGTGGTTTCCACTTGGAGGGCCTACAAGAAGAAAGACATGGTTATTAAAGCATACTGTAGCAGGAGCCCTCTGACCTTCGTCAAAGGTCTGGGGCTCCCAGGGGTATACATATTGAATCCAACTGTCTGCCTTTGTGTGAGAGATCCGAAGAGTTGCTCCTCCATGCAAAGACAGTGTGATGGGCCCCTCCGAGGGAGAGTTCAGGCCCGGGCAGCAGAGTCGCCAGGTTGATGAGCAGTCCACTGGACAGGCTTAGTCAGGCTGGCTCTGCTTCCCGGGCTGCAGTGGGAGGCACCAGGGCCTTGCATTCTGAAGAAGGAACTGTGAGCTTGAAGACGATGAAAGACCCATTTAGATTATAGGAATCCATCACGCATACCTCCCATTCCCCCAGCCCCAGAGGCTGGGAGTCTCTGAGCCTGGGGCCCATTTGTAGGTGGAGGAGGGGAACTTGCAGCTGCCTGAGGATGGCAGTGGCATGGGGGAGGGGAGGAATACCACAGGAGTTCTGCTTGAGCCTGGTTGCTAAGAAACCTCCTGGAGCTGTCAGTGAGTTTGAGTTGCATTGTTAGATCTTTCACCCAGAACACAGCAGCTTCCGGAGCACCCTGCACAACAGCTCTGTCAGGTGCAGCAGAGGGGACGTCAGCTCTGTTCTGGGTGGTAGGGACCACTCTGGAAAGGTCCTCCTTTCTCATGGGTGCCTCCCTGGTCTTAAAACCACCAGCACCCCCAGTGTCACTCAGTGCAGAGAGATTTGTTCGATTCTCATCTTTTCAGTGAAAATCTCAGTACGACTTCTAATGTTTAAGCTAGTACCTTAAGATTTCGGCAGGTCCGGGTGGTGGTGGCGCATGCCTGTAATCCCAGCACTTGGGAGGCAGAGGCAGGCGGATTTCTGAGTTCCAGGCCAGCCTGGTTTACAGAGTGAGTTCCAGGCCAGCCAGTGCTACACAGAGAAACCCTGTCTCAAAAAACAAACAACAACAACAACAACAACAAAGATTTCGGCAGGTCAAGGGGATCAACTTTTCAGGTAAGCAACTTTTCAGTGGTTTATTTTGGAATCTGTATAAAGACCACAACCCACAAGGGAAGGGAGCTCAAGTAATACTATTATTGTTCCTTGTCATAGAGACCAACCTGTGGATATCAGGCTGAGCCCTACTTTGGGACAGTCCCTGTATAAAGAGGCACAAAGGTGTTATGTTTCTGACATAACTCACTCCCAACAATCCCCCTCACGCCGAAGAAACATTTAAAATGCAAAAAAAAAACCCCAACAATAACTGTGAAATATTTTTAGCTATTGTTAAGTCTATTTCTCATGTATCTTCCTATGGATGGGATTATCATTCATTGTGAGACAGAACTCAAAAAGGTCCGATTAATATAGATGTATCTGGCAGGTTTCAAGTGGTGGCCAACAACATAAAGTGTTTACGGACAGAAGTTTCCTTCATCCTAGTCTCCTGGTAACTTTATGACAGGAGCATTGTTTTGCAGTGATAGGAACTGAGGCCCAGCAAAAAAAACTACTCAACTCTTTAGTGAGTCTGGATGTGGATCAGATCAATTAACTGCAAAGCCGGCATAGCTCCATGTCCTTCCCCCTGTATCCTCCTGGGCTTACATCATCAGCTGCTCCTTCCTCACCCAAGGCATCCCGAGTCCTCCCTCTGCCGGCATCAGGGTGAACCCGTTAGCGAGCACTGTGTCCCACTGCGGCATCGCTCAGCACAGCTCCACAGCACGGTCCACCCCGGGCTGGACCACCACATACGCCTCGGTGACCGCCACTCACAAGACAGCGTTGCTGGGCAGCAGATCTGAATGTTTGAACAGACATCTCCACACTTTTAGTTACAAGTTAATAAAAATTACTTCATTTCCCTAAGGTTGTTGAAAATGAATTTGTCAGTTGTCATTAAAAAAAAAACCCAAAACACTAACAGCCTTCCAAATGCTAAGACTAAAGGTATGTGCCACCACATTTGGAATTATTATTATTATTATTATTATTATATTTAGTTTATTATTTTGGTGTTTTGAGACAGGTTCTCTATAGAGCCCTGGCTATCCTGGTACTATGTAGACCAAGCTGGCCTGAAACTCAGAGATCAATGTGCATTGTCTCTGGAATGCTGGGATTAATGGTGTGTGCCCCATGCAAAGCAGAATAGTATTTTTAAAAGGCAGACGTTCCGTGGCCTCTTTTGTACAGTACCCTGGATGGTAGCGTGGCATGAAAGGAGTAAAGCCGGTGTCAGCTGACGGGTCTTGGTGATGGAACGGCCGAGCTTGGATCTGCTCTCAAGTCAAAGGTGTATTACTTGTTTTACTTTAAATAAGTTAGCTTACTGTGTGAAGTCTAAGGTTTCTCAGCTATGAAATGGAGATGTTTGGTAAGGTTTCTAAGGGTGATTTACAAACCTCAATTGTAAGTTGGGGGGGTGGGGAACAACGGCAGAAAAAGAACCTGGAAGAACAGTGCTAAAAAAAAAAAAAAAAATCCGCCATGTATTATAATGCTAATTGTACTAATGAAATGCTGCACACAAAGACTACAACAGTTAATTGTTTTTCTGGCTTGCTGTTAAGATGTTTAGAGATAGTGTCTCCATTACGCAGCCCAGGCTGGCTTTAAGAAGGGTCTCAGGCTAGCCCGAGGCCTGGCTCTGACACCCCCTTAACCACCTTCTTTTAGCACAGTTTGAAGGTCTCTCTATAGAACTGGGTTAATTGGTTCTATTAGTTCATGAAGTCCCGTCATCAGAGCATTTCAGGCTTTCCCAGTAGCTCTAAGCCCTCTAGTGAGACACTCAAAATCAGAGCAGAGTGAGGAACAGCAACAGCAGCAGCAGCAACAGCCAAAACTGTGTTCTATGGGCAAAAGATAAGAGAGGGCACTCCACTTCAGTCACCAATCCGTGAGAGGAAAACATCAGATGTATCTGTACACACTAGGAGGATACGGCCTCCTCCCATCAACAGTCTAATATTTGCTCTAAGACAGAGCCTCAGCATAATTACAGTCCTTTCCTTCCTTAACTGATCTCAGAAGTAGGTCTGCAACTCCAGCTTGTCACAGGTACAAGTCAGAAGAGCAAACATTAAACATAACCAATCGAGGTGGCAAAGCCCTGCAATCCCCGAGGTAGAGTTAGGAACATCAGAAGTTCAAGGTTCTCTTCAGTCACATGGGGAGTTCAAAGCCAGCTGCAGGGTTACAGGAGGTCCTGGAAACACCGAAATTCAGCACAACAAGCAGAAATAGCGAGATTATTCCAGCAAAAGCAGGTGCTGGGTCCAAATCCTCTGCTTAAGTAAACTGTCTGGTTCTCTCTCCAGAGATGATACTGAAAATCACAACAGATGGCCTGCACTGAAAATCACAAAGCCTTTGGTCATTTAAAGTTTCTTATCCTAGTTCACTAATTCCCTAGCAACTGGACTCTAGTAGGTGACAAGGGACAATAGAATTTTCACAAACTCAGAGTTCTTCTCAAAGTGTTCAAAAGGTCAAGGTTTCGAAGAGAAACAAAATCCCCAACACAGAGGGCTGTCAACAACATCTTGTTATGACCTTAAGGTTGACGTTGTAGGCTCAGGACCACACGCAACTCAAGGCTGCTGCGTGCGCAGCAGTAGTGGCCACCGTCCGTGACCACAAGCCTCACCTGCGCAGGGGAACAAGGCGTGTACACCCAAAGTTCCCACTCAGCCGAACCGGCCCGGAATCCAATCTGAATTCTGGGAATACCTTCAGCAGGAAGCTGTGTGGGTGGGTAGACAATCAGACCTGGTTTTGCGGCAGTCGGCGGACATATTTCAATCCACAGGTCTCGCTACAGCCACAGGACTCCAGGGACAGGCTGGGGACCAACGTGGGAGAGAAGGGCCACGCCAGAGAAACTCAACAGGTTCTGCGCGCCGCGCGGCCGGCCTGCCGCAAGCACAGGAAGAGTCCCGCTCCGCAGGTGGCTCGTGGGGACACCCACCCCGCCCCGCGGAGTCTACCGCATCGCGTGGAACTTTCCACGGGAAGCCGGGCGTGGAGAGGCAGGCCGCCGCAGCGCGCTTCCTCTCCTCCCGCCGACTTACCCTGAGCGGCCGTCCCGTCCATCGCGGCCCCCAGCAGCGCCAGCACCTGCAGCGCGCCCAGCAGCAGCGCGGCCCGCGCGCACAGCGCCATTGTTTCCTGGGCCCCTGAGCGCCCGCAGCAACCGCCCGGCGCCCGGAGCTGCCCTCGGCGCACGCGACCGCTCCGCGTCCCCTTCCGCCCTCACCGCTCCCCCGCAGCCGCCGCCGCCGGTCCCCCCAGTGACCAAATAGGGATAGGGCCAGGCGGCCTGGGGCGGGGCCAGGGCGTGGTCCGCAAAGTCAGGGGAGGCGTGGCCCACAGGAGGCGGGGCAGGGAAGAGCTGCAGAACGGAGAGTGGGAGTGGCTCTAAGAAAAGAGCGCAGAGAGGGCGGGGCTTACAGAGGCCGGGCAAGGGAACTGGCCTCCGGCGGGAGGGCGTGGCTCTCTGACCGGGGCTGCGGAGCAGATGAGAGGAGGGGGTCTCGGGGGCGGATGAGGGCGTGGCTTTGGGCGTGGCGTGGTCTGGACTAAGTGCTGCGACAGCTGCGGCTCCATCTCTGCCCTTTGAGGGGTAGTACTATTAGGACGTCCTGAAGACGTGCTTTGTATAGAAGTTTTCGGGTGCGGATTGGCGCGCATGCGGCCCAGATTAAGAGGGAGTTACAGGTTGGATGATGGCAGAGGCAGCCTCTCAGAGGAGTGTAGGGAGGTCAGACTCTAAAGTGTTTCAAAGTAACCATCCTGATCTTCGTACTCCCCTTGGGCCTCCTTTTTTTCTACAAGTATGGAAAAACATGTAGAGTGGGCGGTGCGGTGTGCAGACCAGTTGGAAACTTAGCACCTATAACCTAGGTTCCTGCCTTCTAGAGTTCGCTGACCTGGCCCAAAAACAGCCTGTTGTAGTCTAGCTTTTTGGGGAAAATTCATCTTAAGCCCTAAAGCAATGCTCCCAAAGACTGCATTTTAATTCCACTGAGAACGCTAAAATATGTGGCTACTACACATCACTCAACTAACGTGGAAGGCGTATTGCACAGGATACTGCAGTAACACCTGATCCCGGGCACTGCAAAGATAAGCCAGAAACTTTGTTATGAAAACACTTTTGACTTCCACGAAGCTTCTCTGTTATAGATGTATGGTGGTCATGGATTAAGGCCCATTTGCTCTACACTTACAAGTCTTATATGAGACTGCAATCAGCCAACCTGAAAATACCAGCATCAACCACGGGCTTTAAAAAAACAGCTGTGTGTTTAGGATTTGGTGGTTCTATTTCTGAAGAATCTAGCTATATAAACAGTGACTTGGTGGCTATTTTAAAGAAGGTAGAAAGGAAACTGGTGGTTTGGGTAGTTAAGGCCTCCATAGACTCATATGTCTGAATGCTTGGCTACTATTACTACTACTATTAATACTGCACTATTAAGAGATGTGCCATGTTGGAGTAGGTGTGGCCGTGTTGGAGGAAGTGTGTCACTGTGGAGACAGGCTTTGAGGTCATATATACTTAAACTATGCCCAGTGTGGCTCACAGTCTCCTGCCGCTGCCTGTGGATTGACATGTAGAACTCTCAGCTCCTCCAGCCCCAAATCAGGCTGTACACTGCCATGCTCCCCGCCATGTGATGATGGACTGAACCTCAGAAAGAGTAAGCCAGCCCCGATTAAACATTTTCCTTAATAAGAGCTGCTGTGGCCATGGCGTGTCTTCATAGCAATTAAACCCTAAGACAATAATCTAGTAAATGCATCTCCATTACCTACACTATAATTTACTTTTATAACCATTAAAGTCTAGTATTTTAATCATTTATAAATGCAGAAACAGGCTATTTTTATGGGAGAGTCTCAAAATGGTTCCATATACTTTATTTCTTGATATTTTTTAATAAATGAAATATTTCATTGCTTTCAATAAGCATGCTACTGGGGTGTAAATTTGTCCTATTTTTTTTAAAAGGCTATTTTATTTTTCAAATTATATATTAGGCACAGTAGTGAATCTTTGTTTTCTGAAATTCCTAATTCTAATATATTTTTGTACAAGTATACAAGATTAACAACATTCCTCAGAAAAATGTGGAAGGTGAGAACCAAGTCTCCAAAGTTGTCTTCTGACCCGTATATGCACACCCACCCCAATCATAAATAAAAATTAAAATAGCAATAAACAATAAAATATTCATGAATGACTAGATTTGCTCCCACCCCACCCACACCCCTCAGGGTGGACCGTACCTCTCAAACCGCGAGCCAAAGCGCAGTTTTCTATAAGCTGCTTTCATTTAGTACTTGGCCATAAGACAAGCAAAACAGAAAACATGAAATCTTTGTAATGATTATAGAATCATCATACACCAGCACTATGTGGTTTTTCCTTTTAAAAAATTATATGGAAATATAATTTCCCTATGTGGAAAGCAAGTCAAATCAGCGTGATCTTCCCTTTGCATTTAAACCTCTCAGGACACGCCCTCCGTAGAGGCCTAGAGGTATTCCCGCTAAGTGATTGTAAGTCCAGGTGACAATGTAGACGGACTATCGTACTTGCTTAAAGAGTCACCAGAGTAAATTTTTAGTTAAAAAGAAACAGGTGCTGGATTTGTGGCTGCATGCCTGTCATCTCAGCACTCAGGAGGTGTAGACATTGAAGGCTATCTTTGGCTACATAGTTTGAGGCTAGCCAGCCTACACGAGAGAGACAGACAATGGAGCAGAGGCTAGTGGGCCATGTGCTCTGTGTGCTGTGATAATCACTCAGCGCTCTGGGCCAGTAAGCCTTTTTGGTAAATTAGTATTTGCACGAGGAAAGAAATCAGTTCCTGCCTGGCTTTGAGACTGATAGCTATAGATTAGGTAAAGCTGTGTGCAAAGAAGTAACAAAATACTGTAAATTGGCCTCCGTCCATTTCCACATCTCTGCCTGTGCCTCCTATTTTACCAGGCATCAACAGCTATGACGACCACATCTTCATTTACATTAAAAGTGCACTTCCCCATTTCTTTGCCCTGACTGCGGCCTCCTCTCGTCTTTTAGTTCAGTCTTCCTCAGAATAGATCTGTAGCCAGTGTGTATGTAGTCAGTGAATCAAAAAGAATTGAGTATCTTTTGTGTTCGACATCATATAAGATTCCAGAGGTACACAATTAACAAGGAAAATAAATGAGGGAAAGACCAAGGCAAAGCAAAAGATAAATGCTTACACGGTTGGACCTTTTACGTCCAACAAGAAGGTGAGCGAAGAATTCTGGGAGCCACACACAGCAGAGCTGACTGCTTCCAGCTAGCCGCAAGTTCGAGGCCAGTGAGATCTACAGAGCAAGTCCCAGGCCGGCCGGGGACACTTAGCTAGACTCTATTTCAAAAACACAAAAACTAAGTAAGTAAGTAAGTAAGTAAGTAAATAAATAAATAAAGTTCCTAGTGGATTGGAGTTCTAAAAGGATGGCTTCTCAAAAAGGGAAGGGCTAGGGAGCACTGCTCAGGGGTGCTCACAATGGAGCACTGCTCAGGGGTGCTCACAATGGAGCACTGCTCAGTGGTGCTCACAATGGAGCACTGCTCAGGGGTGCTGTTAAAGGGATCTTAGTTCCCCAAATCCACCATCTTAAAGGAAGCTAAGACACAAATGGACTAAGGGAAAATGGAAAGGCTCTTGAGAGGCTCAGTGGTTAAGAGTACATGCTGAACAATCCTGAAGATGGGGGCAGCTACTTTGATGGGCACAACTTTCCTGAGTGAAGCAGGCGTATGCACACACACACACACACACACACACACACACACTGGCGTCTTTCTGGAGTTTCTGTAATATTATTGCTATTTTCTAGAAAAAAAAATGAAATATGAGCCAGAAAAAGAAAGACATCTGGGCTGGAGAGATGGCTCAGCTGTTAAGAGCACCTACTGCTCTTCCAGAGGTCCTGAGTTCAATTCCCAGCAACCACATGGTGACTCAGAATCATCTGTGATAGGATCTGATGCCCTCTTCTGGGGTGTCTGAAGACAGCTACAGTGTAATCATATAAATAAAATAAATCTTAAAAAAAAAAAAAAAAGACAAGCTCACTTAAATAGAACTGTGAGCTCTCCTGGGAGGCAAGTTTCTCCCCTGCATTCACCAAGACTTCGGCCTTTCTCTCTCGGCCCGGCATGGGGCTCCAGAGGGGCTTCTCAGTCTTGGGAGTCCAGCCTGACAGACAATGAGAGGGCCACTTGTGTGTTTCTATCCCCTTTTGGTTGCTGTGATTAACCACAGGACAATGGCATCTTCACAGAGCCATTTTTCCAGTGTGCTCATGGTTTCGGGTTACAACCCCTGCTGGCAGAGGAAGTCACCACAGCAGGAGTGTGAGGCGGCCGGTCACACCGCATCTGCTGGCTAAACCAGGGATGAAAGTAAGGACTGCTTGCCAGGTCACATCTCCACGTCATGATTATAAGACCCAGGATCCCCACCCAGGGAATTATGATGGGTGTTCCCTGGGCTGGAGAGATGGCTCAGTGGTTAAGGGCACTGGCCGCCCTTCCAAAGGACTTGGGTTCCACTTCTATCACTGACATGATGGAACAACTATCAACGTCAGTCCTGGGAGATCTGGTGCCTCAGGGGACCCTGGACATGCAGACAAATCACCCATATACACAAAAGACGACTAAAATAATAGGAGTCTTCCCACCAAAGTCCCACAGGCAAATCTCCCACAGGCACGCCCATAAGTCATGTCCTAGGCGACTCCAGATTCGGTTCTGTTGACATGACACTAACCATCATATTTAGACACTAGATTTGGTCTGTGGCGTTGGAACAGGAAAATGTGGGGGAGCTGTGTCTGGATGCAGAGGAATCTGTTGCCCGGGAAGGTCACTTGGGGTGTTTTTGGAGTGTTCAGAATGAAGTTGTCTCAGCAGGAGGCACAGACTTCCAAGTTTTGGGGCTGTAGGAAAGCCCCGACCTTTCTGCTGGCAAGTCCCCCGTTGCTTATCCCGTCTTACTGTCTTCTTTGCAGGAGGCTTTCTATGGTGCTATCTGTCCTTAGGGATTCTCGTTTCTTCAGTTCTACATGTGGAGCTAATCAGAGGTCCTCACGTCACCCTGCCAGGGACAGAGAGGCAGCTCCATGCTGCCAGCGTGCTTCCGAGCAGCTTGTGACATTGGTCACTTGAGACCAAACAGGATTTGCGGCTTTCATATAGAAAATAATTTCAGATCTAGCCAGTGAGAGGAAGCCAAGCAGGAGATTTTTTATGAGTTAGGAGGAGAGGTGTGTAGAAAAAGAGTGAAATGTAGCCACGTGTGGGCACAGCTCCTTGAAGGAGACTCCATGCATGGTCTTAGCATTAGCCATTTTAGAGGCTGCCATAGGAAAGGCTGTGAAAAAGCCTTCAGCCCAGTTTGTCTTTCTTTAAAACATTTTTGATAAGTTATCTTGGCTTGTTGATTAAACAAGCCAATTCAAGCCAAATTAAAGTATAAAGGCAGGTTTATAGAGGATCACTCTTGGGGGCAGTTAGGCACACAGGAGAGTGTCAGTGACGTGTCCAAGCAGAAGGAGACAGAGCGGAGGAGGAAGAGAAAGTGCAGGTGCAGAGAGGGCAGAGACGCAGGGGGCGGGGAACCAAACCATCTGGCCTGTGCACTGGAGAGCGGCTGGTCAGCGGGGGGGCCCGGCCCTAGGTGGGAAAGTTCAGCTTAGAGGGGGAGTATAGCAGCCATGCCCTGCAACAGGACGCTGTCCAGGCCCACTTTGGTGAGTTAAATATGCGCCTCAGCCCCTTGTCCTGGGTCTGAAACCCACTTTATTATGTTTTATTTACTTCGTTATGTATAGATGTGGCGTATATATTTTTGTATGTGCACACTAGTGCTGAGGGCCATGCAGGGGAATGACACATTGCTTTAGAACTCATGGATTACCACAGCCACACAGGCGAGACTCGTGTGGCACAGCCCCAAGGTGTGTGTCCTGGCCCCGAGGTGTGTGTCCCGAGGACTTCATGCTGCTGTGGAGTTCCGCTCTGCTTGCCGCCCTCACATCCTCCTTAACCTAAGAATTGTGACAACTTTAAGGGGCTCCAGTGCCCTCACTGGACAGCATCTCTGGCGCTCACAGTATCCATGCTTGACCTCTTTCTGGCACTGCTGCTGGAGCAGATCAGTGATTTAATCACTATCCTAGAGAAGAATTCAGAGAGGTAGACTCAGCAATGGCCCCCACCCTTAGAAAACATTTGGAAAAATAAAGTTGTGAGTGAAGGTGTTTTTACTACTGACTCTGATGTAAAAAAAAATCTCAGGGAACAATCTGAGGTCCAGAAAGGCGCAGTCTCTTTAGTTAGGCTGGGGCCCTCTGATGGTCAGGGACAAGAACATGGCGGCCCTGGCTGGCACAGCTCTCCCTGAGGCTGGCCTGTGAGGACTAATTTTTTTTATACTTATTTTTGCCCTCCGTTTCCTGATATGATTTATTAAGAATTGCTGATGAGTAGATGTACATTTTGAAGATTTAAAGTAGATAAGACTGATTTTTATATAAAAGTTTAGATCTGTGATTCTTTTAAGATTCACACAAGATTACTTGTAATGATAGACAACGAAATAATTATTTCTTTCTTTGTAACTGCAGATTGCTGCCTGCCCGTAAGAGAAACTGGCTGAGAAAACTACCTTCCTAGCTTACAGTTCGTTAATCTGTAACAAGTTGCTTGGTTACGAGTGTTTGCGGGTTTTTGAGAATAATTTGTTTTCTTTACCTGTGCTACCTAATGTTATATCTTGTAAAGTTATTGAAAAAACACATTGTTTTTAAAATAATAATAAGCTAAAATGTAACCACATTATAATTGTACACTGCTTGGAAGATTCTCCTGGGCTATATAAGCAGCGGAGGAAAGGCGGTCTGACAGCTGAAACTTGGGCCCACTCGTGTGGCGCGGAGGTCCCTAAGGTGTCCTTTCCCCATACGTGGAGAGTTGTGGGTGTCCACCAGAGGAGACGGTGTGGACTCAGGTGTAATGCGATGGACAGTCTCTGCTAACTACCAGGGTATTGGAATACCAGTGTAGCCCTAAGCCTTTCTCAGAGTGAACGTTTAAACCCAAAAACCACGCCCTGCATTAACATACTTCATCCTAGGAACAGTTAGCCAGACGTGGAGCTACAGAAGCCAAAGGGCAAGGCCAGAGACTGTCCTGGACTTTGATAGATTAGGGCTTTGTTTTTGGTTTGGCAGGTGATGCTGTCCATGTGCTGGGCTTATGGCCAGAATGGTAGGTACTTCCATCATGGAGTCGGTTGTGCTACGGTCTGGGCCTGTTACAGGAATTGGAGAGAGTCCGAGGTAGCAGCAGTGGGTTAACCTGAGGGTGGAGAAAGGTCTCGGCGGTTAGCTGGACTGGAGTTCTTGCTTCTCTGCTCCTAAGAGGCCTTAACTGGTTTTCTTGTAGGGTTAGGGTGGAGGTGGGTGTCTCTTCTTCTTTACACAAACACTTTTCACAGGCAGGGTTTCAGAAACAAAGATTTCAGGTGACAGACATATGAAGCAGCTTTTCGGGAGGTTTTAAAAGACAATGCTAAATTGCTAGAGCCTTGGGTCCTGTTCAGTGCCAGTCTCTCATCTGGGACACAGGCAGTGAGTAGGCCCACTGCTCACCCAGCCAAAGACTGAGCAACTGAAAACACACACACACACACACACACACACACACACACCAACAACAACAACAACAACCGTGCTGTGTTGGGGAAGAATTAGTCGACACTTTATAATAAATAGGGACTGCTGTCCTAGCAGAACTCTGAGGGCTTGAAGGAAGCCTGGTCGCTGCCTTGCACCAGCTCTGTGAGGAGGACAGAACCAACGCCTGCGTGCCTGCGGCGTGCTGGATAAGGGCAGCAAGGGCCTGGGGGACATGGTGAGATTTTCCCCATGAGGACCTGGAATATTTAGGAACAAAACGGGAGCTTGGAATATGGCTCAACGGTTGGTGCCTAGTCAGCTCTGGGGCAGCGCGTGGACTCAAACCTCGCACTGAAAAGATGCACGCGAGTCGGGCGTGGTGGCGCACGCCTTTAATCCCAGCACTTGGGAGGCAGAGGCAGGAGGATTTCTGAGTTCGAGGCCAGCCTGGACTACAGAGTGAGTTCCAGGACAGCCAGGACTACACAGAGAAACCCTGTCTCAACACCCCCCCCCAAAAAAAAAGACACACGCGAAGTGATTCAAGGGATGGCAAGTGAGGCGATGGTTTATTACTATTTGGTTTTATTTTATTCTGCTTAAAACGAAACAATAGGGTCTCGCTCCAGACCCAAAGCAACCCCGCTGATCTCCTCCTGGGATGACAGCATGCACCACCACACCCAGCCAGTGGCGTGACTAAGAGGCAGAGTTCTTACTTTCCTCACTGTCATGAAAGGTATCTGGAAAAAGTCACTTCACAAAGACAAGATTTATGGATGACAGTGTGAGGACACAGTCCTCGCAGCCGGAAAGTCACGGTCACCGGCGTACGGGCCAGCTGGTCACGCGGCATCGCAGCCCGGAAGCAGGGGTGGAGTAGTGCGGGGTATAGCGCATCGCCTCCTTTTTCACTCAGTCTGGTACCCAAGCTCTACTTCTCACCCGAGACCCACGGCCAGGGTCGCCCTCAATTAAACCTCTCTGGAAACAACTTCTTGCACAAGCCAAGCAGAGCGTTTCCACGGTGATTTTCCATTCAGGCAATTGGACAGTGAAAATGAACCTTCACAGAAGGTAGGATTGGAACTAGAAAGTAAGTCTTAAAAACGGCGGCAGTGTATTTAGGGTATGCGCTGAAAGTAAATTCAATTGTCTTCCTTTCATCCTCACAGAGCAGAGCATTCTGGGCAGGAAAAGATGTGGCCCTACACCTTGAAGAAAGCAGACAGAGGCTGGAGAGAGGGCTCTGGTTAACAGCATGCACTATTTTCTTCAGAGGATCCAGCTTTGCTAGTACCTACATGGGTCAGCTCACAACCGCTGTCGGAATCTTCAAGGGTTCTAGGCTCCACAGGCATCAGCGTTCGTTCGTTTGCACATACAGACCCGAGCACACATGTTGCTACTTTGTTTCCAACCCAATTCCCCAGTAAAAGAAAGCTCAATTCAATCAGTTAACAAAACAAGCTACAGGCCTAGATTGGGCGGGCCTCCCACTCCACTACTCTGTTTCCATCTATTTTATCCCATACAACTTGCGGTTTCTCCAGGCCCCCAGCTTCTCTCCAGGCCGTCTCTCCTGTTCTCTCCTCTGTTGCTCCTCTTCCTCCTGTTTTATACCCCGTAGCTCCTCCCCTAGACTCTCAGCTCCTCCCCCTTCCTCCTGCCCACTCATTGGCTCAAGCCTTTATTTGAAAAGTTAAGGTGGGAGAAGGTTCACAAGGCAACTCCTCATCTGCAGCCCCTCTGAGGAGTGGAATTAACATCAAAGTACAAGCCCAGGGCTATCCACAACACACACACACACACCCAATTAAAAACAGTAAAGTGAGCCTTTTAGAAAAATAAGAAAGCGACAGTTTCATAGTAAAGGCTAAGTATCCGCGTGGCAGAAGGGGAGGGAGCTGCAGACCCAAAGGGCAAGAAAGACCAGTGTCTGGAAAGCGTGCCAAGACTGTCGTCAGTATCCGAAAGGAAAAGAGAGTAAGAGTGAAAGGAAAAGTCACGCTTTCCCAAGGAACTCTGAAAAGCAGACCGACCACAGTGCTGTGCGGCGGGAGCTCTGCCGGGGTCGCACAGGGTAGGGGTTCCAGGTAGTGCGTGCACATTGTCTCCTTAAGGGGGTACTTATCCCTCCCCACCTGCTTAGCATGGCTTCCAGTGAATCACCTTCCCGAGGAGGAGTTGTCTTCTGGCCAAGGGATTGGTAGACTGCTCTTAACGGAGCAAACAGCAATACGCAATGTTCTCAATATGGATTAGGTCAGATGTCACGCGTCTCCACCCAGTGCCAGAGCTAGCTTCCGCTTGTTAGGCTAGGAACTAGCTTCTCTTGGAGTCAGGGCTCAGGTATCTATCTTCAAGTGGGACTGTGGTATGTACCTCCAAAGCGACTATGACCATGTCCCCTCTGGAGATGGAATTGTTAGTCATATCTCCAGCTTCTAAGGACCAGCGAAGGCATAGCTGTTAGACAAGTCTGCTAAGAGCCAGCAATATAATTGGGGTATTTCTTGAACTGAGAGCAGAGAAAAATAAGAAATAGTGAGAAAAAGAAGGTTGGGTTGGAGGGTGGATCGAAGCAGGCTTTGGAGGCCACTCGTGCTGAAAAGCATTGGCTGCTCAGGCCCTCAGGCCACCAGAAGCAGGAGGAGGTCTGGCGTCGTCGCGCTGGCTGTGTCTGTCTGTCCGACCTTGGCTCAGACGCCCCTTAACTCCGCGAAGGCGTGTGAACCACTCAAGGTTTGTTCAGCTAAACTTTCCCTTTCAAGGCTGAAAGCACAAAACTAATGTCTCTGTCCAAATCTGCGGTCCCCTGGAGAGCAGACGCCTCAGAGAGCAAAGCCTTTTTTTGGGGGTGGCCAATTATCCAGAGGGTGGTGCTTCACCTGGGATCAGAAGTCGCCATCTTGAAAGGAGTCAGGTTGGTCCCCTTGGATAGTAACAGTGATTGACAGATGGACAGTTTGTTCTGCTCTAGCAGATGGCAGCTGGGACGATGACGAGCTGATGACGAGTGCCACCACACCCTCCCCAGGGATGCTTAACTAAACTGTCCCCCTCTATTAAACCAAGCTCCCGTCAGACTACGTGTGGCCACCCTGCCCGCAGCTGTTGGGCACTCCACTTCTCACATTAGGTGTCTCTTTAGTTGGCACATTGGAAGTGAGTGGCAGAGTCTAACCATCGAGATAACCAGAGCCCAGGGCTTTTCCCATAACAATCTCCATGTCTAACAGCACGTCATGTCAGAAAAACAGACAGACATGTTTGTGCTCTTATGTCTACAATGTTGGAATTTATCGAATGACAATAAATTCATAAGCTATGGCCATTTCGCTGGCTTCACCTTTCCAAGTAGTCTTTACTTCTGTTGAGTGCTGGGGTGGTGGTTTGAATAAGAACAACCCCCACAGATTCCTACATTTGCATACCGGTCCCCAGTTGATGAACTTCAGAGAATTAGGAGGTGTGGGGCCTCCTTGGAGGTGTGTCATTGGGAGGGGCTTTGAGGTTTCAAAAGCATCTAGTCTCTCTCTCTCTCTCTCTCTCTCTCTCTCTCTCTCTGTGTGTGTGTGTGTGTGTGTGTGTGTGTGTGTGTCTCCTCCCCATCTCCCACCTGTGGGTCAGGATATTGAGGTCTGTATGTCACCATGTTCTCTGCTGTGACAATAATGGACTAAGCTCTGGAACTCTAAGCAATACCCAGCTAAAGCTTTCCTTTATAAGACTTGCCTTGGTCATGGTGTCTCTTCACAGCAATAGAACACTGACTAAAACTTCTGATAAAAGCAAATATAATTATTTCTATTTCAAACTTAATTGCTAATACCAACTTTATATTGTATATTATATATTACACAGTGCATTTATTATATATTGTGGTGGTTTGAATATGCTTGGCCTAGGGAGTGGCACTATTAGGAGGTGTGGCCTTGTTGGAGGAAGTGTGTCACTGTGGGAGTGGGCAGTGAGACCCTCTTCCTACCTGCCTGGAAGAGGCAGTCTTCTCCTGGCTGCCTTCCGATCAAGATACAGAACTCTCAGCTCCTTCTCCAGCACCATGTCTGCGTGGATGTGCCTGGATGCTGTCATGTTTCCTACCATGATGATAATGGATTAAACTTCTGAAACTAATCCAGCCCCAATTAAATGTTTGCCTTTATAAAAGTTGCCTTGGTCGTGGTGTCTCTTCATAGCAATAGAAACCCTAACTAAGATACATATAATCTTAACTTTCTCTCTCATTTGCTGTGATGCCCTGACAACAGTTACTTAAGGTAGACAGGATTTGTTTTGGCCCGCAGTTAATACCATCAAGACAACCTGTACCCCAGAGTGCCCACCTGTGCTCTGGAAAACGGAATTCAGCTTGGCGAAAGTGCCCTTACCCACAGAGCCACTGACCAGACCTCGGATGACTTTTTAAGGATTTACTTTTTACTTATGTGTATACATTTATCTTTATGTGCATACCATGTGTGTGCAAACGCCTGTAGCGGCCAGAAGAGGATGTCAGACACTCTGGAGGCGGCGTTACAGGTGCTTGGGAATCACTTGACGTGGGAGCTGGAACTGGAGTAGGAGCCTCTGGAAGAATAATATGCACTCTTAACTGCTGAGCCGTGTTTGGCTTCTGCACCAAGTTCCTTTCCTTCCCTTCCCTTCCCTTCCCTTCCCTTCCCTTCCCTTCCCTTCCCTTCCCTTCCCTTCCCTTCCCTTCCCTTCCCTTCCCTTCCCTTCCCTTCCCTTCCCTTCCCTTTCTTTTCTTTTCTTTTCTTTTCTTTCTCCCTTCCTTCCTTTCTTCTCTTTCTTTCTTTGTCTTTCAAATAATTTAAAATCTCTCTCTCTCTCTCTCTCTCTCTCTCTCTCTCTCTCTCTCTGTGTGTGTGTGTGTGTGTGTGTGTGTGCATGCACACATATGTACACATAGGTGTGTGTCCACACCACTTCTGTGTGGAGGTCAGAGGCATAGTTAGCTGTGCATTTATTTCACTGTGCATCCGAGGATCACAAATGTGTGGACCACACTGTATCAGACTCTTGACATGGCTTCTGGGATGGACGCTCAGGCCAGGAAGCTCGCACAGCTACTGTTCTGGATCACTTGAGCTTGTCTTCCTGGCCCTGAATCAAGTTTCTCGGAAACTGAAGCTGTCCTGAGACCCAGCCACACAGACTCTGTGACATGAAGTCAGTAAAATATCTTGAAGTTCTTTGCTGAGCATTTACTATCTGTGCTGCTTAGTGTTTGTCAGTTTGACACAAACTGGAATCGCTTGGGAGGCGGGCATCTCAGCTGAGGAAATGCCCATCGCATTGGCCTCTAGCCATGTCCATGGGCGCATTTTCTTGATTAGTGACTGATGTGGTAGGGCTCGGCCCACTGTGGGTGGTGCCACCCTGGACAGGTTGGCCTGGCCGGTATAAGGAAGCAATCGGAGGGCTGGAGAGTTGGCTCACCTGTAAAGCATAGGCTCCAATCAAGAAGAAAACAAGCCAACACGCCAACACGCCAACAAGCCCACACGCAGCGTTCATCGAGAATGGGGTCTCTGCTTCCGCTCCTGCCTCTGGGCTCCTTCCTGAGTTCTTCCCTTGCTTTGCTCTACAGGCTGTCAGTCACCTGTAAACCTTGTAAACAATCCAGGTAAACAGAGAACAAACAAGGACACTGTGCAGTACCCCAAGAAGCATGGGAGAAGAAGGGGGCAGTGTCAAGAGGGGCCTCTCTTGAGGCTCTCAACTCTAGACAGACAATGCATTTGCCTGGAGCTAAAACCACCACCACAAGGGATTGTCACAAGGCAAGGGCGGCTTACAGCTGACTGGAAGCAGTTGTTAAATGTGTCTGGGAGACTTTTGGGGACTTGTCCTTGGAGTCCAGGTGACTAAAGCGAGGAGGACATGACTGATCCAAGGAATGGGTGAGGAGAAGGATTTTATTGTAGATATGGGAGAGTACAGCCAGAGGCATCTGGAAGAGTCTGGATGAAGCTGGCCATGAGAGAAAAGGGGGAGGGGAGAGTGGGAGAGGAGAGAGCAGGCAGAAGACAGGCAGAGAGAAGGGACTGAGGAAAAAGGCCAGAGGGCAAGAGGGACTTCACTCCAGCCAGCTCATGCAGACTTCGGTCTTTGAATGTGGTCCCTTGACAGATCAGCCGCGTTGCTGGATTAAAATTCCTCTACAGCTCTAGTTATTAAGTTATTAGTTATTAAGGTGTTCTCTAATACATGGTCAAAGGGAGCTTGAGCATTAGTTAGGAGGGAAGCCAGGAGAAAGACCCTGAGCACCCACCCACGTCAGACACATGGAGAATAGAAACAGCAACTGGGTTGATCATGTGTAGCACAATAGCTGGCTACACGACATAGAAGGTGATAGACCACGCCCTTCTCAAATGGCACAGCCGGTAGTCAGGAGCACAGCTGGTAGTCAGGAGCACAGTTGGTAGTCAGGAGCACAGCTGGTAGTCAGGAGCACAGTTGGTAGTCAGGAGCACAGCCGGTAGTCAGGAGTACAGCCGGTAGTCAGGAGCACAGTCGGTCGGTAGTCAGGAGCACAGCCGGTAGTCAGGAGCACAGTTGGTAGTCAGGAGCACAGCCGGTAGTCAGGAGTACAGCCGGTAGTCAGGAGCACAGTCGGTCGGTAGTCAGGAGCACAGTCGGTCGGTAGTCAGGAGCACAGTCGGTAGTCAGGAGCACAGTCAGTAGTCAGGAGCACAGTCAGTAGTCAGGAGCACAGTCGGTAGTCAGGAGCACAGTCAGTAGTCAGGAGCACAGTGGGTAGTCAGGAGCACAGCCGGTAGTCAGGAGCACAGTCGGTCGGTAGTCAGGAGCACAGTCTGTAGTCAGGAGCACAGTCTGTAGTCAGGAGCACAGTCTGTAGTCAGGAGCACAGCCGGTAGTCAGGAGCACAGCCGGTAGTCAGGAGTACAGCCGGTAGTCAGGAGCACAGCCGGTAGTCAGGAGCACAGTCGGTCGGTAGTCAGGAGCACAGCCGGTAGTCAGAAGCACAGTCGGTAGTCAGGAGCACAGTCAGTAGTCAGGAGCACAGTCAGTAGTCAGGAGCACAGTCAGTAGTCAGGAGCACAGTCTGTAGCCAGGAGCACAGCCGGTAGTCAGGAGCACAGCTGGTAGTCAGGAGCACAGTCGGTCGGTAGTCAGGAGCACAGCCGGTAGTCAGGAGCACAGTCAATAGTCAGGAGCACAGTCAGTAGTCAGGAGCACAGTCAGTAGTCAGGAGCACAGTCAGTAGTCAGGAGCACAGTCGGTAGTCAGGAGCACAGTCGGTAGTCAGGAGCACACTCAGTAGTCAGGAGCACAGTGGGTAGTCAGGAGCACAGCCGGTAGTCAGGAGCACAGTCGGTCGGTAGTCAGGAGTACAGCCGGTAGTCAGGAGCACAGTCGGTCGGTAGTCAGGAGCACAGCCGGTAGTCAGGAGCACAGTCTGTAGTCAGGAGCACAGTCTGTAGTCAGGAGCACAGCCGGTAGTCAGGAGCACAGCCGGTAGTCAGGAGTACAGTCAGTAGTCAGGAGCACAGTCGGTAGTCAGGAGCACAGCCGGTAGTCAGGAGTACAGCCGGTAGTCAGGAGTACAGCCGGTAGTCAGGAGCACAGTCGGTAGTCAGGAGCACAGCCGGTAGTCAGGAGCACAGCCGGTAGTCAGGAGCACAGTCGGTCGGTAGTCAGGAGCACAGCCGGTAGTCAGGAGCACAGTCGGTAGTCAGGAGCACAGTCAGTAGTCAGGAGCACAGTCAGTAGTCAGGAGCACAGTCTGTAGTCAGGAGCACAGTCAGTAGTCAGGAGCACAGCCGGTAGTCAGGAGCACAGTCGGTAGTCAGGAGCACAGTCGGTCGGTAGTCAGGAGCACAGCCGGTAGTCAGGAGCACAGTCAGTAGTCAGGAGCACAGTCAGTAGTCAGGAGCACAGTCGGTAGTCAGGAGCACAGTCGGTAGTCAGGAGCACAGCTGGTAGTCAGGAGCACAGTCGGTCGGTAGTCAGGAGCACAGCCGGTAGTCAGGAGCACAGTCAGTAGTCAGGAGCACAGTCAGTAGTCAGGAGCACAGTCAGTAGTCAGGAGCACAGCCGGTAGTCAGGAGCACAGTCGGTAGTCAGGAGCACAGTCGGTCGGTAGTCAGGAGCACAGCCGGTAGTCAGGAGCACAGTCAGTAGTCAGGAGCACAGTCGGTAGTCAGGAGCACAGTCGGTAGTCAGGAGCACAGTCGGTAGTCAGGAGCACAGCCGGTAGTCAGGAGCACAGCTGGTAGTCAGGAGCACAGTCGGTCGGTAGTCAGGAGTACAGCCGGTAGTCAGGAGCACAGTCGGTCGGTAGTCAGGAGCACAGCCGGTAGTCAGGAGCACAGTCTGTAGTCAGGAGCACAGTCTGTAGTCAGGAGCACAGCCGGTAGTCAGGAGCACAGCCGGTAGTCAGGAGTACAGTCAGTAGTCAGGAGCACAGTCGGTAGTCAGGAGCACAGCCGGTAGTCAGGAGTACAGCCGGTAGTCAGGAGCACAGTCGGTAGTCAGGAGCACAGTCGGTAGTCAGGAGCACAGCCGGTAGTCAGGAGCACAGCTGGTAGTCAGGAGCACAGTCGGTCGGTAGTCAGGAGCACAGCCGGTAGTCAGGAGCACAGTCGGTAGTCAGGAGCACAGTCAGTAGTCAGGAGCACAGTCAGTAGTCAGGAGCACAGTCTGTAGTCAGGAGCACAGTCAGTAGTCAGGAGCACAGCCGGTAGTCAGGAGCACAGTCGGTAGTCAGGAGCACAGTCGGTCGGTAGTCAGGAGCACAGCCGGTAGTCAGGAGCACAGTCAGTAGTCAGGAGCACAGTCAGTAGTCAGGAGCACAGTCGGTAGTCAGGAGCACAGTCGGTAGTCAGGAGCACAGCTGGTAGTCAGGAGCACAGTCGGTCGGTAGTCAGGAGCACAGCCGGTAGTCAGGAGCACAGTCAGTAGTCAGGAGCACAGTCAGTAGTCAGGAGCACAGTCAGTAGTCAGGAGCACAGTCAGTAGTCAGGAGCACAGTCGGTAGTCAGGAGCACAGCCGGTAGTCAGAAGCACAGTCAGTAGTCAGGAGCACAGCCGGTAGTCAGGAGCACAGTCGGTCGGTAGTCAGGAGCACAGCCGGTAGTCAGGAGCACAGTCAGTAGTCAGGAGCACAGTCAGTAGTCAGGAGCACAGTCGGTAGTCAGGAGCACAGCTGGTAGTCAGGAGCACAGTCAGTAGTCAGGAGCACAGCCGGTAGTCAGGAGCACAGTCGGTCAGTAGTCAGGAGCACAGCCGGTAGTCAGGAGCACAGTCAGTAGTCAGGAGCACAGTCAGTAGTCAGGAGCACAGTCGGTAGTCAGGAGCACAGTCGGTAGTCAGGAGCACAGCTGGTAGTCAGGGGCACAGTCGGTAGTCAGGAGCACCGTCTACGTATAGAGAAAACAGGATTCTGCTTCAGACTAGACTTGGGGTCTCTTATGAGAGGATCTTCTTTGTTGGAGAGGAAGTCATACTTTACAACTGAACGAAGCGTAGGACCCCACAGTGAAAAATAAGGGGGCCACGCACGTGAGCCCTGAAGAAGGAAGTGGAAGAAACAGCTGTTCTGACGATATCTTCACTCCTGTACCTCTGACACCAAACCCAACCCCCAACCTCCACTACATAGCAGAAGAAATCCTCCTGCCCCATGTCCCAAGTGCTGGGATTACAAGCGTGCGCCGCCATTCCTGGCCTCAAGTCCCTTCTGCGTCCTGTTTTCAGGCAGGCATTGTACCGCCTGAGAGCCATCCCCAGTCCATGTGTCTGCTTATAAATTGTTTTATCTATGATACTTAGCATCATATCATATGCCTGTAATCTTAGGTCTTGGAAGGTAGAGACAGGAGAATCCGTAGTTCCAGGTCAGTTTGAACTATGTAGTGAGTTTGAGGCCAGTCTGGGTTTCATGAAATCCTGTCTAAATAAAAGGCAAAACAATTCTCTTGTGTAGAAGACGAAGAACCTGAAAAGGAGGCCCCGTGTCATGTTGACCAAAGGGCTAATGGAAGGCCTGGGCCCTGGTCCAGGTCTCGAAGGATGTGTTCGTATTTCTACTCAAATGCTGTGAAGGTCCAATGACATTTGGCATGGCACTCTTTACCAGTGAAGATACTGGAAACCTAGTTGGAATATTAATTCAGAAACCCAAATACCAGCTTCTGTTGAAATATGGAGATATTAGATTAGATGTTATTGGGCCTTTGGTACTGGTTCTCTCTCCTCTCCTCTCCTCTCCTCTCCTCTCCTCTCCTCTCCTCTCCTCTCCTCTCCTCTCCTCTCCTCTCCTCTCCTCTCCTCTCCCCTCCCCTCCCCTCCCCTCCCCTCCCCTCTTCTCTCTCTCTCTCTCTCTCTCTCTCTCTCTCTCTCTCTCTCTCTCGGCTTCACATTGCCACCCAGGTGTTCTACCACCAAGCCACACCCGGCCACAGCCCTCTTTTTCCTTTTTTATATTTTATCTTTTCTTTCTGAGACAGGGTTTTAATGTGTAGCCCTGGCTGGTCTCTAACTTACAGAGATCCTCCTGCCTCTTCCTCCCAAGTGCTGAGATTAAAGGTATGTGATACATACCTTTATAATACTTTTATAATGTATATCAGTCACATTAAATCACACCCAATCTTCCTTCCTTCCTTCCTTTCTCTCTCTCTCTCTCTCTCTCTCTCTCTCTTTCTTTCTTTCTTTCTCCCTTCCTTCCTTTCTTTCTTTCTTCTTTCTTTTGTTTTTTAAAATAATGCACTGCACCCAGTTAATGCCGCCCAGATATGCATTCTGTGGAGCATGGACAACCTATCGTGGATCACACCTCTAAAGAAAAATGATTCTCTGTCCCTAACCAGCCACCATCTGATTTGCCCTCATCTACCTCATTAATTTCCAGAAGTTTCGTTTGGACTTATGATTCCATATAGAGCCACGATCAGGTAACCTGAAAGCCCCACTCCTGACACCTCAAACACTTCACTGTGCTAATGACGCCCCTGCCCGCCAGTTTCTTCCTTATCTCATCTGCAGCATGAAAATGACTTGATGCACAGGTACGAGGTTTCTGAGACTTCCTTGTAACTGGTGTGGACACACGTGAACAATTTTGTCAGCTGATGTTCTGAGGAATACTTAGTGATTCTTCATGCATGCAGTTCCTGAGGCCTGCTCACTGTTTTCCGTACTCTGTGAACATTTATAGCTACTTTTTTTTTTCATTTCAAAAGAGTCAACTCTATCACATTAGTGTTAAAATTTAAATATGATACAGAAATACATAGAATTAATTTTTAAAACCTTTTAATTGGCCGGGCGGTGGTGGCACATGCCTTTATTCCCAGCACTTGGGAGGCAGAGGCAGGCGGATTTCTGAGTTTGAGGCCAGCCTGGTCTACAGAGTGAGTTCCAGGACAGCCAGGGCTACACAGAGAAACCCTGTCTAGAAAAAACCAAAACCAAAACAAAAAACCAAAAAACCTTTTAATTGGTTGTGACTTTCACACCATGCATCTCCCCACCCCTCCATATTCACCCTCTGCCTTTGCAACCCTCCCCAGAGAAAACAAAAGAAAAGGGAAAAAAAAGCACAAAACCAAAACAAAGCCTGTCTTGCCACAGAAGCTGCAATATGTCATGGTGTGTCCCACCCTTTTGCCCAGCTTTTCTTGCAAATGTTCATTGCAATGAGTCTTTGGTCTGGTTCAAGGGCTCTGACTTTTGCTATACTATCAATCCTGGATCCTCACCAGGCCTCTTCTTGGATATCCTGTTGCTGTATCATAGAGATCCTGTAGTTTTGAAACTATAGGACCAGCCGCTTCTCACCCTCCAACAGTTGATAGATGAGCTGGATGTTGGGGTGACCCAACAGGTCTAGGTCTGGGTGGAAGGTAAGTTGGTCAGTTCAGCACCATCACCACCAGGGCCAGCCCTCCAGCTTTGCCCAGCTAGGGGAGGGGCAGGGCCAGCCCTCCAGTTTTGCCCAGGTAGGTGAGGGGCAGGGCCAGCCCTCCAGCTTTGCCCAGGTGAGGGGCAGGGCCAGCCCTCCAGCTTTGCCCAGGTAGGGGAGGGGCAGGGACAGCCCTCCAGCTTTGCCCAGGTAGGGGAGGGGCCAGTTCTCCAGCTTTGCCCAGGTAGGGGAGGGGCCAGTTCTCCAGCTTTGCCCAGGTAGGGGAGGGGCCAGCCCTCCAGCTTTGCCCAGGTGGGGGAGGGGCCAGCCCTCCCACTCTCATGCCCTCGAGGTGGCCCTTCTGTACCCGGTCCACCAGGGCTAGCTCTACCGTGCTGCAGAAGCATTTGGGGCTCTTTCTTTCCCTACTGCTGCAGCTGGCAAGGGGCAGGGCCAGCTCTCCCACTCCCTGGGCCAGTTCACCTACCTGCTGAAGATGTGGGGTATAAAATTAAAATTTAAAAAGCCCTTTTTATTTCTCTTCATCACTGTCCACACTTAGGTGTTTTTCTTTGGAGACCTCTCTGCTCTATGTTCCTCACGCAGCATATGGTCATGTAGGTAGTTGATAATGGAGCTCACAGATGATTGTGCCTGTTAGCACAAGGCCCCAGGTCAACTCCAGCACTCCCCTCTAAATGATTATGAATATAGAATCATAGGGCACATATCTTTCCCCCCAAATACAGAAATTATCTGCTCTTACATGTCTTGAAAACTCTAAAAACAGAATATCTTGGGCTGGGGAGATGGCTCAGTGGTTAACATGCGGACCCAGGTTCAATTTTCAGCACCTATAAGGCATCTTACAAATATCTGTGGCTCCAGTTCCAGGGACCTGTTGCCCTCTTCTAGCCTATGTGGGCACTATACACATGTGGCACACAGACACATATAGGGCAAAATGCCTATACACATAAGGTATTTTAAAATGAGTATCTTTTCCTTATTCTTTGACAATTTCATACCCATGCATCTTGATCGTACATCTTGATCATATTTACCCCAACTCCCCAGGAACCCCCTACCCCTTCCCTCCCAAGGGCCCCAGACATTCCTAATCCACTCAGATCACACTCCTTTTTCAGTTAATAACCTGCTGAATCCAGTCAGTGTGGCCTGTGGGATGCTGACTGACCTTTTGACTTGACCTCTGGCAGGTGTCCATAGCCAGCGTGACCTCATGGAGGCAACGGCCACGCCGTATCCCACAGACAAGGTGTTACAGCCCTCCGTCCCATAGCCTGGCCCTTACATTCTTCCTGCCTCTCCTCTAAGATGGCAGGGTGGGAGGGACAGGGTGGCTATGGACATCCCGTTTTGGGTCAAACACTCAACAGACATTTATTTTCAGCACTTTGACCAGTTACTGGCATTAACTTCTGACTGCTGCAGATTGAAGCTTTTCTGGCCAAGACTGAGGCCAGCACTCATTTGTGGGTATGAGCATGAATATTTTGAAGGCAGTTTGAAAACACATGGTTTAGCAAAAAGACAGTAGTTGGTTTCTTGGCTATAGACTTTTGACCAAGTTACAGTTTCAGGTCTTAATTCATTATCAGGCCTGACTTCCTTCCCGTAAAGTAGGCTTCAAGTCCAATATGACAGCAGTTGGTTCTCCTGTAACCTTTATGCAACGATCATACCAGTGCACACCTGTAAGCCTTGCAAACTCTTTTATTTTATTTTTTATTATTTATTTATTTATTTTTTTTTTTGGATTTTCGAGACAGGGTTTCCCTGGCTGTCTGCAAACTCTTTATTAGAGTTATTAAACACATCACAGCTATTTTTCTGTTTCACATATGGACTTTTTCATTGTGATGGTTATAAAGCATCTACAGTATAGGTGTAATGGATTTAAAACTCTTACTTTTCAGCCGGGCGTGGTGGTGCACGCCTGTAATCCCAGCACTTGGGAGGCAGAGGCAGGCAGATTTCTGAGTTTGAGGCCAGCCTGGTCTACAGAGTGAGTTCCAGGACAGCCAGGGCTATACAGAGAAACCCTGTCTCGAAAAACAAACAAACAAACAACAACAACAACAACAACAAAACAAAAAAACAAAAAAACCCTCTTACTTTTCGCAACTATTTGGGTTATCTCTGCTTTTAATAAACATAAATTTGATAGCACTGTACAATATAGTCAGCAAGATGCAAGAAGAAATTTCAAAAGAGATGCAAAGGTCTCGATGCAGGTAAAACCCTTCTCCCTTCTCTCTCTCTCTCTCTCTCTCTCTCTCTCTCTCTCCCCACCCCCCTCGCTCCCTGTCTGTCTCTCTTGCTCCCTCCCTCCCTCCCTCCTTCTCTCCCTCTCTGTTTTCATTTTTAAGACAGGATCTAGGTAACCCTGGCTGGCCTGGAACCTGATAAGGAAGCCAAGCTGGCCTTCCATGTCCCTCACAGGGACCTGCCTACCAAAGGCGTGCCTCATAACATCCAGCAAAACCTTGATTTTTTAAATGGTGCTTTGACTTTAAGTCTTTCTGAGAAAGAACATATGTACACAAGTGAGTAATAGATTAGGTAAAAAGAGAAGTACTATAAGATTTACTATATTATATATTAATATATCATTTAAATTTTATTAATATATAATGTGTTATATTAATATATCATGTTTTATAATTATACAACATATTATATATTAACACACAACATTAATATTGTTACAGCATTAATATATTAATATGTAACATATTAACATATTATATAATAATCACATTTAAAATAATTATGTATTATATCTATTAACATATATCATTAATATGTTATTAATACTAATATATTATAACATAATATATGATCAATAATATATTGATAAATTAATATAATGTATTATATACCAATGTATTAATATTACATTAATTAATATAATCTCATAATGTTATATATGAATATAATGTGTTTATATATATAAAATTTTCTATATTCTTTGTTTACATTCCAAATGTTTTTCTCTTTCCTGGTTCCCCCCTCCCCCTAAGTCCCATAAGCCCTCTTCCCTCCGCCAGTTCCCCAATCAACCCCTTCCCACTTCTCCGTCCTGGTAATCCCCTACAATGCTGCATCAAGCCTTTCCAGGACCAGGGCCCTCTCCTTCCTTCTTCTTGGGAATGATTTGATATGTGGGTTGTGTTTTGGGTATTCTGAGCTTCTGGGCTAATATCTACTTATCAGTGACTGCATTCTATGTGTGTTCTTTTGTGAATGAGTTACCTCACTTAGTATGATATTTTCCAGTTCCAACCATTTGCCTAAGAATTTCATGAATTCATTGTTTTTAATTGCTGAGTAGTATTCCATTGGGCAAATATACCACATTTTCTGTATCCATTCCTCCATTGAGGGGCATCTGGGTTCTTTCTAGCTTCTGGCTGTTATATATAAGGCTGCTATGAACATAGTGGAGCATGTATCCTTATTGCATGCAGGGGAATCCTCTGGGTATATGCCCCGGAGTGGTATAGCAGGGTCCTCTGGAAGTGTCGTGCCCAGTTTTCTGAGGAACTGCCAGACTGATTTCCAGAGTGTTTGTACCATCTTGCAATCCCACCAGCAGTGGAGGAGTGTTCCTCTGTCTCCACATCCTCCCCAACACCTGTTTTTTTCCTGAGTTTTTAACTTAGTCATTCTGACTGGTGTGAGGTGGAATCTCAGGGTTGTTTGATTTGCAATTCCCTAATGAGTAATGATGTCTATATATTACTATATTAGTACTTTAGTAATATATTTTTTATTATAAAAATAAAACACATATTGGCTTTGGCTTTCAGGCTGTGGCCCAGCTAGTTCAACAATGGCTGTCTACCAACAGAACGTCAGTCCGTAAGCCTGTATGTCTCAGCTGGTCTCCAGCGTATGCTGGAATCCTGAAGAAGTGGGCTCCAATATCAGTGGAGGAGTGAACTTGCCATTCAGAGCAAGGCCAGGCAGGGAAAGATCAAGAGCTTCCTTCTGTGTTCTTTACATAGCCTACCGCTTAAAGGTGTGGCCAGACTTAAGGTGGATCTTCTTACCTCAAAAGGTCTGATGGGTCTTCCCACTTCAAGTAATTTAACTAAGAAAAACCCCTCCAGGAGTGATGTAGAAACCTAGTGCCAGGAGTCACCCCAGCGAAGGCTTCTAGTAATGGAAGACAAGAAGCCCCATCCGGCCGTCTTCTGTAACCAGATCAGGGTTCTAGTGGAGGGGCTGGGACACCAACATGCAGTAACGTAAAACCTGTGGAGTGTTCTGGAACTGGAGCCTAGCGGAATCCTCATCAAAGAGACCAGAGAGACCTCATTCAGCAGCCAATGGGAGCTCCAAGAGTACTGAGGAGGATGGGGAGGAAGGGTCCGAGGAACCAGGGGGATCAGGGGGATCACACAAACACAGCTTACAGAGTCAACTGGCTGGGACTCATGGGGGACTGCAGAGATCATGGTCTGACCCAGGTCCTCTGCATATATGTTATGGCTGAGCGGCTGGGTGTTCTCGTGGGAGTCCTAACAGCGGGAGTGGGGGCTGTTCTTGACTCTTGCCTACTTGTGGGAGCTCTGTCTTCCTACTGGGTTGTCTCGTCTAGTCTTGATGAGAGGGTATGTGCCTGGTCGTATTGTAGCTTGTTATGCCAAGTTTGGATGCTGTTCCTGGGAGGCCTGCTCTTCTCTGGGGGAAGATGGAGGTGGTGTGGATCTGCCGGAGAGAAGAGGTGGTGTGTAGAGACTGGACATGTGGAGAATAAACTGTGGTCTGGACATAATATACAAGAGAAGAATAAAACAAGAAAGTAAAAAATAGTAGAAAGACAGACAGACAGATAACCCACAGCTACTTGGGTTTTAGTTAGTTCCAGATATACCCAAGTAGACAGCCAAGCAGAGCCATCATGGCTGACACTCACCCTGGAAGTTAGAGAGGTGCTGTGGGTCTGCTGATGGTGGCATTGCCGTGTGATCTAACGGACCAGTTCGTTTAATTGGCTTCTGTCTTAGGGTCACTATCACTGTGACAAAACACCACGATCAAGGCAACTTGGGAGGAAAGGGTTTATTTGGCTTACACTTCCACATCACTGTTCATCATCGAAGGAACTCAGTACAGGAACTGTAACAGGGCAGGAACCTGGAGGCAGGAGCTGATGCAGTTTCCTTTGAGGGGAGCTGCTTACTGCCTTCCTTCCCATGGCTCGCTCAGCCTGCTTTCTTACAGAATGCCAGGGATGGCACTGCCCACAATGGACTGGGCCCTCCCCCATCAATCGCCAATGAAGGAAGGGCCTTACAGCTGGATCTTAAGGAGCATTGTCTCCACTGAGGTTCCCGTCTTTCAAATGACTCTAGCTTGTGTCAGGTTGATACAAAACTAACCAGTACAACTTTCTATTGTATTCTATCTTGTTTTCTTGCTTAGTGTAGACTATAACAATAATAAATTGACCTAGAAGAGAATGATTTTCATCTTGCTAGATTTCCCTATAGATATAATAACTTTAATTTCCATGTCAGGGAACTGAGTTTACTTATAAGTACAGATAAACCATGAGTTCAGGGCTGGGAAGTACCCCATGGTAGAGCGCATGTGTCTTGTGCACAGCATTCTTAAGACCAGGATTCAATCCCCAGAAAAATAATCAAACAAAACCTCCAAACAAGTATTTGTCTAGCAAGAAAACTCAGGAGGCTAAAAACATTTCCAGGTTAGGTTCATGAGTTACTTCCATCCCAGGAACTCACATAAAAGGTGGAAGGCAAGAGCCAACTGTCCTCTTCTCCTCTGACCGCATGCATGCTGTGGCATACATGTCCACGCACACATACACATCAGACACACATATACAAGACTCAAACACATACCGAATTAAATAAAATATTAAAAGTCTCCAAACCAAAAGTCAAATGCTGCCGGTAAGGGTCAGGAGGAAAGGCTTCTGCTCTCATTTCTTCCATTTCTATTTGCAAAGCACAAACCATACTTTATGAGCTCCAGTGTTCTTTGAAGCTGCATGGGAGGCTTCATTCAAAAGGGGAGTAACGTGTGTCCCAAGTAACTACCCTATAGGAACAGTAACCCTGAGCCAAATCGAGAGATGTAATGTGTACTCCCTAGAGCTGCTAGGCCACAAACTTTCCTTCTTTTCTTGTACATGCCGCTGCCTGCATCTATCCATTGGGCTATTTGGTTTTCTGGATTCTAACTTCTTGAGTTCTTTGTACACATTGGATATTAGCCCTCTATCAGATGTAGGATTTGTAAAGATCTTTTCCCAATCTCTTGGTTATGGTTTTGTCCTATTGACTGTGTCCTTTGCCTTACAATTTTATGCAATTTTATGGGGTCCCATTTGTCAGTACTTGATCTTAGAGCATAAGCTACTGGTGTTCTATTCAGGAAATTTCCCCCTGTGCCCATGTGCTCCAGGTTCTTCCCCACTTTCTCTTTTATTAGTTTCAGTGTATCTGGTTTTATGTAGAGGTCCTCGATCCACTTGGACTTGAGCTTTGTTCAAGGAGATAAGAATGGATTGATTTGCATTCTTCTGCATGTTGACCTCCAGTTGACCCAGCACCATTTGTTGAAAAGGCTGTCTTTTTTTCCACTGGATGGTTTTAGCTCCTTTGTCAAAGATCAAGTGACCATAGGTGTGTGGGTTCATTTCTGGGTCTTCAGTTCTATTCCATTGATCTACCTGCCTATCACTGTACAAATACCATGCAGTTTTTATCACTATTGCTCTGTAGTATAGTTTGAGGTCAGGGATGGTGATTCTGCCAGAGGTTCTTTTATTGTTGAGAATAGTTTTCACTATCCTGGGATTTTTTTTTTTCTGAGACAGGGTTTCTCTGTGTAGTCCTGGCTGTCCTGGAACTCACTCTGTAGACCAGGCTGGCCTTGAACTCAGAAATCCGCCTTCTTCTGCCTCCCAAGTGCTGGGATTACAGGCGTGTGCCACCACACCCAGCTGGGATTTTTGTTATTCCAGATAAATTTGGAAATTCTCTCTCTCTCTCTCTCTCTCTCTCTCTCTCTCTCTCTCTCTCTCTCTCTCTCTCTCTTTCTTTTTGTTTTTTCGAGACAGGGTTTCTCTGTGTAGTCCTGGCTGTCTTGGAACTCACTCTGTAGACCAGGCTGGCCTCGAACTCAGAAATCCGCCTGCCTCTGCCTCCCAAGTGCTGGGATTACAGGCGTGTGCCACCACGCCCAGCTGAAATTTCTCTTTTTAACTCTGAAGAATTGAGTTGGAATTTTGATGAAGATTGCATTGAATCTGTAGATTGCTTTAGGCGAGATGGCCATTTTTACTATATTAGCCTTGCCAATCCATGAGCATGGGAGGTCTTTCCATCTTCTGAGATCTTCAATTTCTTTCTTCAGAGACTTGAAGTTCTTGTCATACAGATCTTTTACTTGCTTAGAGTCACACCAAGGTATTTTATATTATTTGTGACTATTGTGAAGGGTGTCATTTCCCTAATTTCTTTCTCAGCCTCTTTATTCTTTGAGTATAGGAAGGCAACTGATTTGTTTGAGTTAATTTTTATATCCAGCCACAATGCTGAAGTTGTTTATCATGTTTAGGAGTTCTCTGGTGGAATTTTTGGGGTCACTTAAGTATACTATCATATCATTTACAAATAGTGATACTTTGACTTCTTCTTTTCCAATTTGTATCCCTTTGACCTCCTTAATTGCTCTGGCTAGGACGTCAAGTATTATATTGAACAGCTATAGAGGGAGTGGACAGCCTTGACTAGTTCCTGATTTCAGTAGAATTGCTTCAAGTTTCTCTCCATTTAGTTTGATGTTGGCTACTGGTTTGCTGTATATTGCTTTTACTATGTTTAGGTAAGGGCTTTGAGTTCCTGATCTTTCCAAGACTTTTATCATGAAGAGGGGTTGGATTTTGTCAAATGCTTTCTCAGCATCTCATGAAATGATCATGTGGTTTTTTCCTTTGAGTTTGTTGATATAGTGTATTACATTGATGGATTTCTGTATATTGAACCATCCCTGCATCCCTGGGATGAAGCCTACTTGATCATGGTGGATGATCGGTTTAATGTGTTCTTGGATTCAGTTGGCAAGAATTTTGATGAGTATTTTTGCATCAATATTGATAAGGGAAATTGGTCTGAAGTTCTCTTTCTTTGTGTGGCTTAGGTATCAGAGTAATTGTGGCTTCATAAAATGAATTGGGTAGTGTTCCATCTGTTTCTATTTTGTGGAATAGTTTGAAGAGTATTGGTATTAGGTCTTCTTTGAAGGTCTGATAGAGCTCTACATTGAACCCATCTGATCCTGGGTTGTTGTTTTTTTGTTGTTGTTGTTTTTGTTTTTGTTTTTGGTTGGGAGATTATTAATGACTGCTTCTATTTCTTTAGGGGTTATGGGATTGTTTGGCTCATTTATCTGATCCTGATTTAACTTTGGTACCTGATATCTGTCTAGAAAATTGTTCATTTCATCTAGGTTTTCCACTTTTGTTGAGTATAGGCTTTTGTAGTAGGATCTGATGATTTTTTTTGGATTTTTTTCAGTATCTGTTGCTATGCCTCCCTTTTCATTTCTGATATTGCCGATTTGGATACTGTCTCTGTGCCCTCTGGTTAGTTTGGCTAAGGGTTTATTTATCTTGTTTTTTTTTTTTTTCTTTCCACAGAACCAGCAACTGGTTTGGTTGATTCTTTGTATAGTTCTTTTTGTTTCTACTTGATTGATTTCAGCCCTGAGTTTGATTATTTCCTGCCATCTACTCCTCTTGGGTATATTTGCTTCTTTTTGTTCTAGAGCTTTCAGGTGTACTGTTAAACTATTAGTGTATGCTCTTTCCAGTTTCTTTTTGGAGGCACTCAGGGCTATGAGTTTTCCTCTTAGTACTGCTTTCATTGTGTCCCATAAGTTTGGGTATGTTGTGCCTTCATTTTCATTAAATTCTAAAAAGTCTATTTTTTTCTTTATTTCTTCCTTGACCAAGTTATCGTTGAGTAGAATGCTGTCCAGTTTCCATGTGTATGTGGGCTTCCTGTTGTTTTTGTTGTTATTGAAGACCAGCCTTAGTCCGTGGTGATCTGATAGGGTGTATGGAATTATTTCAGTCTTCCTATATTTGGTGAGGTCTGTTTTGTGACCGAGAATATGATCACTTTTGGAGGAGGTACCATGATGTGCTGAGATGAAGGTATATTCTTTTGTTTTAGGATAAAATGTTTTATAAATATCTGTTAAATCCATTTGGTTCATAATTTCTGTTAGTTTCACTGTTTTTCTGTTTAGTTTGTGTTTCCCTGATCTGTCCATTGATGAGAGTGGGGTGTTGAAATCTCCCACTATTATTGTGTGGAGTGCAATGTGTGATTTGAGCTTTAGTAAAGTTTCTTTCATGAATGTGGGTGCCTTTCTTTCATGAATGTATTTGGAGCATATATGTTCAGAATTGAGAGTTCATCTTGGTAGGTTTTTCCTTTGATGAGTATTAAGTGTCCTTCCTTATCTTTTTTGATTACTTTAGGTTAAAAGTCGATTTTATTAGATATTAGAATGGCTACACGAGCTTGTTTCTTGAGACCATTTGCTTGGAAAATTGTTTTCCAGCCTTTTACTCTGAGGTAGTGTCTGTCTTTGTGCCTGGGGTAGGTTTCCTGTATTCAGCAAAATGTTGGGTCCTGCTTACGTATCCAGTCTGTTAGTCTACGTCTTTTTATTGGATAATTGAGTCCATTGATGTCAAGAGATATTAAGGAGAAGTGAGTGTTGCTTCCTGTTATTTTTGTTATTAGAGGTGGAATTATGTTTGTGTGGTTCTCTTCTTTTTGGTTTGTTAAAACAATTTCTTGCTTTTTCTACTGTGTAGTTTCCCTCCTTTTGTTGATGGTTTCCATTCATTATCCTTTGAAGGTCTGGATTTCTGGAAAGATGTTATGTAAGTTTGTTTTTGTCATGGAATACTTTGGTTTCTCCATCTATGGTAATTGAGAGTTCGGCTGGGTATAGGAGCCTGGGTTGGCATTTGTGTTCCCTTAGGGTCTGTATGACATCTGCCCAAGATCTTTTGGTTTTCATAGTCTCTGGTGAGAAGTCTGGTGTAATTCTGATAGGTCTGCCTTCATATGTTACATGACCTTTTCCCCTTACTGCTCTTAATATTCTTTCTTTGTTTAATGCATTTGGTGTTTTAATTATTGTGTGACAGAAAGAATTTCTTTTTTGTTCCAAACTATTTGGAGTTTTGTAGTCTTCTTGTATGTTCATGGGCATCTCTTTCTTTAGGTTAGGGAAGTTTTCTTCTATAATTTTGTTGAAGACATTTACTGGTCCTTTAAGTTGGAAATCTTCACTCTTCTATACCTATAATCCTTAGGTTTGGTCTTCTCATTTTTTCCTAGATTTCCTGGATGTTTTGGGTTAGGTGCTTTTTGCATTTTTCATTTTCTTTGACTTTGGTTTCAATGTTTCCTATGGTATTTTCTGCATCTGAGATTCTCTCTTCTATCTCTTGTATTCTGTTGTTGGTGCTTATATCCATGACGCCTGACTTCTTTCCTAGGTTTTCTATGTCCAGAGTTGTTTCTCTTTGTGATTTCTTTATTGTATCTACCTCCATTTTTAGATCCTGGATGGTTCTGTTCAATTCCTTCACCTGTTTAGTTATCCTTTCCTGTAGTTCTTTAAGGGCTTCTACCTGTTTACTTGTGTTCTCCTGAATTTCTTTAAGGGAGTTATTTATGTCCTTCTTGAAGCCTTCTAACAGCATCATGAGCTGTGATTTTAAATCCAAATCTTGCTTTGCTGGTGTGTTGTGGTATACAGGACTTGCTGTTGTGGGAGAATTGGGTTCGGATGTTGTCTTGATTTTTGTTGGTAATGTTCCTACGTTTGCTTTTCGCCATCTGGTTATCTCTGGTGTTAGTTGGTCCTGCTGCCTCTGGCTGGCGCTTGTCTGTCCTATGGACCTGCAAGTCTGTCTCAGCACCCCTGGGTGACCAATTCTCCCCTGGCACAGCATGCTGTGATGCTGCCCAGCTCCTGGGTGCAGGTGGAGCCCAGATGGACCCATCTGCTCTGCTGCTCCTGTGTTTCCTGTGCTCCTGGCTGTCCCTACCTGCTCAGCTGCTGGAGAAAAGATGGAGGCCTCACCTCCCTTCTAAATTTTTTACATAGGCTGGTATGGGTATAGGGAGGTATAGCTGAGTGGTAAAATATTTGCCCATAATGCACGAAGTCCTAGGTTTAATGGCTTCCCAGTTGTCCTCCTTACCCAACCCACAGAAATAATGATAGAGAGAAAACATTAAATAAAGAAAACAGTTTAAAAATGACATTGAAAGGGGGCAGGTAGAACAGCTAGCTCTTCAAGGAGAACTTGTGCTCCTGGTAGGCTGGTGAGCATGGCGTATGAATGTGGTAATCCCAGCAGCACTGGCAGAACCCTGATCATTTTGTAGTAAGACATCAGTAAGACTATTGAGGAAGTTGGGAGTTTCCAGAGGCAAAAAGGGAAGTGAAAGCAGAAATACAAAAATGTCAGTCAGGTTGACTTTCACCGTGGGGATATTTGAGGACAAACCAGTGTCTGACATTTAGAGTCTTGATTTGTGAGTGAAGTCTCTTTCTTTCTACGAAAAACAAAGAACTCTGCCAAAGAACTCAGGTAGCAGTTCACACTGCTCATTGTTCTACCGTAGCAGGAAGACAAATGCAGGAAGAACAGACCTATTCCAAGCCAGCCCCGAGGAGACAGAGCTCCACGGCCACAGACCTTCACCAGGGAGTTTTAGGACAAGAAGAGCTTTCAGAGGAGAAAAGGAAGCAGGGCTATGGAATTATGCACAACTGTTAGATGTTTGGGGAATGACGGGAAGACTCTTTCTGCCCTCTGAACACTTGATTATTTTAATCTCAATTTCAAACAAGTGAATGGCACTGAAAGAGGACACGTAACTAAGAGTCACATCATTACTAAACAGAGACTGTTTCAGGCTTCAGGCCTTGCTGGACCACACTGCAATGCTGAGTGAATATTTGCACTAGCTTTTGGAGTGCACAAGACAGAAAAGGAATTCCAGCATGGTCATAGAAGGGCTGTGAGAGGTTGCAACGTGTCCTGAGTAGTAAATATTACCTGAAGAACAAATGTTAATGTATCTATACTTACTAAACAGGTCAACCCTGATTTTCAAATACTAGCTTGAGTTGGTTTCTTCTGCTATGATGTTCTAAAAAATTAATTAGAAAACTTTTCCTGCTTTATTTTTCTCTAAATAATTATGTAGACTGTATACTATATGTCTGCAAACATATACCTCTTGACAAATTAAAAAACATTCAACTTAAGAATTAAGAACTGCCACTCGGCTGTCTGGGGTCTGTGCTGCTGCCTGAGGCTGTGTCGATGTTCCTGGGCCCTGCTACCACTGGAGCTAACCTGACCCGAGGGGCCTGCACTGCTGCCCGGGTTCACGGCGATGTCTGGGCCCGTGCTGTTCTAGATGACTGTGTCCGAGTCTGTGGCTTTACTCTAGCCAGGCCTGTGGTCTACACTGTGGCCTGAAGCCATGTTGCTGTCCAAGATCCCAGCTGTATCAGCGGGCCTTATCTGGATCTGTGGCTCTGCAGCATTGGGCGCCCTCTTCGCTTTCTGTGCTGACACTAGAAACCGCGTGGAAGCCCATGACTCATGCTCCTGAGAACTCTAAAGAGCGAATAAGCTACTTTGGCAGTAATACTGATGACAACAGATGCACAGTTGAAAAAGAGGGACAGGAAGGCTTCTGTGACAACCCCTACAACCCCTGTCTTCACCTCCAGTGCCCCTCCCCTCCTCCCCTATAGTAATAGCCTAAACAGGAACCCATGGAAAAGAACTCTTTTTTTTTTTTTTTTTTTTTTTTGAGACAGGGTTTCTCTGTGTAGCCCTGGCTAGTTCAACTGAGGTCAGCATGCAAAAGAATGCAGGTTGATCCATTCTTATCTCCTTGTATCCACTTGCTCAAGTCCAAGTGGATCAAGGACCTCCACATAAAACCAGACACACTGAAACTAATAGAAAAGAAACTGGGGAAGACCCTTGAGGATATGGGCACAGGGGGAAAGTTCCTGAACAGAACACCAATAGCTTATGCTCTAAGATCAAGAATTGACAAATGGGTCCTCATAAAACTACAAAGCTTCTGTAAGACAAAGGACACTGTCAAAAGGACAAATTGGGAAGAGACACTACATCCGACAGAAGGCTTATATCCAACATATACAAAGAACTCAAGAAGGCAGACTCCAGAGAGCAAAATATTCCCTTAAAGATAGGGCACAGGGCTAAACAAAGAATTTTCACCTGAGGAATATAGAATACCTGAGAAGCACCTAAAGGAATGTTCAGCATCCTTAGTCATCAGGTAAATGCAAATCAAAACAACCCTGAGATTTCACCTCACACCAGTCAGCAGTCAGAATGGCTAAGATCAAAAAACCAGGAGAAAACAGGTGCTGGCAAGGATGTGGAGAGAGAGGAACACTTCTCCACTGCTGGTGGGGTTGCAAGCTGGTACTACCACTCTGGAATTCAGTCTGGCGGTTCCTCAGAAAACTGGGAATGATACTTCCAGAGGACCCTGCTATACCACTCCTGGGCATATACCCAGAAGATTCCCCAACATGTAATAAGGATACATGCTCCACTATGCTCATAGCAGCCCTATTTATAATAGCCAGAAGCTGGAACAAACCCAGATGTCCCACAACAGAGGAATGGATACAGAAAATGTGGTATATACAATGGAGTACTATTCAGCCATTAGAAATAATGAATTCATGAAATTCTTAGACAAATGGATGGAACTGGAGAAAATAATCCTAAGTGAGGTAACCCAGTCTTAAAAGAACACTCATGGTATGCACTCACTGATAAACAGATATTAGCCTAGAAGCTTGGAATACCCAAGACACAATTCACATATCAAATCATGCCCAAGAAGCAGGAAGGAGTGGTCCCTGGTCCTAGAAAGGCTCAGTGTAGCAGTGTAGGGGAATACCAGGACAGGGAAGTAGGAAGGGGTAGATTGGGGAATAGGGGGAGGGAAGAGGGCTTATGGGACTTTCGGGGAGGGGAGATTCAGGAAAGGGAAAATCCATTGAAATGTAAAGAATATCCAGTGATTAGAGAGATAACACGAATTAGACTCCCCCCCCCCCCCCCCGGCTGTTTGGGAGTTGTCACAAAGGTGGAGGGTGGAAGGTGGCACTGGGGAGGTGAACGGGGAAAGACTAGGAAGTAATAGGGGCATATTATGTGAAATCCCCAAAGAATTAATGAATTTTTATGTAAAAATTTTAATAGAATTTTATCCCCAAACAACCTCCAAAACCAAAACCAAGACTAAAACAAAACAACCTGAGATTTAAGGCCTTGTACTTCTGTCAAGTAGGTTTCTGGGCAGGGTGTTAATATTAGTTTAAATTATTTCATGGGTCCTGAGACATGTTTGTATTTGAACAGGCAGCCTGTGGTATCTGCTGAAAATGCTAGTTTCTTTTCCAAGTGCTTCCCCAAATAAAGTCTGTTCTTATTTCCAGGGTGATAAAAAGTTAGGCTACAGGCTAGACTGGGGGAGGGGCTAGTTTGCAGTTCTTTTGTCCCCTGGGATGGGAGAGTAGAGGTAGTCACTAAAGGAGTGCTGAGGGGAGTCCGTTCACTTTGTGTTTATTAAGATCGTCCTGATCCAAGGGAGTGTATTGGAACTTGACAAACTCGGAAGCATTTGATAGTGTAAGCGTGAGAGAAAGACTGATCTGAATCAGAAGCATGGAGGCTAGAGGTCGAGAAGAGCATTTTAAAGGAACTGGTGACCTTGGGCGCTGAGTCATTGGGGGGCGGGACAGGTGCTGGCCTGCGCGTTTGACATCTGGAACTTGGGCGTAGGTCATGCGAAGGCATGTTTATGGGATGTTGTACGTGTGAGTTCTACTGTATCCTGAAAGCACACCTAGAGAGTCCCAAGCAGATAGTTGGTGGCTTCGCTGGGTTAGTTTTGTTTCCTGTTGTTGTGATAAACCATGCCAACAACGGGAACTGCACCGAGAAGGGGCTTCTTTGGTTCACAGCTCTGCACTGATGTCCATCATTGCGGGGAAGGCCGAGCAGGGGCTGAAGCCGCCTGCCACATCCACGGTTGTTGAGAGCAGACGAGAGCAAGCACATGAGCTTGCATTCAGCCCACCCTTTCCTTTGTAGAGTCCAGGACCCAAACCCAGGGAAAGATGCTGCCCACCTCTAGGCTCCCATCGATCAATTAACAGAATGAGAATGACCCCCCACAGACAAGCTCTCAGATGAACCTGATCCAGACCGTCCCTCACTAAGACTGTCTTCTCAGGTAGTGTTAGATGTGTCAAGTAGACAAAATGAACTGTCACCCCTGTCATTTGAAGGTGTGATAGTTTGCATATGCTAGGCCCAGGGAGTGGCACTAGTAGGAGGTGTGGCCCTGTTGGAATAGGTGTGGCACTGTGGGTGTGGGCTTTAAGACCTTCATTTTAACTGCCTGGAAGCCAGTATTCTGCTAGCAGCCTTCAGCTGAAGATGTAGAACTCTCAGCTCCTCCTACACCATGCCTGCCTGGACGCTGCCATGCTCCAGCCTTGATGATAATGGACTGAATCTCTGAATCTATAAGCCAGCCCCAGTTAAATGTCATAAGACTTATCTTGGGCATGGTGTCTGTTCACAGCAGTAAAACCCTATGGCAGAAGGGTAAACTGAGGAGGAGAAAGCCCATGCATCCTCCTAGCAGCTTAGCTCTGAGAATGACTACATCAAGACTGGGCAGGAGGGATAGCCCTGGAGTCTAGCCCTGGCCACCTGGCCCAGCTCTTGAGGCCAACAACAGAGCTAAGGCCGGGGTGTGGCCTGAGGGCCAATGGGGTGGCAAGAGCATCTGTAAGGGGGAAGGCTGTGAATGTAGCTCAGAGGTAGAGCACGTTCAGGGCTGGCTTGATCCCAGCCCCACGATGGTCTGCCAAGAGAATGAAAGGTGGTGTGTGTGTGTGTGTGTGTGTGTGTGTGTGTGTGTGTGTTTGTGTGTGTGTGTGCGCGCGCGCGCGCGCACGAGCTTGTGATATGAGCTTTTTTTTTTTTTTTCAGATTTCATCATCTACTAGGTTTAATCCCCATGTATCCTAGTATCCTAGTTAGGATTTCTATAGTTGTGATGAAACACCATGACCAGAAGCACCTTGGAAAGGAAAGGGTTTATTTGGCTTACACTGCCACATTGCAGTACATCACTGAAGCCAGGACAGGATCCTGGAGTAGGCGGCCACAACCAGGCCATGGCCACGAGGGAGCTGCTTACCGGCTCGCTCCTCATGCTTTGCTGGGCCTGCTCTCCTAAAGAGCCCAGGACCACCAGCCCGAAGAGGAAACTATTCACAATGGGCCGAGTGAACCCTCCCCCAACAGGCCCTAGTTAAGAGAATGCCTTCCGGGTGGAGCTTAGGAGGCGTTTTCCCAGTCGAGGTTTCCTTCTCAACTTGGTCAGGTTGACATGAGAGTAGCCAGTACAGCCGACCCCTTGTCGATCTGACAGTCACATCACCGTTAGGCTGCACCTTTCCTTTCTAATTCATCCCAAGATCTCAAATTAAAAGCAAAACTAACTTTGAAAGTTCTGCTGTCTTTACAGACTCAAATAAATGAAAACTTCAGTCTCTTTAAAACATCCACTCTCCTGCTCCCTGAAGCCGTGTTGGCGTCCACCAAGGGCGGTGTTGGGGTCTGTGGTCCCGCTGCAGCTGGGCAGGGCGGGGATATCGATGTTACCTTGGAGGCCAGGCCTGCGGTCTGTGCTGCCACCTGAAGCCGTGCTGATGTCTGTGGGCCGTGCTGCTGCCAAGCTGCGAGGCTGCCCGTGGTCCGCGTTGAGATCTCTGCTCCCTGAGAAGGTCATGTCGACGTCTGTGCTGTCACTGAGGGTCACGATGATGTGCGTGGCCTGTGCTGGGGCAGAGGGACATGTGGATGTTGTGGTCTGTGCTTCCACTGGAGATCATGCTGAGGCTCCTGGCACATGCTGACGTTGGAGCCGTGTGGATCTCCGTGGTCTGTGTTATCACCAGAGAAGCCGTGGAAGTCCATGCGTTCTCCCTGATTGTAAAGGACAAGGACACATCTTTTGCAGAAGTACCGATGACTGCAGACTCACAGTTCAGAGAGACATAGAAGGCTTCTGTGACAGTCCCTAGCCCCACCAAAAGAAACAGCTTAGACAAGAAGCTATTGGAGAGAACTCTTAAAGTTTGTGATAATGATGTTGAAGTGTAGCTCTCCACAATAGCTGGCCATGGGAGTTTGACCATGTTCCAATAAGTATATGGGCAACATGAATTGGACATTTTTCTTCTTTTTTTTGGGGGGGTCATAAGAATGAGTGAGCAAACCTGAGAGGGCTGAGAAGTGAGTGTGATTGTGGTACACTATGTGAAATTCCCAAATAATCAACAACAACAAAATTACACTGGAAAAATATCCAATCTCTCTTAAAATGCAAAATCTTGTTTTATAAGTTCAAAGTCTTCGAACTGTAGGCGCCTGTAAAAACCAAAATCAAGTTAAATGTCTTCTTCAAGAGGGAAGAACGAGGGCACAAGTACAATTTGAACCAAGGAAAACACAACTCCAACAGTATACACGTTTCAGTGTCCAGCTACCTGGGAGTCGCTCACAGTCTTCTGGGTTCCTCAGAGGAGCGCGAGTCACTGCTCAGTTCTGCTCTCTCAACACGCGGAGTTCGTCTTGGAGGCTCTGGCTGACTCTGCTCCACGGCTGCCGCTGTTCCTGATGGTCATCCCACGGCACTGGCTTCTTCAAAACTCTGGGCTCGCTGGGCGGTGGTGGCGCATGCCTGTAATCCCAGCACTTGGGAGGCAGAGGCAGGCAGATTTCTGAGTTTGAGGCCAGCCTGGTCTACAGAGTGAGTTCCAGGACAGCCAGGGCTACATAGAGAAACCCTGTCTCAAAAAACCAAAACAAACCAAAGCAAACAAACAAACAAACAAACAACAAAACAAAAAAACAAACAAACCCTCTGGGCTCTTCTGCTGCACCTGGGCTGCACTTTCACTAAGCCTCTCATAGGCTCTTTTCATGGTCCCAATCCTCACCTTTTTTTTTTTTTTTTTTTTTTTTTTTTTTTTGCGGAGGCTGCCCTTCACCAATGGCCTCTCCTGGCCTCTCACAGTGTTAAGCTTCAGCTGTTTTCCATGATTTCTTCATGTCAAAACCAGTACTACTTCCTTACACTAACAGGTTCGGCTACAGCTTGTGTGTGCTAACCCATAAACACTTCCCAGAAGATCCTCCTTAACAATGAGCATCTCCTCTCAGTCACCTCTAAGTTCTTAGCTCCAGCTGACCAGCAGCAATTGTCCCAGAATTATAAGTTTCACTTCAGTGTTTCTGGTCTCTTATTAACTAAGGCTGCCTCTTCACCCCAGCTGACCAGAAAAACAGAATATCAACTCAAAATAGCAATGTCTCTGATAGACTTTTTAAATTTGTTTTAAGGATTTATTTCATGTATGTGAGTACACCGTTGCTGTCTTCAGACACACCAGAAGAGGGCGCCGAGTCTTCATTACAGATGGTTGTGAGCCAAGTGGCTGCTGGGAACCGCTCTGGAGGAGCAGTCAATGCTGTTAACTGCCGAGCCGTCTCTTCAGCCCCCGATGGAGTCTTTACATTTTCCTCTGAAACTTCCAATGTCAAGCCTCCATCTTCTGCATGGCTCACAGTACTCTTACCTTCTAAGCTCACACAGAACAATCCACTGAGCCCTCAACACTCAATGGATTTTCTAGCCCAAACTTACAAAGTCCTTCCACAATCTTCCCCCAGAAGATGTTGGTTGGATTTGTCATGGCAATATCTTACTCCTGGTACTAACTTCTATCTTAGTAATTGCTTCTATTGTTGTGGTGAAACACCATGACCAATGACAAGTGGGGGAGGAATGAGTTTATACGGCTCACACTTTTATATCAGAGTCCATCATCGGAGGAAGCCAGGGCATGAACCCAAACAGGGCTGCAACCCGAGGCAGGAGCTGATATTGATACCAACAGCCCAGGGATGGAACCAATCACAATATGTTGGGCCCTCCCTCATCAATCACTAATTAAGCAAATGAATACCTTACAGCTGGACTTATGGAGGCATTTCCCCAGTTAAATTCCCCTCCTTTCAGGGAACTCTAGTTTGTGAGTCAAGTTGATATAAGACTAGCCAGTACATCAACAGGTTCTCTCTCTCTCTCTCTCTCTCTCTCTCTCTCTCTCTCTCTCTCTCTCTCTCTCTCTCCTTCCCTCCCTCCCTCCTTTCCTCCTTCCTTCCTTCCTTTCTTCCCTCCCTCCATTCCTCCCTCCCTCCCTCTCTCCCTCTTCCTTCCTTCGTTCCTTCATTCCTTCATTTGTTCGTTCATTTGTTCGTTTCTTCCTTCCTCCTCCTCCTCCTTCCTTCCTTCCTTTGCTTTAGGGTATGTGTGTTAAGGATGTGTACTCGAGTGTTCATATAGAGAGAGACCATGCACGTTCCCAAGGAGCCGCTCCCCTTCTTGGTTTGAGACTTTGGCCTTCAGCTCCCACGTTAGCCAGGTCGGCTGCTCAGGAATCCGTTTGTCTCTGGCTTCTCTGTACTGGGCCTACAGGCATGTGCCACCAGCTCAGCCTTTCCACTTGGATTCTGAAGAACAAACTCATGTCTTCATGATTCCTGTCCCTTTTTTTATTGGCTGAACCATTTTTCCAGTTCCAAACTCAAGCCTGACTGACCTTTCTTTCGACTCCCAGTTGCCAATCAACTGGGCTGGGTGACACGTGACTGCCAGCTGTGAAGCCCTACCCCTGTCACAAGCTCTACCTGCACCAAGGTTCGACTCTGACCTCATTCTTTCTCACCTGTCCACCCAGTGACAGCTGACGTGTTCAGTCTGCATTTGCTGCATCCTGCGAGCGGGCTGCATCCAGCAATTCCATGATACATTTAGTATACCAAGTACACCGAGTATTGTAAAGCTCGGAAACCCAGAGCCCAGGGCACTGTAGACTAGATGACCCAAGTACTGTGTCTTACTGGTTGTCAGGTGACTAAGAGAAGAGTCTGGTATGTCTGCTTTCTAAACTCAGACTTTGTCCCCGACACCTCCAAAGTGCCTTGCATCTAGGTAAGCATTTCTCCCTTTTGGTCTTTCACCTACGTTTCTTCCTTCTCCTTCTCCTTCTCCTTCTCCTTCTCCTTCTCCTTCTCCTTCTCCTTCTCCTTCTCCTTCTCCTTCTCCTTCTCCTTCTCCTTCTCCTTCTCCTTCTCCTTCTCCTTCTCCTCCTCCTCCTCCTCCTCCTCCTCCTCCTCCTCCTCCTCCTCTTCCTCCTCCTCCTCCCTTTGTTTTTTGTTTTTTGCTTTTTGCTTTTTGCTTTTTGTTTTTTGTTCTTGTTTTTCTCTGCGTAACCCTGGCTGTCCTGGAACTCACTCTGTAGACCAGTTTTTTCTTTTGTGGTACCTCAGATCCATAACCTGAAAAACACGTTTCTCTTTGCTCCAGGGAAGGGAGGGCTTAGCTCTTCAAAGAGAAGGGAACGCATTTGCATTTCACTTCCTAGCTCATCAGAGAAAGGAGGTGAAAGGAAAAGACTACCTACTGAAATAGGGTGTGTCTGTGCCCTGCTACAGAGTGCTGGAGAGGAAGATTAGCAAGAGCTTGCGAGGAGGAAGGACCGGTAGAGATGAGCAGTGGCTCAAGACGTGGTCTTTGAACTTGAGCTTCCCCGATTTTCCATGTAGATCATGGAGTCCAGAGTATCTCCAGTTCCATTGCAGACAGAAGGGATTGGGGGTGGGGGACTGGGCATTTATGGTCTGGCCTCATGTGTACTTTCTTACCTTCAGTTAGGATGGTTTTGTGATTCTGTTGGGGTTGACACTGAGTGCCAAGATCTTTCCTCTCACTTGTGGTTTGCTGAGACTGGTTGTCAGGACTCATCTTTAATAGCTTTAAGTTAGTTACATCTCACTTGTTTTTTAAATGGAACAGAGAAGTGAATGCTAAGATTTCTCTCTGTTCGTGGGGAACCTGAAGCTAAGAGGCCAAGTGACTTTAGCACAGCAATACAGCAAATACGTGACCCTGACCCATGCCAATTACGCAGGTTCTCTTAGTGTTCAACACTAAGACATTTAAGGATAAAAGATGTGGCTCCGTGGATCAAAGTGCTTGACGGCCAGTGTGCTTGTGCATGCTGTGGTCTACACATAATCCTCTTCAACAACAAACACAATGTAATAAAACAGGTTAAAAATAACGACACCAAAGGGACTGCTATTAATAGTTGTGGATTCTACTATTGTATATAGTCCATTATTTTTCTAATTTTAATAAAATTTGAAATTTAATTAAGACCTTTGCTTATTTGTTTTATACTGTGGGTTAGGAAACTGTACTAATGTCTATTTTATTTTACATTTTAGTGCTGGGGGTTGAACCTAAGACACTGCTCATGCATGCTAAGCAGGCGTTCTACCATTGAGTCACACACCGGTGTTGCAGGAAATATTCGATAATGCAATTCACACTATACCAGCAGGGCACTGGAGGGCCGGCCAGCCTGTTCTCAACGTGTGGAGACTGACTCAGAGCTCCAAAATCTCTCCACCCAGCTCTTTAAGTTCCCACTGGCAGTTCACGCAAAACCCATGCTTCAGAATTCCCACGGCCTTTTGGGGTACACTTCTGGCAAACTCACGCTTTCTCTCTGGAATTCAGTTGAACCACTACATGAAGGAAAACATAACACAAACTTCAGGATCAATGGTAATCCAGTCACTGGGTGCAACAACTAGAACCCTAAATTTGTAAGCCATACTAAATCTAAATCCTCCTGGTGGACTCACCATCTAAACAGGGATCACTAGCAGCTATCTCGTCCTCCTGCTGTCCCGTTCCAAAAGCCAGAATCTCTCTCTTCTTCTCTTCCTCCCTCCACCCGGAAGTCCTGCCTACTTGCCCAGTGATTGGGTTCTTTATTCATTAGAAGGGTCACATGAAGTCCTGAGTATGTGATTCACTCCTCATTCTAGACAGCCCCTCTTAGAGAAGTTGAATTAACATCAAAATACAAACAGCACCAGGGCTATACACAACAATTAAAGACTTTTTTTTTTATCTCAGATATAAATTATGTACAACTATTCCAATTTGGAATTTATAAAGTACGAGATAGACCTAACACCTAGTACATCATTTTTGTCAATTAAATAGAACACTCTGTTATCTATCCTAACTTAAAAGACTTATAAATCTATGCTATGTCCTGGTTTAGCTTGTATACTATATGAAATCTCTCACTGTTAAATAGCCTGGGTTGGCTATGAGATTATAACGAGTTTTTCAACCCCATCAGAAATCTGAGAATGACTAACATTATCTGAAAATATAGGAAGCCTAACGCAGCTTCCAGAACTGAGACACACTGCAGAGACAGCTGCCTACCTACACAGCCTTAGTAAGTCAGGAAGTTGGAGCATCAGTCTTCAGCCTTCTGGTCCAGGATGTTCTGATAGACCTTGAAAAACAGGAATTATTAAGGACTAGCTTATTCTGTCTTGGCAGAACAAAGCTGTCTTAACTTGTAACTTGTGCCCTCTCGAGAACAGTACAGGTCTGCAGGACAGATAGGCAATTTCTGCCCAGGGGCCACCTACCCACAGTGTACCACCTCACCTAGGGGTAGAGATGCTCAATTCTTTCTTTGACTCCAAAAAAGGGGAGCTGCTGGGAGCAGATATGTCTCAATGACAGAAGAATAACAGTAAACGTCACATTATGTGGATTTCTGATGTTTTTGAAAACCAACTATGTAATCTGTTGTCCATTAACGACTATCAGCTATTTCTAATTAAAATATATGAAAACACCCTAACAATAAACTCAGAGTCATGAATTTGTTATTTGACCCTTAACTCACAGGCTTAAACATCTAAGATCAGTTTATAATAAAAGTTACGGAAGGATTGAGTCTAAGCCTTGTACTTTTATAATTTTTGTATCAATAGAAGAAATTTATATCACTGAAAACTTTGATTTTGCATCGAAAAGAATTCTGTACCAAAATAAGAAATTATGATTTCAACTTAGTAACTATTGTTAAGATTTCTAACAAATGAGATTATGGATACATAATCAATTCTAGCTATTTACTCCCTGTTCCAATTATGACCATTTCTAAATTTCTCAGAAAGGCAACCTTAGAATAACCACCTCCAGCCCCAAAGTGCAGGGAACTGGGACAATGACTCTTTATAACTTCTTCAAGCTGAATATGGGCGTTGAGGTGTCTTTGAAGAGGGGGAAGGGTAGGAGAAGTTGGGGAATTGGATGACTTTAAGAAGGCCACACCAATGATTGTTTTAGTCTCTGATGTCTGTGTCCTGACTGGATCCAGCTGAAAGTCCAAGAGATCAGGAGTTCACATAGGTCAGTTCAGCATCTGATGATGAGACTCACCAAGGCTGTATATTTTATAATATACAAATCTCAAAACAAAATTTTAGTATCATCAAGTCAACTTTTTTTTTTGTTTGATTCTCTGGAATCTAGTCCCCTGGAATTCTCCCTCTATCATATCTGACCCACATAGCTCTGGAAGATGTCCAGAGTCTAATCACCTTTTCTAAAAACACAAGGACAAAACCTTTCTTCCAATATAACCTTCAGGTGGCAACCAGGAAAGCCTGTAGCTTGCCCTCTGTCACAGGGGAGCAATAAAAAACCCACAATACTCAAAATCACACCCATTTTCATAATAAACACAATTTAAAACAAATGAAGTAAACTAAACAAATACTGTATGCACCTATTTAGGCCTTTCTAATTTGTCATGTAATATTAACTCAAATTCCCAAGGAGTCCATGTAAGAGAATATGAGTCTCCTGCAGACTTTATTATACTGTCTTTAAGACAAATGATTCACACTTCTACCTATACCTGCTTATAAGTAGGCAGCTTGTCAAACCAGGGTTTAAACCCAGAACTCCTGTGGAGTCCATGCTACAGAATTTGAGTATCCTGTAAGACTTATTAGAGCCATATATCTTTATATCATCTTTAAAGTAATTAATTCAAGCTTCCACTAATATCTGCCTGTAGGAAGCAGGCAGTTTTTACTTGTTAAGCTCTCTACCTAGAGCAGCCATCCTGTTTTACCATCTATCTGTTGTGCTCTCGACCTGGAGCTTCAGACTTCTATTAACTCCTGTTCACAGCAGGCAGTGGTTATCACTGCCCTCTCTACTTGGAGTCAGTGACTAATTTTCCCTCATCCTAGTTCTGATCCACAGGAGAAATTCTCCATGTGATTCAGACAAAATCTGTATATAAATCTACCCTAAAAGTAAATAATCCCAATATTATAAATCCACAGTTAAATCAATATCCTCCCCGAGATGCAGGCAGCTCCCGTTCTCCGGCGCTCTGACTCAGAGCAGCCATCTTGTCTCTTCCCACAGCAGGGACCTCAGAGCCCTCTTTCTTTGTTTCAAGGTTCCTGTACTTGAGTCCATGTGGTTTTCTCTCTTAGAAAATAAAACTCTCTCAGGCTAATAATCTTAAATTTCTAGTGGATTCTTGTCCAACATATTGGTTCACCACCTGTTTTGAGGAAATATTCAAAAATACAACCCTCTTCCTCCCTCCACCGGAAGTCCTGCCTACTCGCCCAGTGATTGGGTTCTTTATTCATTAGTAGGGTCGCATGAAGTCCTGAGTATGTGAATCACTCCTCACCCCAGACAGCTCCTCGTAGAGAAGTTGAATTAACATCGGAATGCAAACAGCACCAGGGCTATCCACAACATACCAGTGCCTTATCTGTACCAACTTTTTAAGGGAGCAATTCTAACTTTGATAAGTGTTTATATTTAAAACGTTTCCCTATTTTTTGATGGGCAGTCTCAGTTTTATTATTTCCTTCCTTAAAGAAAGATACACTAGAGAGCTAGCCAGCTTTCTTTTATTGTGTTAACATAATCCTCATCACAGCTTAATAAGAGAAAGTAGAAGAAAAGCCCATTACAGACTAGTCTCAGCTGTGAGAGTAGGAGCGAGAGTCCTACTGTGCATAGGCTTAGGGAGCAAAGAGTGGAATGTAAATGATTGACAGATTCTAATGTAAAGAAGGGAGCGATTCCAATATCGCGGGTGTTCCGAGATTTCTTCCTAATATCCACTTATCAGTGAGTACATACCATGTGTGTTCTTTTGTGATTGTGTTACCTCACTGTGATGGTTTGTATATCATTGGCCCAGGAAGTGACCTCATTAGGAGGTGTGGCCTTGTTGGAGTAGGTGTGTCAATGTGGGTGTGGGCTTAAAACCCTCCCCCTGGCTGCTTGGAAGTCAGTCTTCCACTTGCAGTCTTCAGATAAAGATGTAGAACTCTCAGCTCCTCCTGCACCATATCTGCCTGGATGCTGCCATGTTTTTGCCTTGATGACAATGGACTGAACCTCTGAGCCTGTAAGCCAGCCCCAATTAAATGTTGTCTTTTATAAAATTTGCATTGGTCATGGTGTCTGTTCACAGCAGTGAAACCCTAACTAAGACACTCACTCAGGATATTTTCTAGTTCCATCCATTTGCCTGAGAATTTCATGAAGTCATTGTTTTTAGTAGCTGAGTAGTACTCCATTGTGTAAATGGACCACATATTTTGTATCCATTCCTCTGTTGAGGGACATCTTGGTTCTTTCCAGCTTTTGGCTATTATAAATAAGGCTGCTGTGAACATAGTGGCACATGTGTCCTTATTACATGTTGGAGCATCCTCTGGGTATATGCCCAGGAGTGGTATAGCGGGGTCCTCAGAGAGTACCATTTCCAATTTTCTGAGGAACTGCCTAACTGATTTTCAGAGTGCTTATACCAGCTTGCAATTCCACCAGTCGTGGAGGAGTCTTCCTCTTTCTTCACATCTTCACCAGCATCTGCTGTCACCTGAATTACAACTCATAGACCATATGAAGCTCAAGAAGAAGAAGAAGAAGGAAGACCAAAGAATGAGGAACAAAATAATCACAGGAGATAGAGGGTGGAAGGGACTTTGGAGGGAGAGAGGAGGGGGAGAGAAAAGAGGGGGGCAGGATCAGGTATTGGAGGAGACGGGGGAGATGTCCAGAGGGTCAGAAAACTGAACAGAGGTGTGTAGCAATGGGGGATGGGGAACTGGGGGTAGTCAACAGAAAGTCCCAGATACCAGGAAAGCAAGAGGCTCCCAGGACCCAATGGGGTTAACATTAGCTGAAATACCCAACAAAAGGGAGAGAGAACCTGTAGAGAGACCTTATCCAGAGGTTAGGCATCCCCTGGGTAGAGGGATGGGACCACCCACCATTCTCAAAATTTT